>CAXIVR010000002.1:22966400-23566400 GCA_964035755.1 Teleogryllus oceanicus | reverse complement strand
CAACTCTACCACTCCTATCCTACATAGCGTAATTTGAGTTCAAAAAATGTGTGCGGATAATAATATTTCTGTTTATCGTAATGTCTATGTAATGCGACCAGAAAGACAAGCCATTCTTATCGACGTGCGCTCATAAGAGCCAATTTTCACGCTTCCTTTTGTCAAACGGAGCTTTAGCAAACGCGTGATGACACGGAGAGGCACTGGCTTCCCCCAGAAGCCGCCCTGCGCGTTTGCTTAAACGTCTGAAATCGTGGGAAAAAAGGAAGCGTGTACATTTTTTACATTGTAGCATGTACATTTTTATATGGATTGCAATTCATAAAATTTGTTTTTAAATGGATTTTTATCATTTTTTATGTTTTTGTAATTGTATTTGTAATTTAACTGTACTTTCAAATTTTGTCATTCTGCAACCGGGCACATCTGCCCATTTGTAGAATAAATTTCTATTTAAATCGGATCTTAGAGATTTTACCACATTGCCACCCTTTAAGTGTAATCGAAAGAAATGAGTAGCCAAAAATGGCTGCACCAGCGGAGTTAGCTAACGGCCACAATTGGTGCCGCTGAAGTAACTCAGTCTGGGATATCTAGGGTTTCAGTCCCAACGTTGGCAGAATTCGATTCTCGCGGATTCGGTGGTATAACAGTCAGTGTACCGGACTGTTGTACCCGAGTTTGCGGGTTCAAACCCGACCCGTGGGTTTATAAGGGCGACAAAATCCCTCGTACGCCTTCCTTCGGAGGGGAAGTAAAGCCGGCTGTCCCATGTAGTAGATTTACTGCTTGTAAAAGATCCTCAGCCTAAAAAAAGCCTTTGAGCAAAATTGAGATCCACCAGTTTCGTCGCCCAGGATAATACATCCTTTCTCCGCTAGGTGGTGAAAGGAGCGTATCGAAATTTGCGAGGTTAGAAGGAAGAGCGGGCCTGATGGCCCGAGTCTCGCCACGTAAAATAAGGCATTAACTAAACTAAACTAAACTCTGGCAAATGAGCAATCATAGTTGTCCCCTACTCTTCTTACATGTCCTACATTGCCACACATGACGGGAATTCAGTCGGAAACTTTAAATTTTATTCTGGATTGAGACACTGCCTGGTGATGATGGAGAAACCTCCCAAGCCAACGTGTAGGTCGATACCGGATCTCACGATCCAGCAGGAGGAAAACATCCCGAGTGTAGCGTCATAGACCTGACTCCCTGCTCCTGAGTTGCAAGGTATGGGGATGAGGGAGCCAAATATAGGCTACCGAACAAAGGCCACCCCTCACGGATATCCCAGACGCCGGGCACAAAATGCGGCGTCGGTGGCACTCGTTTCAAGACGAGTGCGTGGGGGCAGATGACGTAGGAGGTCATGTGACTCGGGCCTATATTAAGGTGCGTTGCAGGACCATTCGGGGATAACGTTTCCGGTTTCCTCGCGGCAAAACACCGCAAAACTTGTCCGGCCAACTCTGGCGCGGAAGTGGTGAAGGCAAGAGTAGGTGTTCGAGGTTCGGACACGGTGAAGTATGCCTTATACTTCAGGGAAGATGGGCTGCCGAGGCACGTGAGGTGCCCAGTTGGGAATCGGCCGAGTTGGCTACTCGCAGGCGCCGCCGCAAGGCGCGTGTTGGGAGAGGGGGCTTCGGCAGGTAGCTCCGACAAACGCCTTAAGAGTGAGGTTTATGTTACTGTACATAATTTATTGTAAATAAATTGTAAATACCCACTCTTGTCTGTTTCTTTACGGTGTAGATCCCTTTACGCACTGCACTCACAGAACTATTGTTCATAGTAGTTGACGCGCTCGGAAACATCAAATACTATTTCTCCTCTCTCTCTCTCTCTCTCTCTCTCTCTCTCTCTCTCTCTCTCTCTCTCTCTCCTCTCTCGCTTCGCTCTCTCTCGCTCTCTCTCTCTCTCGCTCTCTCTCTTCTATAACTCAGCCCCCAGTCCATTTCTGTGACAAACACACTGTGTGCCACAAATTGTTTTTCTCTAGATTAACAGGATATAATGAAAAACACACAATAACTCATGTAAAATTTCTACTCCTCAGCGACCTAATCTCTCACTTCACTTGCGAGATATTCTCCGCGTGTGCTACATTCATTTGTCTTTTTCGTTCGCGTGTCGCGCATCCATCATTTCGAATTAAGCTCTGCAGAAAAATCGAAATTCATGCATGACAAATATATTATTGTTTACGAAATCTGCATGGTCAGGCCACTAAGTATCATTCATATTTTCGATTGTACTTTGTCGGGTAGAGGATTATTTATTACATTGGAATTAGTACACGTGTATAATATTTCTTATAATAATTTTTTTTTAATTGTAAACGATGGGAATGTACAGCGAAGTGACCATATTACATGAATGAAAATATTCATGAAACATCGCTAACATGAACGCTTGCACATGCACATGCACGCGTATTGACGTATAACTATACTATATAAAATCTCTGTAAATGTTGGTTCAATAATTGGTCATTCTCTCACCTCATCTGCCATTCTATGAAAATTTTCAAATTTCACAAACTTATGCTGCATCTTCGACAGAAGCGAATCTGGATCCGAGTTCTGGTGCAGTATATCCACCACCGATGGATACACCAAGATCGTTTGCCCCGAGTGGTCTAATTCTTCCAGAGTATCAATGTCTTTTAAGAACTTCGGGACTGCCAAATAACTGACCAACGATCCCTGAAATCGTCAAAAAAATAAATTACTTTTATTCATCTAGCCAGCGTAATGAATTTGCACTAAATATCAATAATAAATAATTGTTTTTAGTACTTTTCTACGACAAGATACGAGTATTTTTTAAATTCAAGTGTCATGTCAGCATATCATATGCTTAACAGATTTCAGTTTAAACGAAAGTTGACCTTTTATTTTTAAGTGTTTAAAATTCAAATTGCTTTTATTTCTATTGTATTTTATTCACTGACTTTATTAATCTCTTGATTTATTTTATACATGGAAAGAAAATAATACTGCGGGAAGTTTCGTATAATAATAATAATAATAATAATAATAATAATAATAATAAAATTAATAATACCAAGATTTAAACTGCTACAAGATTAAATACATATCATTGGGAATTTGGTGAATTTTGACACGTTAAAAGCCCATAACATGTCCTACTCGAACCTTCAGTGAACAAATGTTCTAAACACGTACGGAAATGTAGAAACAAAATATGTTTCTTGTAGGTGCAGTGTTTAATGTGTAACAATTACTCACGAGTAAAACTAGCTCAATAAAAATGTCTGTGATATAAATATTTAATGCAGAGATTATGAGATTAGATCAGATTTATTACTAATTCTGGAAATAAGTTTGAGAATATGGGAGCACAATAAACTTATTTAACATTACAAAACTTTACAACTTTACAAAAAACTATAACATTTCGTAATTTAACAATCTCATCATGGTATTAAATCGTTTAATGGAAGCTGTCGTAAACCTGAGTTAGAACGTGTAGATGTGTAAGAATCGGTTTAGTACCAACTAATTAATTCATTTATAGTCAAACGAATTGTATGCTTTTGTGTATTTTGTGTGTAGTTATTGTCGTTTGGCAGGGAAGTTTATTGATTGATTGATTGACTTTTTCGTGTTTCCGGGCGCGTCAACTGCTCTGGTCATTAGTCCCGTTCGTGTAGTGCATGTTTTTTATCGGGAGATGGTGGTGATATTCCTCCGCTGGATGGCGAGATCCGGCGCCCAACTAAGGTCCGCTAACGAGGATTCCCCCTAACCAGGACTCTCCCGCCAGCAGGGCACGGCCCCAGCTGGGACAAGCTCTAAGCTCCCGACCGATCTCCCGGAATATGTGGTAGGGTAAGTGCATGTTAGTGTAAGTGTGAGTGTGTAAGGGGAGAGGATAGAACAAGGGAAGATCAGATCGCGCGCGGTCCGTGGCCCGTTTGATAGGGTACTGCTCCGGCATTCACATGGTGTTAATCGAAGAAACCACGGAAAACTACCGATCAGAGCAGCCGGCCGCTAGAATTCTCCTCCAGACAACGACTGAATTCAACCTAGCTGGAAAGCTAGTGTCGGAAATCCTGCCGCCGTGGAGAGTGGGAACCTAGGATCTCCCGGTCACAGGCGCAGCAGTTACTGAGCTGCCGCTGCCGGTGGCAGGGAAACGTTACCTGGAACGTGCTGGTGACGATCATGCTGAAGACGATCCAGAAGACGAAGAAAATGCGCTGGGCGAAGGTGCGTGGGGAAGTAACGTTCATAGACAGAAAGCTGCTCACTGTCAGGAGGTGCACGTATTGCAAGGTGGAGTCCTGAGGGTTCCCACAATGGAGCATTAATCGCCGTTCTGCCCGGCGCACCGCCCTGCATACAAAAGCGGAAGAAATTACCTTTATTTCTATGTAGTCTACCGGAAGAAATATGACAAGAGAAAATAACTTTATATCATATTTTATAGCGCCAGGTCTGTGGGAAAAGTCTATTGTAAAGATATTGCGTTTTGGATGAATAATTTACGCATTTTAAATGTACATCTCATTTAATGTCAAGCTGAATATCTTAATTATAAATGTAAGGATATATTATTCAACTCTTCAGGTAAATGTTTGCGTTAAAGTCTTATAGAACGTTAAATTGTTTAAATCTGTGATTTATTACTTATCACAAAATATTATGTTGATGGCGGTTCAAAAAATACTGCTGCAGCTAGAATTTAAATGGAAAATCAAAAGTTACCTTCTGTCTGATTTTGTCTGAATGAACTATTGAGTTATATGTAGGGAATTATTTTTGAATTAACACATAACGAGCACGAATATTGTATAATCATCCCTAATGCGATAATTCTTCTTCCTACTTTAAAAAACGTCCAGAACAATTATAAATTTGTAGAGCATCAATTCAATCATTCCTTATTTTACGTAGTGAATATCAGACCTTCAGGCATGCTCTTTCGTCTGACCACGAAAAGGTTGCTACGCTCCTTTCACCATCTAGCAGAGCTAGAAGGTATCACTCGAGCGAGAACACAGGCGATTTTGAATTTAGCTCAGACGCTTCTTTTAGGCTTGACAGACAATAAATCTGCAACATTGGACCGATGGCTTTACTTCCCCTTCAAAGATAGGGGCACAAAGTATATTTTTGCCCTGAAACATCCACGTTTCCGATCGGATTTTAACCCGCAAACTTAGGTACAATAGCATGAAACGCTGTTTTACCACCGAAATCGCACGATGATTTGAAGTGGGGTTTGAAGTTGATTAATTTTTGTAAATAAACGTATGGTATGAAATCTCATAAGTAGTTACACACATGGCAATTTTAAACATAGCGCGCGAATTGATAGTTACATCATCGTACACTGATGTTCGGTAGATACACTTTCTGCCACAGTCAAATAGATTTCGAATGTTTTTGAAGACCAGTGCTCAAATAGTTGCTTATCAGTAAGAGGCGAAATATTCAAAATTGCCTATTCGTAATTTATTTATAAAATATCTTCTTCCATGTATATTCATTGGCAAAAAAATTGTGCACTTCCTTACATGCAGAAGTAATCTATCATCGATTCCACTTTACATGCATGTAGAAGTCTGTAACATTTATACCAATTCAGATTGTGTAGTTAACACATTTCCACGAGTGCTTTGGAAATGGTCAGTAAATCCCCAACTCCCAAAGCGAGGAGGGAATTCATCTGAAAATATCCAAAGCACTAGTGGTATTTAATGGGATTATTCCACGAATGAAATTATGCCCAACAGAGTTCAGATATGCGCCAAATATTGAAAATAACTGCAAGCTATGTTAAAATTAAAGAGGTTTGTTCAAGTACATATGCGGTTTAATGGACATCGACACAGTGTTCAATTTATACCGCCTCCTAAGACGGATGAGTCATAACTTATAATTGGCCAGTAGGGAGAAGCGGTAAGTAAAATCGTATAGAATAAGCAATAAACTTTTCAAGATTCACCACCCTGATTGGTAAATTTTGTATGTATAGTGAAGGGGGAAGTTACACCTTGAAAGTTTAAAAAATTCGATTTTTGAAAACACTTTTTCTCCTATGCATTAATTATTCAGAAATATTTTGGTGAAAAATATTTCGATAACTGCAATAGTTTTAAGGTATCATTTAAAATGTATGTCGCTGCATCATGCATCTATCAGAGTAGTAAAGTCGAACTCATAAATCTATCTTCGTCGCTTATTTTTTAGAATTACCATTTTTATGATCCGTTTCCCTTATAACTCAAAAATTAACATGTTAAAGTTAGGATGCATTAACAAGTATTTTAAAAACTTAAATCTTTTTTAAAAAAAAAAAATTATAAAACTAAAAATACTATTAATAATCAATATATTAATTTTGGATTCAAATTAAAAATATTATTTATTCAGAGATATAAATGAAAAAGCACGGTTTCGTATCTGCAAGTATTGCTAACAAATTAAAAGAACATATTGGTAAAAATATCCTAAATTAATTGAGTTATCGGGGCAAAAGTAAGTCAAAAAAATTGGTTGAATTTGGATTTTTCAAAAAACATTAAGTTCAAAGCATATTTTTCCTCCCAGGAGAAATATGGTTGGGTGTGTCAGTTCATTTTGACTGCTGTGGAGTATGATTTCAATGGAGAAAAAAGTTGGAAAATAATAAAAATTTAACTGCTGTAAGCTGTATTTCCCCCTTTAAACACTACTTATTGGTTTTAATTCCACGACCGGGAGCTCAGTGTATCAACTGATGTGACTGCAGCGCCTCTGACTGGGAGGTCCTAGGTTCGCGTCCTGACGGCGGCAGGAGTTTCGACACTAGCTTTTCATCGGGACACTTCCTTGTCTATTCCTTCCTTTTCCTTGTCCTATCCTCTCCCCTTACACACACACTTACACTAACATGCACCACACTACCACATATTTCGGGAGACCGGCCGGGAGCTTAGAGCGTGTCTCGGCTGGGGCGGTGCCCGCTGGTGGGAGAGTCCTGGTTAGGGGGAATCCCCACTAGCCGACGGTAGGTCGGCGCCGGATCTCGCCATCCAGCGAAGGAAGATCACCGCTACCTCCCGAGAAAAACATACACTACATTTACGGGACTAATGACCAAAGCAGTAGACGCGCCCGGAAACACGAAAAAATCAATGAATCAATTTAATTCCCGGAGCGGAATTGCCGTAGTGATGAGCAAACGCACCACCAGACGATGGCGACGGAGGGCAAGGTGACGGCCAGCGCTGCCCAGGTGAGCGGCGGGAAGGGCAGGAAGAGGTGCAGGTACAGCGGCACCAGCGGCGCCTTGCGCACGATCACCGCCATGTTGCCCTTGTCGTGCGGGTACGTGAAGTCGATCTCCTCGCGCCAGTCGTACTTGACGTAGCGCGAGTTGAAGGCGATGTCCGCGCGCCCGCTCGCCAGGTCGAAGGCCGCGCCCGTGTAGCTGCCGTCCTCGCGCCTCACGCCGAAGTACTGCCCGTTCTCCGGCTGGAAGATTCTGGGCGTGGCGTTGATCTTCTCCACGATGGTGCGCATCATGAATCCGTCGCAGCCTTCGTACGTGACGCTTCCGTCGGACGCGTTGGCCAGCACGGCGAACGGGACGGTGGTGAACATGGTGATGTTGATGGGATACCCGTTCATGTCCTTCAACGTGCCGAAGAAGCTCTCAAACTGCGAGGGGGAAACCACTTGGTCCAGCACGAACTGCACGTTCCCGTTGGTGTTGACGAGGTGGAACGTGTACACACGCACGTCTCCCGCG
Source organism: Teleogryllus oceanicus (assembly GCA_964035755.1). Taxonomy (NCBI): domain Eukaryota; kingdom Metazoa; phylum Arthropoda; class Insecta; order Orthoptera; family Gryllidae; genus Teleogryllus; species Teleogryllus oceanicus. The sequence goes on along the minus strand of CAXIVR010000002.1, from coordinate 23,558,639 downwards.
CCATGAGGCGCGATGACGATGGGGTTGTAGATGTGGTGGTCGTATATGCACGTGGCGAATACGTGACGCAGGCGTTCGTCGGGGACCGGGCCGGGCAGCACGAGGAACACACGGGCGTGCGAGTTCCACTCGGGCAGCAACAGCACGCGTGCCAAGGTCGCCGTGAGCGTGGGCTCGTCGGCGAACAGCAGCAGCTCGTAGCGGTAGGACAGCGCCGGGTCCAGCGGCATGCGAGCGATTGGGGGGCGACCGCGTGGCGGTGCAGGGTTGCCAACAGCGTCCGGGGCAGTGGGGCGGGGCCGTCCGCGGACACCACCACCGCCAACGTGCGCACGGCGCCCTGCCCGTGGTCGTGCGTCAGCCAGCGGCTCAGGACCCACGCCCGGCGAAGCGCGGCGCCGTCAATGCTCCTGGTGACAGGGTGGCGGGAGGGCGGCGAGGGACAGCAGCCACAGCACGCGGACCAGGGACCTAGAAGAACAAGAGCGAAGCACGTAAGAGTTATAATAATAATAATAATAATAATAATAATAACAATAATAATAATAAATAATAATAATAATAATAATAATAATAATAATAATAATAATAATAATAATAATAATAATTGAGAACCCTCCATTATTTTACGACTAATTGAGAACCCTCCACCATTTTACAAATATTCCCCTTCACCGGTTATAGAAAATAATGAAATAGTACTCTACTGAGATAGGCCTATTGCCACTGATAAGACTGTGGATTATAATCGCCCGGACATTGTAGTTATCAATAAAATACAAAAGTATGCAACAATCATAGATATAGGCTGTCGACTGACAAAAAAATCTGAACAAGACAGAATCGGAGAAGATTTCAAAATACCAGAATTGGAAGCAGAAATCCAACATGTTTGGCAAGTGAGTAAGGTTGAAATAGTGCCAATAATCATCTCAGCCACAGGAGTGGTGACAGACCGATTTGCTTCAGGTCTTACAAAAATAGGATTGTTAAAAGGAATCTGCATAACCATCCAAAAAGCTTTAATCCTACAGACTTGCCATATTGTGCGAAAATTTTTAAATTGAAGGACGGACAAAGAATAATTTCTTCTCCGTCTTTCCTCAGATCTATCATTACCAGTTGCATTTGCTAGAGCCTAAGTCGTATGAATAGATAAATGGTTCTCAATACTTACTGAGAAAAGTATAGAAATAATAATAATAATAATAATAATAATAATAATAATAATAATAATAATAATAATAATATGATAGATTGGGATAGAACTACCTTAACAGACCAAACAGTGATTCCTTACAGACCGGATTTGGTTGTGATCAACAAGTGTGAGAAACATGTCATGCTTATTTATGTTTCCGTCCCAAATACTGACAACATTCAAAGCAAATACACCGAAAAAATCAGTAAATATGCAGATCTTGTTGAACCCGTGGAGCAACAGAGGAATATGAAGAGTCAACATTATCCCGATAATTGTTTCAAGCACCGGAGTCATCCCTAGGAGGCTGATGTGGAGCCTTAAGCAACTGGGTTTGAAAGAAGACCTGTACAAACTCTTGCAGAAGGCAGCTGTTATTTCAACAACAAGGATAGTGCAGAAATTCATGGGAAATAATGTGTTATAATTAATAAGGTGTATTGTGCTTTGATTTTAATAAAATAAAATAATAAACCCAATGGAATCCCATACAGAAAAAATGCCTCTCCAAGATGGAGAATAGCTCATTAATTTTTTAAGGCACATAATTGAACTCCATGACTCAGACATTATTAGAATAACAATTTAAGTTAACACATTTTCACACCATTTTAAGTTCATATTCATATTCTTTTATTGGTTCGTTGTTCATCCATTCCTCTCAGTTTCGTGTAGTTCGGGTCCACAGAGTGCCTACTTTCTTCATTTCGTGTGCCCTTCTAGCATCGGATCCCAGACCGTTGTAACGTGAGGCCAGCGGTAATGTCTTTGATGCATGCCCCGCCTTTCTCCACTTCTGTATTTGGATACAGTGTTGCATCTTTTACTTCAGTTTTCTTCTGATTGACGTGTTTCTTACGTGGTTATTTAGCGATATTCTTAATATTTTCCTTTCCATTTTTTCTTTGAGTTATTTGTATTTTTTTTGTTGTTGCTCGGTTAGAGTTAAGCTTGGATAATCCAAACTAAATAGAATATGACAACATATTTCTCTATTTCTCTTGCGAACTGAGATTTTGTTTTTTGGGAAAGGGAACATGGATGTAATTACGATAATTACGTCAATTTTGGAATGACAATCGCTAGCATTACAAGACATAATTTTTCGGTATAAATAATACTTATTGACATTAATATACTGATCCCAAGATGAAATACAGCTCACTACGAAACGTCCTCAATGTCAATTAGACTAAGCTATTTTTAAGCAGTCGAATACACAAAAAATTATGTATGAGTATGATTACCACTAATGAAATTAATAATTTAATCCTATTGTCTTCATTTTCATACATAATTATATTTTTGTTCATACTTGGATACTTGGTGATGCGGAACGTCATGTTCCAATATTATATGAAAATAAAATATTTTTCAAAATGTGTACATTAATTATCTCAAAATAAAAATTATACCCTAGAGTTAAATTATTAAACAATTTTTTACTTCCTACATTCTTAACTAGAATGCATGCACCGAAACTTATCATTTACAGCTCTATATTTCAAAATTTCGATTCACAATGGTTATCACACCTCTCACTCACATTTTAATCACAACAAAACATATTGTAAAATTGGTTTTTAATAGTGTAACTTACAATAAAGGATAACCGCCCTTTGGATTCACAATTTTTAATTTTATGGATTTCTCTTGAGATTCACAATCAGCCTAAAACAATAAAAAATTAAACTCAAATTAAGTTTTGTGCTAGCACAGAACATTTTTACGCGATGGCCGCTATATTCAAATTACTATGTTGAAATTATTTTCATCTTAAATTCGGATTATATGAATTCGACAACATTGAATCCACCTAATTTTTGGTACGCGTAACCTTCATTTTTTAGATTGCGAGGATGGGTGAGAGAACCGTTCAGAACCAATGTTTTCTATATGCATATATTTGGAAATAATTTTCAGAAGAATGACCGTAATTTCTGTCTTAGAATGTTCAAAATTATCCAAAAAATAATATTTCAATCTGGAGTCTACCTCGAGATTTTCTTTATTAACATCTTTCACTTAGCCTGACAGTCACGAAAGTTTTTATATGCATAATAAATATGAATTTCCCTCAACAAAGAAAATCTAAAAATTTGACAATTTCGAACAAAATAAATATGACAAAAGTATGATTTTTTATAATATGAAATAAATAACGTCAATAATCGTCATGAAAGTGTATAATAAAACATATTTCATTATAAATGAATTACCAAAATATTTGCGCATATGCGAATCTCAAGACTATTGGAATCTCTTTGGAACTGCACTAGTAGATCCTGACGAACTCAAAGGAATCTTAAAAATGAGTTTTGCGCCTGATGTTTCTCGATCGTATTGTAGAGATGAATAATCTTTACAATACGTTCCAATATTTTAGCATGACTCAACAATCCAGAGGACATTTTTATTCATTATTCATCAATGGTGAATAATAAATATCAATAATTCATTAATAATGAACCTCTTTTGAGCGCAAGTACTCCAGAGACGACAAACGTCTCCAATGTCAAGCCCACTCACCTGGCGGGTGGCGCTGCAGTCGGGCGTACCACAAGGTCCATGATGCGGACCGCACTACGCTCGCCCACCCGGCGCGCTCCCGGAAACCCCCGAGCGCGCCCCCTCGCGGGTAATGAGGCACTTGTACCTGTGTTTACCGCCCCGGCGCCGCCCCCGCCCGCCCGATGCCCATCGAGATACCGGTGGTCGATGCGCCGTGCGGTGCGTGAGATGTCGGGGAGCTGTGTAACTCACGCTGTTCGCACCTTGCGTCCGGGTCGCACGCTTCGCAAAATATTTGGTCAAATGTACGGGCTAGTAAATATTTGGTGATGGTATGATGTTTAATTGCGCCTATAACATCAGCCCTAATTTATGAGCCGTAGGACATTTCGAAAAAACTTGCTTCTAGCAAATATTTATTATTATTCTAATGCAGTAACAGGGTGGTCTCAAATGAATTTATTAATGTTAAAAATGTTCAATAACAAAAATATCAATTATTTAAAATACATTATAAATGTGAATCAGAGTTACAAGTTTTGTTGTTTTCAAAGTTGTCAACATTATTTTTTCAAAACCAATTTATAATTAATAATGTTTCCAACCTTTTAAATTAAATTAATAATTTAATTAACTGTGTTTAAGTTGATTATTTGTCTTACGACTGATAATTCTTTGATAATGATATAAACAAAATTTGTTGCTCATTACTCTTCGAGATCAAATTCGGGTTAAGGGATGAGTGGAGATGCACTTCATGTACGTCTCCTGATAAGTTGATAATCCACCTCAATCGGCAGGATGAAAATTCTGCTTCACTCTGATAATGCTGTATTACTGGAATTTGATGTTTTAAAATGCAAAGTAATAAGTTTGGGAGAAATTCAAAATGTGTTTGTTCAACAGTTTCTGAGAAATTGCACTTCTGTTTACACAACAACTTCATCCATACTTATAGAAGAAGAGTTAATGAATAATTCTACCTGTTTCAGAATAATTGTAGTTGTTTTTATAACAAGAAGTATAATTAATAGTTTCGTAACATACGTGCGTATGCTTTGTCGACCTCAAACTTAGTCGAACTCGTGCACATGCTTGTACGACTCAAGTGGAATAATGAAAGAGTCGGCATTTGTTCGATTGATGAATGTTTCCAGGTGCGACAACTGTTATGGTCATTTTACTTGGGATTTTCTAACGTGGCGGCTGAGGGTGGTATCTCCAAGATGGAATTCGGCCCGAGTTTTGGAGTCATTCTCAGTGCTGCCGCTAAAGTCGCTTGATCTGCAGCACTGCTAGATGCGGACGCGATCATCGTAGCAAGTGTCGGCAGTCGACCTACGTAGCTAGTGTCGAAAAGATTAACATCGCCGGGACTCGAACCTTAAAAACACAATTATGGGGGCCTTTGGTTCGAACTTATCCTGGTGGCCCCAGCGTTGCGGACATCCAAGACATATCTCGGGACAAACATTTAGGCAGGATGGATCCATGTTACGTGTTGACCTCTCAAATTTAGAGGACATATTGAATATGTGTATGGGTAACGAAATATTAGCCGTAGAATTAGTTTCTGTGGTCACCATTACATGGAAAGAAAAATATTCACGGATGTAGAGACTTGATGTACTGTCTGTGAATAATAGCGGCAAATTAATCACGAAAACTCGTACTGCAGCATTCTGTTACAGGAAATAAGTTGATAAGATAGAAAAAGGTTTTGTGTACGCAATTACCTATAGATGAAGTGAATAAAAATAAACATCCATAAATATTCGGGATTGATTTATAGCTGATAGTCTGACGTCGTGTCTGTCTATTTCAAATACTTTAAGTTGAAATTTTTGCTAGTTATTCAAGATGATTCTTCAAGGATTAGATGTTTGTCAGCGTCGTCGGCTTTGCTGAGTAAAATCTCAGCGGCATCTGATAGGGACGTATCCACGAAATGAAGACGCTGACGATCACTTCCCGCACAGAACTGTCCATGCCGTCGGCCAAGCCGTTCCAGTGCAGCACCGAAGGGCCGGGGCGAGCGTGTGAGCTAACACAGGGGGAAGGGCGGAGGGCGAAGGGCTGGGAGGGCGTGCCCCGGGGACCCTTCAACGCACGTCACGCGTTGCGCTCCCCACGCGACGCGACAGGCAAAGGCGGCAAAGGGACTCGCCAAGTAGCCCTCGCGCCCTTTGCGCGCGCTCCCGCCGCCCTCCGCCCCCGCGCCTCACCCTCCGCCTGCGTAGCCCTGCGGCAACGCCTTGCCCCTGCAACATCTTTGCCCGGGAGGCCTAAGGGTTTGAGCCAGGAGGGTGACCCAGTTCCGACACTAGCTACGTACCTGTGAAGGACTCAATAACAGTCTAAAAGAGAATTCTAGTTGATTGATTGTTGTTAGGGGCGCGTCAATTATTGAGGACATTCGTTCCGTAACTGTAATCATGTTTCTCTCCTTTGGAAGGGACGTGATTTCCTAGAGCTCTCAAGAGTTTTTGTGTCGAAAAATCGCAGCTTTTTGCCGCAGAACTACATAACTTTCTCTATAATATGTATATTACTCCATATGTAAGTGTGTATACGAGAAAGTAACGTGTGGTGCTTTCTTTCCCGTCTAATTAGTGCATACTTTCTTGCCCGTACATTCACGCAAAATTACGCGAAATTTACATAACCTTATTTGGGCATGACCCTATTTCAAAATCTATCTTTAAGGAATAGTTTTTAGTACGGGAAAATCTCTATCTTTAATATTTTAATTGTTGGAAGACAGCGAAAAAAGTTGTCAATTTTTGCAATTTTCGAAAAACCTGGGATTTCAATGAACAATGAGACCTGCACCATCTCTTTAACGTCCAACAACAAAATTTAAAAAAAAAATACGGAGGCTTTTTTTTGAAAATTTGGAAAATATCCCAAGGGTTTCATGTAAAGAACTCCCAAAATTGAAATATCAGTTTGAAGTTCAAGGGACCGCGACATCATCCAGAATGATCGGGGAATATTAGTTTTAGAGAAAAGTGGCTGAACGTTTTAGTCACTAACGTTATTTAGAGATGGATGGACGAACAGATGGACAGTGGACAGACAGTCAGACGTTTTGTCGTCATTCGATTTTTCGGTATCAAGAACTCAACAACATGGATTCTGGCTACACCACGTTTTAAAAGTTTTTTTTGTAAATTAAGTAACTGAATTTATCCACTTTTTGGATAATACGGCCTTATAATAAGTATTTCTTTGCCGAAAATTTGCCGTTTTTCCGCGCAGAATTACATAAATTTCTCTCTATTCCGTAGCGAGAAGGTTAAAAAAGGGTGAGGCAGTATATACCGAAAATAAAGAATATATTAAGAATATATTTTTTTTGACTCTACTATTGTCAGAAACTTGCATTTAAAGCTTTCTAGTACTTGAATATCACAAAATTTACTTAAATTATGACATTTGTATTCACTAACATTTAACTATTGTTTAACATATAACACACAGCACAATATATAAAATACAATTTTTAATATACACAAGATACTCGAGAGAGGAGAAAGGCCATTTGTAAGGTTCTTCTCAGCAAAATCTCTAAATATTTCATTTAAAATGATGTGTAATAAAGATTTATATTGCTTTGTAAGAATCAAAATATTGTTTCAGAGCAACGCTTTTGCTACTCATCTATCTCAACGCTTGCATTACTCTTCTATTCCATCGCGATTCCACATTTACATATTGACGACGTATGTACTTCTCGTAAATATTGAACGACATGACAAGAACGTCTCATTATCCGTGTTTGCCATTGGTTCACACTCTGGTATCCAATAAGATCCACACTCCAATTACTCTTCGTGTAATCGATCAGATAAAAACACTCATGTACTTGTCAACGAGCGCCTCTGCAGACAAAACGACTTCTAATTATAGCTGTTACCGTTCTTAACCGACTTAAAAGTAAACGTGTTACGGTTATGAAATGCAATAATTTGATAAAACTAATAATGTAAGTATTCTGTAATAATTTTCTAAACAGTTTATTTCTTTTTGCTTGGTATTTCTGACTTTTAAGGGTTGATATATAACTTTTTACGCTGAATCATCCTGAGGTCCAAGTATCAGTTCTCTTCCGGCATAGATATTTTTGGTTGACAGGTAACATGAGTGCGGCAAGCATTAGTTGATCCTGTTGCATTTGTGTTTTGTGTGTGTGAGAGAGAATCAGTAATTTTGTATTCGTAAACTGCTTTTATTATCATTTGTTATGTTGATTATATGTAATATCTTATGCATTCTTAAACCATTCGTTTCCATAGCAACAGTCAAACAAAGTTAGTTAAGCATTAAAAGCTAGTAATAACGCACTCAGTAATCAACAATTTCGTAAAAATGGGTACATCAACAGGCAATGTAGAGTATTTACAGCGTTCATCAGTTAACTCGATAATTTAGTTTTCTTTCATGTAATATTTAAATTGATAATTTTTTAATAAAAAACACCTATTTTTTCACTTTTTCTCCACTTTTTGTTCTTCTAATGAAAAGTCGGCTTGATGAATATTATAGAAGAGCAAAACCGAGTTCTATATCCCAATTTTCATTGCAAAAATTGATGCAATGTTGACAAAACATATTTTCAACGATTCTGAAAACTAGCAATTTTGAGCACATTTTTAAGGGAAAGTTTCTTTAAAAATTTCAAAAGTTTGCATTTATCAAAAATTGTTTTAACGGTAAACTCAAATCCATGTTAACTTTTTAAACACTCTACACTCTAAAAGAAGCGTAAAGAAAAATTAGTGCTGCTGCGACAGCAAAGACTTTCTCGATTTATTTTAAAATTTGGGAATTTTCTCAAATTTGCAAGGCTCAACGAAACTAAACTTGTGCCATTTTTATTCGACCCTTGTTCTACCTGTGGTAAAAGTTTAATGAAAAAAATATTTTTTAGATACAGATTTTTATAAATTGCATAAATTTTAAGCACACATTGCTCAAAACTATTAGATTATTTACAAAATGGTTCATGATATTTTTAAAGAGCAGATTTTCTAGAAACGATATGGTCTAACACAAAAAATCGTTATATTCAATTTGACAATTTTGAAAGATTAAATGTTTGTAATTTTCGAAAGTGCAGTATGTTAGTCCGAAATGAAAGTAGTATCAATTTGTCTCTGACCTTTGATACATATTAAGAGAAAATTTAAAGCAAATATTTAGAGCTATTTTTTAGTAAAATTGTTTAAATATAAATAATGCCTACGTTACATCCAAAATTATTTAAAACCTACTTATATTTTCAAAAAATGTTACACTTTGACAAAATGTTTTTCTTTTAATTAATAGGTAATCATTACACAAATACACACATACCGTGATACTATGAGGCTAGATCGGAAATATTTAAGCCATTGTCAACCTACATTCTACCGCGTTCTAACCTTTCGAATTTAGGCATTAACCCCAAATGGTCTCTGCATTACATTAAAGCCGCAGAAAAGAGACCATAAGGTACGGCTGAGGGAAAACTAGCCGTCAGAATCCGAGTAAATGCTAAACTTTATTTTTGTATTTAACCATTATATGTCTCGAAAGGGCAATAAGGCTCCACGCCGCGCCGTTAGATCCCGAAGTTCGTAGTCAATCACCCAACAGGGAAAGCAGGATGTCCCGAATTCACTTAACCTTCACGAAGTTGACGAAGTCGACTAGCAACGCGGTTTCGCGGTCATGACCTTTCAGTAGAACCATCCCAACATTCCCCTGGATGACCGAGGGAAACCACGAAAACTCTGATCAGGACGGGTGGTACGAGGATTGAATCCCGACCTCCCGAATGCGAAGTCAGCGCGCTACGCTCGGTACCACTTAGTTTGAAGCTAGACTTTATTCATGACTTTTTTTAATTATTTATTTAAGGTCGCCTTATAAACAACTAGGTCATTGGCGACCACAGTTACAAAAATACAGTATTTACAAATTCACATAGTAGTTACACATTTTCATGGGATACACATAGACAGATCCTTAATCTAGATGTTATATATAGGGCAGACAATGTATTGTCATTAGCTAAATACTATTTAGCATATTAAATGAATATTATATTTCAGTCGCGTCCTGACCGCCGAGGTGGTCAGACGCTCCGTCCGCTCCAGGCGAAATCACGTTGTGCGTACGTTTACTGACTCGGTGTTTGTCAGTTTTATGTAAAATGTGGCTGAAGTGGAGTTATTAGGTGAAGTTATATTGGTTAACAAAGTGAAAAATTTGTGTTTTTTTTTCTTTCTTTTTTCGTCACCACTATGGAACCCTCTCAAGTTCATCAATCTTCAGGAGATCAGAACAGTAAGAGTACGAGAATTAATTATGCCAAAGTTACTATGCAATCTATGTTTCTCAAGAAAGAAAGTGCTGTAATCATAGACTCGGCAAATTGTGCACCAATAGTAGAATTGATTGAAAAGTTATCAACTAAAGTTAATCCCTCTCATATTAAGTTTGCTTCTAAAATTTCGAACAACAGACTGTGTGTGTTGCTATCCAGCAAGGAAATCGCAGATGACCTAGTGTAACCATAAGAACATTGTTGTGTCTAATCACGTTTTCCGCGTAGGACCACTAATCTCTAGGATCAAAAGAATTATTCTTTCAAATATTTGCCCAAGTATGCCACATGAAGTGATGAAGAAAAATTATTAACATTCGGTGTCAAAACTGTAGTACCGTTAACCTTCCTTCATGCTGGATTTAATAACCCAAACTTGAGTCGCATTCTCAGTTGTCGTCGCCAAACATTTGTGTCACCAGACGATGAACGTAAATTACCTGAATCATTTCAGATGTTTATTCATGACTTTATTTCAAGGCCTTTCTTGAAATATCATATTTTTACGATAGATATCCATAACTTCAATATTGTTGTAAAGGCACTGAAAACAATTTGTACTTTCGTAATTTTTTAAAATTTGGGTAATTGCAGGAATTTGAAGTCCAGAGATTTCAGCCAAAATAAGTTCTGTTATATTCTCTTTATACTTTCAAAATTTTCTCAATAATGACTTTAAATTTTTCTCGTGTAGAGTAAAAGACGCGTAAAAGAATGACGAAGGTGTCGTTTTCGTTGAAATGCCCAATTTTTTCAAAATTGTAAACTTTTAGAACGTATTCCTACAACTTAAATATTGAAGACAGTAGTTTTACCCAAATAAAATCTATTTATTTTTTTAAATTCAGATCTTGAAATGAGATCATTCACAATTTTCGAAAATGTTAAGAGTTTCGCGTTAATTTTATGTGAAATGTAGGTAATTTGTACACAAATATTTTCTTGAAAAAGGATTCAACTTTGTTCTTTAAATGTTCTCCCGTGTGTCACTGGACTGTAAGAAAATTACGGAGCCCATTTTCGGGGAAATCTTTGTACTTTCAAAAATTGCCAATTATAACTTTAAAAATATGAAGATAGAGATGTTTGTCTTAAACAGAATCTCTTATTAAGCATAAGCGATTGTTTAATAAAAACCTTTAAAAAGCTCGTGTACAATTAAAAAAGTAGTAATTTTCGTTCAATTCCTAATTGAAATTAATGCAAAATATAAGAAAAAACATTTTCTCAAAAAGTATTTCCAATTTTTTCTTCAATTTTTTCATGAATGTACTAGAAATACATAAAAGAATGGCGCTTAAAAGAATGTTGAGTTGTTTGAACGTTTAAAAATTGAAAATGTAGAAATAATACGAAAAAAGTATGTGCTTTTGTAGCCCCACTAGTTTCAGTATTAAGGACTCACAGAACGTGGAATCCAAATACAACACCTGTTAGTGAAAGTAATTTCGTTCATACATAAACACGATTTATCCTCTTCCTCTTCAGTAGGACCCGGGAATATATTTTGTGAAAATAGACGGGTTTCGCGCACGATCAGAGTCCTTGCTTTTCTTATCTGTAATGAAGTAAGACAAGAAAAAAACATGATTGGCAGTCCATAAAATCTAAAAAGAATGATAATTCAAGTATATAGTGTACCTTGCTGCCTAATTACATTGCTCTGTAATAAGGAAAGATAAGAATGTGGTTGCGGTAAGGGAAATGCAGTGATAATATTCTGAAGGAGACCACTGAAGATGTGAAATGCGTCCTCTATGAGATATGGACGAGGCCGCAGATTATAAAATAAGGAAACCAATGAAGGTTTTATTATATTTGCTCGCAAACATAAGAAAAATATCGATAAAACATCTTTAGAGTAGGAAAAACGGTATATTTTATGAGCATTAATGAACCATTAAACATTATGTATTTATGTAGGATTTTTAAATATACACTTTATTTACTTTCTAATAATGTTTATTGTTTACACTTACATATTGTATAATATACCAGTGTTATTAATAAGTTTAAAACTCGGAAGAACATTCATTTTTATTTTTTTTTTTTTTAATTTATGTAAAAATTAAAAAAACATTCTTTCTGTATACGTTTTGAGCAATTTAAAAAAAATTCTAGTTTCTAGTAAAATTAGTGTCTAGCAGCAAAAATGAACGTTTTACAAATAAAAAAATTATTTTGTGGGTCCGTGATATCGAAGATGCTAATAATTCCTCTTCAATACAGTAAATTACTACCTTAAATAAGTACTACGTTCAAAATATAAGTTATGTGGCTCTTGATTTCGAAAATACAGTTTGCGGCAAAAAGTTGTCTGTCTTTCTATGTGCCTGTAAACAACGCTTGTGGCAAAATTGTTGGCAACATTTTCATGAAAGTTTTTTTATTTTGTCACATCCCATTTACGTTGAAATCACAGATTTTTCGAAAATTGGACATTTTTTTAAAAACTACAACATCGATTATTGAGATTTTTGTCTCAAAGTCTGTTATAATAATTAGCTCTTTACAAACACCATTAAACTTTTTAAAAAACGAGTAGTTTTTGCGTAATTTGCGTTTGAAATTTACAATTCCTTTCCTCAAAAGCCGTTTCCAAATGTTTCTCTAAATTTTCTCCAAATATGTAATGAGGGACTTTAAGAAATATGTTTCTACCATTATTTTCGTCTATTGCTCGGTTTTTAAAAATTGCCTATAAAATTCAAAACTAGAATATTGAAGATTGAGATTTTTCCCTCAGACAAAATCTGTCGTATAAAAGTAGCTCTTTAAAAATTATCATGTACATTTGTTTGTAAAATTTGGTAGTTTTTGCGTAATTTCTATTTGAAATTAATGAACTATTTGTGGGCGTCCCGTCGTACATAAAGATAACAATGTAATATTGCGGGAAAGTATGTGCTGTTGTAGCACTTGTTCTTTTGAAAATAATGTTTATGGAATAATTTGTTGTAAGAAATATTGTTGAATAATGGACATACGTTTTTTCAGAGTAAATTTAATATATTCTTCAAAATAATAATAGTACAGATATTTTTATAATCATCTATTGTAAATTATTATCTTGTAATATAACTATTTTACAATTTCATTCTTGAGCAAAAAATCTACATTAATATGGCATTCAACAGAAAAGATGAATGAGTAATTACGTATGCCGATGAATACTACTCTTCAGGAAATAACCAATATGATGCATGCGTAAATAAATGAAATAAAAATATATTAGTTAACACTGTTCCATAATTCGAATATAGATAACTAGATATTAGAATAAAGTAAATAAAGTAAATACTCGCGATCAGATTCCTCTAACAATGCGAGAAAGTGCGGGTTGAAAATGGGCGCGGGCAACATGTAACGAAATTAACCTGAGCACAAAAGGGCTGATGCAAAATAATCGATACAAACAAGAAGCGCATTAGACGCCTGTTTTTCTTTTGATCCAGGAGCGGAGGTTGGCAACGCTGGTGTAGACGCCGGGGTAGTAGGGTTGGCCACAGCCGTTCCCGAAGGACACGATGCCCACCTGCACTTTGCCAGCTGCCACGAGCGGGCCGCCGGAGTCACCCTGGCAAGAATCTTTGCCTCCGTTCGGGTAGCCGGCGCACATCATGCGGTCGGTGATGTCGCCTTCATTTCCGTAATAATAGTCACAGAGGCTGTTGGACACGACTGGCACGTGGACGTATTGCAGGACGCTGGCCTCGTCGGCATCCTGCAAGAAGCAAAGTTCAAGTTAATCCTTTGCACTATCGGCATAGGTGGTGGAAGACACCTGACGTCACTGCTGTGCCTCAGATCGGATGGTCATAGGGCTCGAGTGAATACGGTGGCAACATTTTGGACACTAGCTAGATTGTAGGTCCAATTCATCCTGTCTTGGAGGAGAAATCTACTGGTCAGTTGCTCTGATTGACAGTTTTCTGGGGTTACTCCGATCAATACCCGACGAATACAAGAGCTGCACCCTAAGAAAAGGACAACAAATCGCGCGCGGTCATTCTTTTCTCTTCTATTCTCACTACTTTCATTCACACATCTACACTTACAAGCACAACTCCACCATACATGCCTGGAGACCAGTCGGGACCGAATGCTAGCTATACCTGAGGCGGGGTCCTGTTGGTGGGAGATTCTTAGTTAAGAAAATTTCCGCTAGTTACGACTATGTCAGCGTCGTAAATTATCATCCAGTGGAGGAAGAACGTCGTTACTTTCCGTGATAAGATCATGCACTACATTTGCAGTTCAATGGCCGTAGCAGTTGACGCGAAGGGAATAATCCCAATAATCAATCAACATGCCAACCTTCCAGAGTACATACACTGATGGGGTGGGCGAGTGAAAAAGTGATTATATAGGAGCATATTCAGGGTTCTAAATTATCCCGTCTCGTGCACTGATTGTTGGACTATTGCTTCGTGGCTACCCCGCAAACTATTGAGTTCGTGTTATCCCCCTGGGCCCTCGAGAGAAAGTGTTGTGGTAGACATGAGAGGGATTGTAGGCGTAATACTGAACTCAACAACTATGATAATAAATATAGGCTAATGTTTAGTCTCGTCAGTGTAGTGTAGGTTACATCTTTAAAGGAGGCGGTGTTGTCCCTCGTCCGTTGGAATTCGAAATCCAGTATCGTCCTGCGCGCCGCTTTATTTTGTTTTCCAATTCGCGCAGGAAAAAAATGATCAATGTTCTACCCCTCACAGAATAAAATTGCCTCAGCATTGGCAGGCTTCTAGAAGAATGGTACTATAGTGCAGGGCTGCAGAAATGAAGATTTGGGGCCAAACTGCGCGCGGCAACTCACTGCACTGTCCCACGTGTCGCTCTCTTTTCACTGGACTTTTTGACCCAACTTTCCCCTCTATTTACAGACATTACGAGCAGCACATCCTCTCCCCTCCCGCGCTTTTGCGCTGACTCAAGCAACGGGATACACCGTTCAGCTCATGACAAGCGCTGGCCCAGGGCACACCAATTGGACCACCCCCTAAAGCTGCCCAATCTGTCACCGACGGGACTCGAACCCTAGGACTTTTCTGTGAGCGACACTGGAGAGAAAAGCATGCTTCTACTAAGATATCTCAGCCGGTACTGTGATTGGAAAAGTAAGATGGTAATGGGAAATGCACTTACGGAGGTTTTACCCCAGCCGGTAACGACAGTGTCGGTGCTCTCCAAGGGCATGTAGTTGGCCAGATCCACTGCGTTCACCTCAGCGCCGAATTGGAAGCTGCCAGAAATCTGCAAACAATAATTTAGTTAGTTAAGTATTCCCATCCGCCCTAATAAACAAATAAGGAAGGAAAAGTTATGACAAACAATTCATGTGAATGCATGAATATTTCTTTTTACATTTTCGCTTTCGCTACCGCTGTAGAGATAAACTCATATAATGCTGAGCGAAAAAACGACAGAACAACTTTGGCAACGAAAAAGTGGATAAATCCGGATGATAAACTTAGAAAAGATTTTCTCTAACATATAATTTAGCCAGAATCCATGTTTTGTGTCTACTTCCTACCGAAAAAACGATTGACGGCAGAACGTCTCTCCGTTTGTCTGTCTGTCCCTTTTGTCTACTTGTCTGTGACAATGGCCAAATCGGCCAAACCAATCAGCCAATTTTCTTCTAAATTGATATTCCACATTTGATCTGGCGGATATCGCCGCCTCTTGAATTTGAAACGGATGTTTAATTTTGGGGGTACTTTATATGAAGCCTCTGAGATATTTTCACAATTTTCAAAATTTAAAAAAGTACGTTTTTATTTAAACAATGTTATTGAATAATCTGAAAGAATTTAGAAGAATGGGGCATGTCTCATGTTCATTGATAAACCTGATTTTTTTTAAAAATTTTCGGCCTCTTCCCACAACTACAATTATGATGATAAACATGTTGTCTTAATGAATTGTGTTGATGAAAGCCAGACCTAAAGATAATGTCAGGTTCAACTTTTTTATATCATTGGTATTTTTGCGGAATTTTGTGTCAAAGATATGCAATATTTATTTCCTTTCAACAATGGTTTTTTAAAAGTGGCACATCATTTTTTGATTAAATTGGGACCATATATATTATTTAAGACGCTTAAGAGAATGATGCAGGTCTCATGATCGTTGAAATGCCTGAATGTGTGAAAAATAAAAAAATATAGTAATAACAATTTTTGTCATCTCCCTTCAAGTGCAGTTCTATGGATACATTTTTTTTATTAATGGATTGCGTTTATTAGAAACAAAACTTCAAATAAGTTCATAAAGAATTTTTGGAAAATATGAGTATATTTTGTGTGATGTGGCGAGAAACAAAATCGCCCGCTCCGAATGTACTGTGCTGTGTCTTCGGCGTCGTCCTACAATATATAATGTAGATACAATTGCGGGTATAAATTTTAAAATAGGTTACAAATGTTTTCGCGGCCAACAACAATTCGAAATGCTCAGTCCGCAAAATTACCGTTTTCGCAGCAACTTAGGTAACTTTCTTTATACTACGTATGTAGAATGTGTGGAAGTAAAAAAAAAATTTCAATGTTTTATGAGTTTTGAAATACCAGAAATTTTTGAAGTTCGACTTTAGCAACTTTTTTAATCAATAAAGCGTACCATCAATTGTTGAAAATATACCGTGTGTTCCATTTTAAAATATTTTTTTGAATATCTCAAAAAGTCCGCATCCGATCAAGAAAAGTGGCTAATGACAGTTGTTCTTGTCGACGGCGTCCATTCAATGATATCAAACTCGACCGTGCTATCCCTACCTCCCAGGGATTGGGAAGAAATATAATAGGTAAATTGAAAACTCCATTTTTTACTGCAGGTTCGAATTCTCCGGAAAAACAGTAACTTTCTTATTTAACTTTTTTCCGCTCCGTGATAGATGATATTTAAGCGAAACAAAGCAAAATAAGCAAAAAGACGTTAAAAATGAGTTTCTTCTCGATAATTACACAGCAAAACACAAAAAAATAAAGGAATATTTGCTCAAGAATTTTCAAGAAGCTACTAATTGGTAGCATATGTCCCGGTGGAATTAAGAAATATTTTACTAGTGGTTCTAGAGAATGGTACACACTTTCTCATACTGAAGTTTTCTAATTTCCTTTGTGTAAGCTAGCTTTACGTTCTTGCCCCATCCACTTGTCAGCTGCCATCTATTGTCACCTAAAATAGGATATCTGAATGTTTCTGAATTTTTCGTTTTCTGAAAGAACCGAAATATAACATTAAGAATATAATAGAAAAGTAAAATCTAATTTTAATTTTCGCCCCCAACTCACTTCCGAGGAGTGAAGGAGCAGTGTATCCCTGAATGGCCTTCGTCCACACAAACAAATTTTATTACTCACTTTTCTTGATCTGGCGCGCACGTTTCAAGATATTCCCAAAATTAATTTTAATGAGAACATTCTTTTGTTAATATATGATAATAATAATATATTAATAATAATAATGATAATAATATTATTCCTACTTCTATAAATCAATAATAATAATAATAATAATAATAATAATAATAATAATAATAATAATAATAATAATAATTCAATTCAAACTGTAACCTTACCTTTACGACAGCGATGTCGAAGTCGTTAGTGGAGTTGTCGTAGTTTGGGTGGCAAATGACTTTGTCCACGTTGTAAACAGTGCCTCCGGAGTTGGGGGTGCTAGTACCAACTCGCACAGTAGTGTATAAAGAAAGAGGGCTGAACGGAAAACAGATACGTTTGTATTAGCTTTTTGGCATCATGACTGTCAATAACACTTTTCAAGTCGTATTACGGAAAAAGGTACTCACTAAACTACGCAGTGGGCAGCGGTCAAGACCCATTCAGAGCTAATGATGGACCCACCGCAGAAGTGGCTGCCCAGGACTTGCAGGGAGACCTAAAAGCAGTTTCATCAAATAGAGTCAAAATTACTATTTTAATAGGAAAATACGCAAGGGAATTTTTTGACTTAATAATGATAAGAGTTAGCTGATCTCCCAATATTTGTGACGTGGTAACGCGGGGTGATCTGGAAATTAAAGTTCAATTTCTGTTGTAATGAGCAAAGATGAACAAGGGTATATTAGATAAAAATTTCAAATAAATTGAACGACTAAATGAAAATATTATTTCTGGTAATATAAGAGGCATGCATCATTCATAATATATCGTTCATTAATGTGAGATTACCTGGTAAGGGAACTTGTCGATCGTGGTGGAGTTTCCGCCAACGATGCGGCCGCCCTGTCCCGGAACAACATCGCTGTTGAAGGCGGGTTGAATCCTCTCAACAGTACGAGTAGGAATCGCTAAAGAGAACAAACGAAGGTCAACAAATAAACAGGAACATTTTAGGATTCCAATAATAGTTCTCAGATATTGATATTCAACCTTGCATTCATTTGGGAACTTCTTACTAGTGTGAATTTAATATTTGAATTTCAATGAATGCGTTACCTCGAATAGGAATTTTTTATTATTAAATTTTGAATATTTCTTGTTTTAATGTAATTGTTCCTTCTTGACCGGTACTAACGTATAAGAAACATAAGAATGTGATCAAATTAAAAACGGCTGTAATTCACTATCAATTACCGGATAGGATTTGCCCTACTAGAGTTGTGGACAAAGTGTACTCACCAAAGGCAACACCCAACATGCACAAGAAGCTGATGATTCGAGCCATGTCAACGACTTCTGTGATTCTGTACGTGAGACCAAATTCAGGGTTCTTTTATATTGCCTTGCAGTGGCTGTCTGATGCAAGCTTTCCCCCACGAAGATTGCGTACCCTTCGAGACTGTGTGACGGTTTTCAGTAGAATTGACACAAGAACGACAGTCATTTCTATGGTGGTTTCAATCTCTCTCTGTGGTTCTGTATCTTTCATTTTTTGCTGATACCGCTCAATTTTTGTTTTTGAAATTATGTAAAATACTATAATACAATTTTATTAGACGTTTCAGTTTCATACAAATTTTATAAAAAAATATTACAAGAAATATCAACTTTATTGATGACATTTGTTCTTTGTGTCAATGATATTTGTTCTTGCTATGGCTACCTACAATCCAAATTCCTTGAAAGGATTTCTTTTCAGATAGTCTTCGCCTTTCATATCATGAGGTAAATACTTCGCAACAGGTTTAAAGAAGTGATTTAGAATATGATTCCTTATCATCATTCCTTTGCCACAATCTCATTATTATTTCTTCCTAATATATTGCACATTTATGTTGTAACGGAAGGTCAATGCTCTATTGTTACAGAATAGTTATTACACTACAAATACGGATGAGTTAAACTGTTTTGTGGTAAAATATAGTATTATTTATTGAAAAATGGAAAAATAATGTAACAAAACGGACAAATAAACTGTTCTTTGTCTAAATAATCTTTTACTTGCTGAATTCGTTCTAAAAATCGAACTTTCTAACTTATTATATTTACTCACCTTCAGAATAAAAACTCATCAATAAATTTAAAGTGACTAGTTTGGTATTTGCTTTTTTTAACTTTAAACGTAATTCTATTGCTTATTCGATTCGTAAAAAGAATCTCACGTGAAATCAATTGTCTGACTGTCCATTCTTTAGACCCAATTTAACTCAAAACGAACTGACTTTATCAATATGAAATTTAAAGACATTATTATTAAATTTAAAGACATTATTTTCTTCGTAAGAAGAATAAATATTATAATTATGCGCCCGAAAACGGCGAATTTTTGACAGAAAAACTAGTACCGGACCCTGGTAATGAAACTGGGGAACAATTTCCCCTAACACGTTGTGTAATCACAATCTATATTTTGTGGCAGGATGATTGAGAAAAATATAATGACGGCAAAACGTCTGTCAGTCCGTACTCTGTGATCAACGTTAGCTATAACCCATTCTCTTCGGCTTTTCGACTCCTGCTTCCGTTTGCAATCTGTTTCCGGCGTGGAGAATCTCAATGGTGGGCTGATCCAGGTCGAAGGGATGCAAATTGTTTAGCATCTACGTGATTAGATAGACTATGGTTGTAATTTTAAGAGAAACCAATCATAGTGAAAGGAATAGCTTTTTAATATACAATTAAATGTTTACAATGGTGAGGTTACCATTTATCTAATTAACTTTCTGTGTGAAATTTTGGCAAGTTCATGACATTCACCTATATCCATTTTCAAATGTACCATTTCATTGCAGAACAACGAGAAAAGTCTTTTACACAATGCCTGTAGGAGATATTTCTTTTCATCCTGAAATGGAGACTTTTAGTTTCTTCTATACATTACTCAGTTCCTTCGAAAATAAAATTAATTTTTCTTATAGAAAAAAAATAAAAAATTAATATTCACAAAACTTTAGGAAATGTTTCTACTCCACATATTACTTGGTAGCAATTCTTTTTTTTTTAAAAAAATAATAATAAAAATTAATAATAATAATAATAATAATAATTAATAATAATAATAATAATAATAATAATAATAATAATAATAATAATAATAATAATAATAAATGTAATTAAATTACTTTGAAAAACAACATAGGTATCAAATTGTCGAATATATTGTTCAAAAGAAATGATAATTAAAAATAATTACACAGCTCTACAAGTAAAGACTGCGATTTATTAAATACATTTTCTTATAGATGTCAGCTTGGTAAAAACCAAAAACCAAATAACAAAAATTTTTCCATTTCGAATTTGGTATTACTACATTCGAATTTGTCCCTGGTATTTAGTGTGAAATTCTAATTAACTTAAAAGAATAGTATTATTTTTGTATATAAAAGGCTTTAAAGCTAAGACTTCTTACTTTGTGACAATTAAAGCTTCAATTATATATAAGGTTTGCGATAAATAAAAAAAAAATTAACGTTTGAAGATAGTAGTGATAGGGTGTCGTGGATAAAGTGGTGTTAGTGTTAACAGGTGGGCCACATGATCATGTGGAAACGGGTTGAAAAATGGTAGAGAGTAAATGGAGCATGTTTAGACTTATTCGCTGGGGGTACAAGGCATAAATATTAACAATCTGTTGTTGGATTAGGTCATGTTTCTACAAGGAAATTAAGTTCAATCTTATTCCACTCTCACTTTATATGCATTCAAACGATACTGTGATTGTTTTTATGAAATATGGATTTCAAAGATTATGTAATTTCTTCTGGCAGCTTCTGTTCTTTATGTGCTGAATATATAGTAAAATGTCAAAAGGAACATAAGTGAGTGTGTAAAGAAAGTTTCACACATTTCAAATTTAAATTTGGAAATCAAGACAACAGATGAGCTCAGCAAAATATGTGGAGAATATGCGGGGAAGATACTATATATTTGTGGTTTATGGGGAGAAAAAATCTCATTTCATTTTGGCATCTCTTTGGTACGGCATAAACAGAAAAATCATACAACCGACGGCTACTTCTGTTCGGTAGGTATGAAAAGATTTAATACAAAAATGAAAAGTGTCCTATGGTTTTAAATAGCAACCAGCTACCTAATTTAGATGGCATCCTAAGTGAGTTAGAGGACTAACGTGCATTAGCTTCCCAGGTGCAATATAGTTCAGATTTTTACGTTGACGAGGACCTGAATTTTTCTCAGAGTGAGCTCAACGAACAAATAAGAGACTTACATCTTTTAGAAGATGCAGCCTTATTAATAGGATCCAGGCTTAAACTTTTGTTCTTTTGCACATTTAGATATTGAATGTTCTGGAAGTCATTTGTAGAATCTGTGGCCTTTAAAAAAAATTCAGTGAAATATCTCATGCGGTTGAAAAAAACATTTCAGAGCTGTGCTACCTTTGGAATCGATAGGGACATCAAGTTAAGAGCAAATCCTAGCTAATTCTTATTATCTAGTATCTATATTGTGTGTACTGTTGATACATTATATAGCTTTTGAGTACCATTGGTTTGAAGAGGCAGTCAGACAGACAGAACAACTGATTTGACATGAGATTCGTTTTAGTAATCGAAGAAGAAAGTTAATAAGAATTATTAGCAGGAAATTCGAAACTCACAAACTGATACTTAATATTTATTTATCTTTATTAATGTTGACGTATTGATTCAAGACAATGAGATATGCTGTTATATTTTTTGTACGCGTCCAACTAGTAAGGAATCAGAGAGAAAAAAGCCAATTTGCACATTTTCTTTCTGTATTAGTTTTTGGATATTCCTAGATGGAAAAAAATAATACAGGTTAATATAATAACACGTCCACAACTGTGAAGTAAGGTTGTTTTGTAAGTACAGTGCAATGACCTTACGATTACATAGTCAAGAAATATATCAGGAAACACAATAAAGGGATTGTGGTTAAGGAGATATGATACGGGATCGTATTCCAAAACACTTCCCTCACTTGTTGCGAAGTAATTACCTCGAAATGAGAAAGATGCACAATGAAACCGAATAAGAAATCCATACAAGGAATTTGGTTTGAGGACAGACATAGGAAAAAGAACTGTCACTCACACGTCATGAAGATATTTTTCCTACAATATATTTTATGAAAACTAAAATAAATATAGAACAGCACAGAAGGCACTCACCTCTACTGCAGAGGAACAAATTTCATTAAAACTTTTTAATTCTTAAAACCTTATACTTTTTCCAGATTGAAAGGAATTGTATACAACTGATACAACTAATAAAACTGTATATCAGTATTTTGGATATTACGAAAAATATCAAAAATCATGCGGTGTCAGCAAAATAAAACAATACATAAAAGCATGAGGCGAAATTCAATTCCAACCCCGTTTCCAAATTATTAACAGACAAATAGGGAATTTTAAAAAAATTATATAATCTCTAAACGTATTAAGGAATGAAATGTAGAAAGAGAAGAAAGTAGACCCAAACATTTTAGAATTTTTTTCTCATGTATACAGCTACCTTACCTTTAATTATATACCTATTATTTTTCTTGGGTAACCGCAACTTAAATTATTTACACTACTAACTATTTACTGTCAGTAACGCACGGATATTAGGCATTGTATGTCGTCGGTTCCTTGTCTAACAATAACCCACCAAAAACGTTTCAGAGAACATTTAGGGGAAATATTTGAATGAATTCACAATGTTTGAATATGCACGGATTTCAACGAATTATTTTCGTTGAACTCTTAACAGATTTTCAAACGTTTCATCTTCTTTCAAATCCTTTTGTATTTTTATCGAAATATAAGAAGATGACATTTTAAAAAAGTATTGTAAAAATGGAATTAATGCCACATTAACATCTACGTTTAACAACAATATTTAAATAAAATTTTAAACGATTCCAAGTATATTTGTTTCAATGTTATTTCGAATATATTCTTTTACATATTATTTAAAAGCAGAAACCACGTATTACATGCAAAGAAGGAACCTATTTACGATGTTCACATCGTCAGGTAACCTTATTCTTCTTTAATATTGAGATATGTATGTAATACGTTGTTTACGTTTTCTTCAGAAATAGCAATATATATTTGAATAAGGGATATACATTTCTGTAAAGCAAGTTCATTGATGTGTTTCCGGGCGCGTCAACATCTAGGGTAATTAACCCCGTAACTGTAGTTCATGATTTATTCGGGTCCAATCTACACGTCCATTTGCGTTTTCCCCAACCAGGTATGTCTCATCATCGTGGCACTGTCCGCCTCAACCAAAGTCTTATGTCCCCGACAGAGCTCCTAGAAATTTTAGAAATGGAGTTCATGTAAATGCAGGTGTGTGTCTGTGAGGAGTGAGACTAGGACAAGGAACAGGATAGAAAGGTGCTGCGGGGTCCGCAGCCCGTATATTTCAGTTCTGTTTCGGTATTCGCCTGGTGTTGATCGGAGAAATCACGGAAACGTACCTGTTTGGGCATAATATTAATTCATCACTCAAATGTCTGGCATTGAATATGAAAAACTTAGATTTTTAAAAACATTCTCCAAAATTTGGGGGTACGTTATATTCTCTAAAATTGCTTCAAATGTTTTTTTCTGAGTTTTCTGAAAGGATACAGTACAATAAACTTATAAAGATAGCTTAAATCTTTTTTAAGGCTAACTGAATTTTCAAAAATACCCAAAGTGTGAAACTATTTTTCGTCGTTCCCTGGCATATCCTATGCTAGAAAAGAAATTCCATTCTTTCCATTTAATTTATCAATATGAATAAATCGATATCGAGTTAGGCTTAACGAATTTACTGTGCGCGTTAAAAACATAATAGTTATAATACGAATAATTTCATATTTAAATCAATAGACTTTGAAGTCAGGAATTTTAGTGAAAATACCAGGATATGCATTTAAACAACGCTGACAGGAGTGTTTTGAAAACCATAGCTGCCCTGAGACGGCGCGAGAATTCAAATACATGTGACGTGGTACTGCGGGATGTTGTGGAAGTGAAATTGATGTAATTTGAATTGTAGAAAGTACAATTGAACAAAAGAATTTTAGTACAATCAAAATGGAGGTCCTAGATAAAAAATATTATTTCCGATAATACTGGAGGCTTTCAGTATGACGTAACAATTATATACTTTATACATGTGTGTGTGTGTGTGATTACCACGCGGCGACAATAGTGTAACGGTTAATGGTGTACCAAGGAAGATGAGCACACGTAGGAAGAAATAGTGTTGCGGTATAAAATAGTATGGACACAAGAAGGATGTTCATTTGTTTGCGGTTTCAATTTCTTTGTGTGTTTTTATTTACAGCCTAATATTGCTGTTATCATAAGATTATTATTAATTTTTGTAATAGCTGAAATACCAAGTTACTAGTTGAATGTGGTTTCGCCGATGCTATTATAAACTGTTTTAAAAATTTTTAATGTGATGAAAATTTCTACATGTCATGTATAACTTTTTTCAAATAAGTTCTTACTTTTTTCTGGCATTGAACATATCAATGAATCGCAGTAGCTGATAATGTTATTCCAGCATTAAAAAATTCCAAACAAGCAATTATCTTGCATATTACGTGCATATGGCCTAGGGACCGAAAATATTAAATTTCAAAATTGAAATCGCCGAAAAAAATATTTCCAGTTATGGATGATACGAATAGTTAGTACTGAGTTCAGCTACAGTAATTTGTTCGGTTATTTGCTAATATGCAAACACTGCACATCAAACCTGTAAGCTGTTCTTTAGCGTTATTCACTAATACTAATATAAGATAATTCTCAATTATTTCGAAAACTTCTGTTACAAAGTCTTCCACAAAAAGAGTTGATTCTTCCCTCGTTTTGTAAACTTAAGAACGTAAATGTGGGAAGTCAATTACGCATTTGCTTCCGTACCCCAATATTACTCAATTCAATTCGAATTTATTAGTAATTTGCTTACAGGATTAACCTATAACAAATTGCCGAGTATATTCACGGCGCAAATTACTTCTTATAAATAGCTTACAAATAACTTCTGATAGAAGAGATAGTTAGCATAAGATACAATACACTGTAAAATCTGTCTAAGCCGGAACCTGTACAAGCAGGAAACTTGCATTAACCGGAAAATTTCTCCGGTCCCTGAAGTTTAACGTAATTTTACACAGCATAAAACGGAACCTCTTCAATGCAGAAACGGAACGGTTGTTCATGTTCTGCTGGAAAAAACATCTATGTAAAACGGAAATCGTATGAACTTCATTCTAATTAGAAGAGAAACGTTCTTAATTAAATGAATACATCTGCAGGTCTGTTTTAAATTATCTATCTTTGTAACACAATTTTACGTTACAATTTTGTCATGGCTGCCGGACACTGAAAGAGAGGGCTTTCAGCCGTCACCGTAGAATTTTACCTTGGGGTCGCTTGTCTCTCAAAGTGGAGGCCGCAGGGAATTATCTCTCTCGCGATTCTCTGAGCGTCGGAAGGGGTTTGGGCACGGCTTCAATTCCCGTGTCTCCCAGTCCCGCGTTGAAAATCATAACCCCCTTTGACCATACAATCTGCTCAAGGCCATGCAATATCACAAAGTCATAGAACGTGGAACAACGCATTGTGCGTTGAAAGACTCAGCAAGCAATCTGAATACAGTCACTATGCAGTAAGGTGTTATATATTTTTCCTTTCAGAAGCTGTCAATGTAGAGTGTTTAATATTTATTTATTGGTGATTTCTTCCATTAGTACGTCATATGTTACTCTACTTTGATAATTATTGTTAAGTCATGTAATTTACTACTTCCAGGGCAGAAAGTCAATATCACAAGCGCGAAGAAAAAACTGGAATAAAACGGAAACCTCCCTATACCGGAATTTTGTTGTGTCCCAATCGATTCCGGCTTGGACATATTTTACTGTAAATAGAACAACAAATACAAATAAAGCAATAACACAATAAAATAAGATACAAAATAATTGACACAACAAACAAAATATACACAAAACAAGCTGTATCAAGTCAGGCTTAACGCGTTACAGATATAAGGTCATTCATTAGTGCTTGTGGAATTTAACTTGAACTCTTCATTTATAATGAATGCGCGTGATTTCAAAATTGATGAAATAAAGTAATACAGTATTTTAGATCTTTCAGAGTTTAAATTAACCAAATAATTGGGAAGTAATAATGAATCATTGTGATATGGTTATCTAAGTTCTTTATAGATTGGGCACGCACATAAAATTTGATGATTTTCTCAACGTTCATATTATATATAAAGCAGATTGAATTTGAATGTATTTTGTGCTGTTGATTTTACTCTCTTGCTACTGTTGATTTTAATCTCTTTTTCATTGGACATCCTGATTTGCGCGACTACTCTGTTAATGGAAGAGGGGAGAGCCGAAGTTAGATATTTTTCTGTTTCAGTAAATCCAAGAACACTATTTTCTCGATATATTGTACTACAGTACAATATTCATGATACAGTGTATCGTCCATAAAGATTTTACTTACAATTGTTGCAACAATCGAGGAAATACTATCTCTGGTTACAATAGGATTTTGTTACGTAATTAAGTTACGAAAGTCCAAATCATCCATCAACCCCTCCAGAACGGATTACCAGTTGTATTTACTAGAATTAGGATATTCATTTGTTGATTCTATAAGTTGGCTGAAAATTATACGTGAGGATTAACAAGGAGCTATAGATAGCAATTTCGTCATGTAAGTCAGAGTTCTTTTAATTACTTCTGATTCTATTTTAGTTGAGCCAGTTTCCCTTATAATTATGTACCCTGGAGTTGTTCTCGATAGCCCCAAAATACGTTTGTAGAAGTTCGTTTGTATCTTATCCGAGTGTATCTTGGACCCCAAATACCTGCTGCGTATAGCACAGTAGTTGCTGCCATGGAATCGAAGAGTTTTCTATCATTCTTCCGGCTTCACTTTTTGGTGATATTAAGATTTTCCAGACTGAACACATTCCTGTGGCTTCTTTGGCCATGGCTTTGGCAACTGCATAATTGAATAACCCTATCATTATGAATTGAATACCTAAATACGTGTGCTGCTTGACCATTTTCACCTCCATACATATTGGCCTCTGCCAGACTTTTTGAATTTCATTATTTTGTTTTTTAGATTAATTTTCAGGGATTTTTTCTCACAATACGTGGATGGCGTGTCTATCTTGTGTTGAAGATCTATCACATCGGTTGCCAGGATAATCAAATCATCAGCAAAAATAAGAATGTCAGCTTTTAATTCTTAACTTCATATGCGTCTCACGTTCGTTAATTCTTAACTTACGTTCAAAAAAGCACCACCATTGACAGTAGTTTGGTTTTTTCGTGTTTCCGGGCGCGTCAACTGCTTTGTTCATTAGTCCCGTTAGTGTAGTGTATGGTTTTCCTCGGGAAATAGCGGTGATCTTCCCCCGCTCGATGACGAGATCGGGCGCCAACCTACCGTCGGCTACTGGGGTTTCCCCCTAACCAGGACTCTCCCACCAGCGGGGCACCGCCCCAGCCGGGACAAGCTCTAAGCTCCCGACCGGTTTTCCAGAATATGTGATAATGTAGGGCATGTTAGTGTAAGTGTGTGTGTGTAAGGGGAGAGGATAGGACAAGGGAGAGGAAGGAAATCGCGCGCGGTCCGTGGCCCGTTTGGTAAGGTACTGCTCCGGCATTCGCCTGGTGTTGATCGGAGAAACCACGGAAAACTACCGATCAGAGCAGCAGACCGCTAGAATTCTCCTCAAGACGGCGACTGAATTCGACCTAGCTGAAGAGCTAGTGTCGAAAATCCTGCCGCCCGTCAGGACTCGAACCTAGGACCTCCCGGTCAGAGGCGCTGCAGTGACATCAGTTGATGCACTGAACTACCCCTCCCGGTCATTGACAGTATTGCAGCGTGTTTCACATGTTCCAAAACAATCAGTGTTGCTATCCACTAAGGAGAAAATTGTGGTGTGTTGCCTCTGGCTGCCTCTGCCTCTGGGTACTGCTGTTGAATCAACACAACCTACATAAATCTCTCTAGGTGGCGTTCGTTTAATTCTCCGTCTACCCACTGAAATCGTAGCGATTAAACGCGCAAAAACAAGTTTTTGGACATTTCTTTGAATCTTATGGCCGGATCCGAAAACAAATTATCAGTTCCGCAACAGATCGAGACGCGTCGAATGACACCTCATATGTTTTGATTGGTGCACAGGAAGTGGTCTAACCGAGCGACGGATTTACACATACACACGGGCAGTTACTCAAATACTATATGAGGATTAAATTTTTCATTTTTACGACTACCTCGAAAGCTCGAATGAAACATTATTATTATTATTATTATTATTATTATTATTATTACAAATATTATTATTATTAAATTTTGAAAATTAAACTGTTTTAACGAAAATTACTCCTCCTAAGTAGAATTCATTGTATTCTATTCTGTTCCATTCCGCTGTAGTTGTTACAAAATATATAGAACTAATAAACTGCATAGATGTTTTAGTGACCTTTGGTCTTGCTATATCTGCTAAGCAAGTTGAGTCAATCATTCGTCGTTAAGAAACGTTCTTCTGAGCGTCTTTCTAAATTTTAAGCTCTTTCAGCAGGGTTACGATTAGGTTTGATGTACTAGTAAATAGTGAATAGTGTTCAAAAGAATCTATTGGATATTTCTTTAGATATTGTAACTATTCGTTTTTGTTTGTGAATAGTATGATGGTGAAATGTAAGATTTGTAGAGTAAATTTACAGTGTAAGTTACAAGACGAACTATTTCAAATACTTCTATGAAATTCCACACGCTCATTAAAAAACATAATTACTCAAACAATCAAGCTAATAAGTTAGTGGGATCCATCTGAGCAATATCAGATAAATGAAAGTAGGAATGGGGTGGTAGAATTAAATAATAAGATTAAGAATTTGCCATCAGGTTCAGGAAACGTCGCTCCAACGTATGTATCACTACCAAGTACTCTTACCTTAGTGAGTTAAATAATGAAAAGCCATGTGTATTATGAAGGCAGTTGAGCATTTCTTTTCGCTGAATTATATCCCTGACAATAAGAAGATTTAGATAGTGTATCAAATGCTACAAGTTTTTTTTGTTTGCCTTTTTGCAATTTGTTTAGTTAAGTCACGGATATGTATAGTTAGAATAGTCTTCCAACTACTGTAGGAGTGTTCCGCGATTCTACTACAAAAAAAAATTCAAAAAAAAGTGCATGAACGTAATGAAAAAAACAATTATGAATAACAAATTTCATTTAAATGAAAATTCTATATCTTCAATTTTCTATTTGAAGGAAGACGGCGAAAAAATTTCAAACTTTCACAATTCTCGAAAATTCAGAGTCAACAGTGAAAAACAGACGTATGTCATCTTTAGAAGTGTATTTCACTCTATTCGTACAAAAGTGTAAAGAAAAAAAGGAAGAATTTATCAGCAAAGTTTGAAAACCCAGAGTCTCCATGTAAAGTATCTCCAAACTTTAAAGATATTATTCCAAATCGCAGAGCTTTGAGAGAAGCCAGATCCCGGGGAATATTCAGTCGGGAAAAATGCTACGCATAGTTTAGGTGTTAGTGTTCACATATGACAGAGGGTAGACGGATAGATGGGCCGACGGACATTTCAAAAAACTTCTTCTCAGTGTCGAGGACCATTTTCTGAAATCTGACTATATAAAATGTTAGAGGAAGTAAGCTTCAACATTTTGGAAGATGTTTTATCCACTTTTTCTGTATCAGGGCCCCGTAATACTGAATATCGCCGTTTTCTACTGCATCATTACATACTTTTCTCTTTATCACGTCCATTACTCCGTATATACGTACGTATTCTAGAAAGTAAAAAGAGCAGTCAAACGACAAAATTAAAGAAGAAAGAAGGCTCACGAAATGGCAAGATTGTATGAAAAAAGTGTTAAGTAGCAAAACAAGAAGGACAAGGCAACGAAAGCGGATTATGGAAGAGAAAATCGTTCAAGAGTCGAATTTAATGTCATAGAGAGTGAATTGCTTAGTTTTATATTGAGATTCCCTGATATTAATACTTTAAGTTCTAGTTGTAGCAAAACACAAAATGTTAAAAAAATGTGAGGCGGTATGTGACCTCCCGTTTTTATAGTGGATAAAATCTATCAAGTGCTCCTATCCCTCAACATCCTCCAAATTGCCCACACACCATTGAGACTCAAGTTGCCGGAAGTGTCAGGTAGAGTTCGGTCCGACACAAGTACATCACTCCGCAATCTGAAAGACGCGAGGCAGGCTTTTGCAAACTGGACGTTGATTGGGAAAGTTTGCCAGACTCAGTGCCGTTCTGAAAATACGTTACACGTTCCGCCAGAGAATCCAAATTAGAAGTCAACACGCAGGGTCACAGGTTAATAAAGACCGAGCCAGAGTAGCATTAAAAATAAATAAATAATAATAATTTGTTCTTGGATTGTATACTAATATAGACGGACTTTTTCCTAACTAATAGCTTATTTTTAAAGAATTCACTGTGCCACAGATTATTTACAAAAACAAATCTGACATTGAAATTACATGGAGTGTGGTGTTACTTAAGTAATGAAATTACACAATATTTAACCATGTATCCACATTGGAATTAAGAATATTGCAATAATAATTCAAGGTTAAACAAATATGTTACTAATTCCTACTTAGTTCATTGTATTGAGAAAGAAATGGAAAGTATTGGAATATTGTGACCAAGAGTCAAGCATCAAACATATTTTCAAATAAGTTATACAAACGGTAAGCATTTCGCCTTGGCTTTAAACACATCAACTTCGACACGTAGTTATTATAGGAAGCCCTTACGCTAAAGAATTTGAGTATTTTTAGAAAAAATAATTATTTATAAATTTTGTTCTAGACATTTCACTTTATACAACTTAAACTTTTAGTGACTCATTAACTGTTCTAGTTAATTCGCTTGAGCAAATCGTGGATAATATGCTGCAAAAATAATTATGTTACCTTGCATGATAATGATTTATGTTTGACGTGGATGAGTAATCTGAAAATTCCCAATTCACGAAAATGTTTTTGAAGTTTACTCACTAGGATCTTGATAGTTGACATTCGCTTCGAAAACAAATTGCTCAAAAACTAGAAACTGTTTGTAGCACTGTAAAGAGAATAAAACGGAGCACACGACCCAATAAAAATTGAAAAATATACAATTTTACAATTTTAATGATTTTGAGGTAGGCAGCTTCCTTAAGAGGAAAATGAATTGGAATGGCGGAGAACTTTACTTCGTTAAAACCATCAACAAAAAATGAACATGGGGTATATGCTTTCTCTAACGTGACTTGATTCAAAGTGCGAAAATATATAAAAGGCCATCTTCGTCCACATAGTATGTAGACGAAGATGAATTCTTTTATTTCTTCGCATAAAACGTCAACACCGAATCAGAATTCCCACAATTGACTCAAAGTGTAAAAAACATTAAACATGGTGGAGATCCTCATTCCGCCAATGTTTCCAACCAAGTAGAAAATAGCTTAAAACGTAACGGAGATGCTTCCATCTCCATAAGCTGTACCGAAGCGGAAAAAAGTACTAACTTGAAAATAAAGAAGATGTTCACTTCGCCACGATCTCTACTTAAGTGAACGAAGATCACATTGAAAATTACAAAAAAGTAATTGGTGCTGGCAGAACCGTATGAGGATTATCGCTTAAAAGTAATTTAATTGCAGCCCAACGATACGAGCTAGTAACATTCCTAATATATTAAATAGCTGCGTTGCCAAAGAGGGGGTTGGAAAACATATTGTAGGTATTGTATATGTTTCACATGTACATGTCGTTGTAATTGCAGGATCCAGGTTTCGATGTTCAACACAGAAATGATTTCATTCACTTTGGTATCAATTCATTTTTTTTAAATTCTATGTCAATTTGGCGTCAGAATTAGTTGACATAAATACCTTGAAATTCTATTTTCCCCCATCTCTACAATTGTTTTCAGCCTGATACATATAATAGAAGCCGAGCAAAATAGAAAACATTAAAAACAATTTCTTGTATCTCTGCAACAGATTGCCCTAGGAGCTTGCTTTAGTGTGAATCTACTACATTTTTTATTCTCTTTCATCGCATCTCGTGCATTGCGATTATCGATTTGGTTTGGGGGCAATTTTCATCCCCTTATTCGGCTGATTTATTTTAATGTGTATATTTTATTCTACGACTTTGTTAATCAATGCCGTCCGTGGCATTTATTCCCTGCAAGGAAGAAACGTATTTAAAATATTGACAAGGATTTAGGTAATTGTATCCTTCATTTAGAAATATTTTATGGAATAGGTTTCAATAGGGTGTATTTAGAAATAGGAATATTGTTGAGCAAGGGATATTCATTTCTTTAAAGCTAATTTATTGAATTTTCCTTAAACACATAACAGTTTAAAAATTTAAATTAATTTTAATGTACCCAATTTTTATCTCATTTTTTAAGATAAATAAAATACACTAATGTATTGTAGAGTTTTGTAAATCACTGTGTAAATAATTCTGTAACGACTTCGTCTCATCATGGTAATGACCACTGTTGATGCATGCTTAAAAAAGTAAATAAAATTATACAACTTAACGCATTGTTACATTTTGAAATATAATCAATCTTCGTTGACACAGGCACGCACAAGATTTTTCTTAGACGGAAGGGACTAAAAGTATAGTGTGCATCCGACTCGATGTTTTCTTAAAAGAATTAAAAATTACTTTCGTTACAATAGAAATTATTAGAAGTTATATTTATGAACATGTATCTTTGGATTCAGATGGGAACTTAAGCGCCATGAGGAGTGACAATATGGGCTCGTCACCCGAAGCAAAATTAACCTGTGCACAAATGGGTTATTAGAAAACAAACAGGAGAAAAAGAAGTGGGTTATACTCCGGTTTCTCTCCAGATCCAGGAACGCAGCATGGCAACGCTGGTGTAGACTCCCGGGTAGTTGGGTTCGGCACAGCCTTTGCCCCCGGAAACGATGCCCACCTGCACACCACCAGCCACCAGGGGGCCGCCGGAGTCACCCTTACAGGAATCCTTGCCGCCGCTAGTGAAGCCAGCGCAGATCATGTAGTCGGTGATGATATGGTCATTACGGTAGAAGTGCCTACAGAAGCTGTTGGCTACAATAGGCACGTGAACATACTGCAGGACTGTTGCGCCGTCGCCGTCCTGCAACAAATAAATTTCCAGTTAGTCTTTCGCGCTGCCGGTCTAGGTGGTTCAATGCTTCAAAATATAAAATCCAACTCAATCCGACAACACTCCGTCCACACTCACCTCCGCGACCACTAATGCTAAATAACTTAATCATCAAGTGGCTTCCTCTCAATAAACCAATCAGATAGCCTTTCTGAGGACTAAACATAAACACAAATCTTAATTGGAAGCAGCACATAGATGCCAAAATCACTCAAGTCAGTATCAAGTTAATACAATTAAAGTCATTAATACTGAGATCCTGCCCATTATCACACAGTTCAGCATTACAAATATGCAAAACAATAATAAGACCCTTGCGCCAGCACAATCTGGTTAAATGCAGCAAAAACCAACCAAAGGAAACTTCAAATAATACAAAATCAATTTCTCAGAATTATAACAAACGCTCCCTGGTATGAATGTGAGACTATAGACCATCACATCATCTATCTAGCTACCAACTTCTTCTCAAATCTATCCCAAATCCCTTCACTATCAGATCAAAGACTCGGCAAAAACCCATCACATAGAACTCGAATACTAAATAAGTTCTATTCCACATTTTCCTTAAAAAATCTCTAAATTAGTTCCCGACTAGAGAAGCCCCAAGGGTAACCTTAACCTTTGTATTAGTTTTAAGTATTAATTTAAGTGAGATATTAAGCCATCAACCTTGTGTAGAGTTATTTCAAGTTGAGCTATGTATTCACCATCTATGTAAATAAATGGGGGGAAAAGGTGATTTATTTATTTATTTATTTTACGTCAAAAAGCAGTTAAAAACCGCGTATAACATGCTATGGGGAAAAGTGAATTGTGTGCACATTTTCAAAATTCTGTGATCCCTACACTAAGTCATATACTACTTAAAATTGAAAAAAAAGCTCCAATGTAATAAAATCTATTTTCAAGGTAACAACTGATGTTACTTCAGTACATTTGCCCGGGATCTCCTGGGGGTTTGCGTATCGATGATTGCAGGATTTTCGACTCTAGCTAGATAACTATGTTGAATCCACTCTGTGAGTGTAGAAGAAGTCTAGCGGAGGTTTGCATTGATCGGTAGTTTTCCGTGTATTCTTCAATAGAATAGAAGCTGAATAGAGGAGAATGTCCAACAAACGGCGAGGAACCACGCACAATCTTTCCTTCCTTTCCTTCGACCCTCAATCCTATCACACAACCGGGAGCGGTAGCTCAGTGCATCAACTGATGTCACTGCAGCGCCTGTAACCGGGAGGTCCTAGGTTCGAGTCCTGACGGCGGTAGGATTTTCGACACTAGCTTTTCAGCTAGGTCGAATTCATTCGCTGTCTGGAGAAGAATTCTAGCGGCCGGCTGCTCTGATCGGTAGTTTTCCGTGGTTTCTCCGATCAACACCAGGCGAATGCCGGAGCAGTACCCTACCAAACGGGCCACGGACCGCGCGCGATCTTTCCTTCCTCTTCCTTGTCCTATCCTCTCCCCTTACACGCACACTTACACTAACATGCACTACAGTACCACACATGTCTGGAGACCAGATGAGCGCTTAGAGCATATCCCGGCTGGGACGGTGAACCGCTGGTGGAAGATGCCTGGTTGGAGAACCCAATTAGGTGATGCTATGTGGGCGGCGTATCTATTCATGCATAGGACGAAGAGCGCCAATACCTCCCGTGACAAAAATATGCACTACACTAACGACTATAATGATCACACCTGTTGGTACGAATGAAAAAAACAACAAACAATTGACCCATCACGCCACCCTTCGATAATGCATGCATTGACAGACGGAGCGAGAATTTGGGAATAATTCTGGACTTCTGAATAATAGTAGTCAGTCGCGTCATGGGTGGGTGTAGGGGGACGAGTCAGGTTACATCCCAGGAGGTGTCTCTCTCCAGTTGAAACTAGAGATCCACTGCCAACATTCACGTTGGCTAACAATTCAACTGGGAGAATCTCTAAACTCTTGACTACTCCCCAAAAAATATGCTATTGGAGGAAGCGGTTTCTCTAATTCAAGAGATCCCGAAAAACTGGGCCTGGTGCTCACAGTACTGGTCCGCATGCCTCTCTCCTATCACAACTGAACTCCTTAAGTCATTTTCCCCTCTCCTCTTAGTAACGCGATCAACACTTTTTCTTACTTCCCCTCCCCTCCCCTCGCCCTGACTCAACAAGGAAGAAAGGAGAAGAAATATCAAAGCGACTGGCAAACCGATCGAATGCTTTAGACAGCAGTTGAATTACATTTAAATATATAATTAGGTACGCTAATACCCGTCGGGATTTGAACCATAAGACCATCCAGTCAACGAGACTAGAGAGGCAACGAAAGCTGCCATTGTGACATCGCAAGACGTACTGCACCAGTAAAGAAGATTAAATGGAGATGCACTTACGGAGGTGATACCCCAACCGGTGACGACACAGTCGGTGCCGTGGAAGGGCGTGTAGTTGGCCAGATCCACTGCCTGCACGTTGTTCCCAAACAGGAAGGTGTCAGATATCTGCAAACAATAACTCTTTTAGACAAGCACTCAAGGGCGCCTCCATAAAAAATGAAGGAAAATAATTGAAGAGATAAGCAAAGCAGTTAAAGTAAATCATTACATTACTTATATTTATACTAACATCCCATTAAGTAAACCTCTGTAGTTTACAATTACGAATAGTGTCAATAGACATAATCGACAGCTTTAAAGAAAATCTTTTTTTAAAAAAACGACATGCAATATAAACGCATACATTTCAGTATTATTTGTAATTATTGTACAATATATATATATATATATATATATATATATTGTACGATAATTTACACGATACGATTGTACGATATATCACATATATGCAAAAATTTAAAACATTTAAAATCGGCTGCAGCATATAGTTTTGCAGTCAACGACCGATTACTTCGATTACCATCATAGGGGATTTCCTGGTCGACACAACAAATGCCTCATGGAGTGTTTCCTATCACCAAAATCTCCTGCCCCGAATGCCATTTAAAATTGAATATTTACGTGCTTGAGGTTGAAACCGCTACTGCGTCCAACCGTTTGAAACTGTCTCAAACTCACACAAAAATGTAGTGAAAAGGCTTTTTCACTACATGGTAAGTAGTAGGTACGGAAAAAGATTTTTTTGTATGATAGAATATTAAACAGGAAACAGGATAATACTTCTTACTTTCTCGCCTCACTAACCTACGAAGAAAAAATATTGTAATCGTGCACAGGAAAACTGCGAATTTTCTAAACAAAAACTCTTATTGCCTGACACTGGTAATGCAATAGTGAATAAACCCCGTTGTTAAATTTAGAAAAAATCCTCCAACCGTGGTGTAGCCAGAATACATGTTTTGTAAGTCTGTGATACCGAAAAATCGATTAACGGCAAAACGTCTCTCTGTCTCTCTGTTGATTTTTGTCTGTCTGTCCGTCCATCCGCCTACCCGTGTGTGCACAACGCTAACGCATAACCCGTTCAGTCGATTTTCTCCAAATTGATATTCCCCAATCGTTCTGACCAACGTCGCGTCTCTATGAATTTAAAACCAATATTTTAATTTCGGGGGTTATTTACAAAGAGAACCTCGGACATTCATCAAATTCTAAAAAAAATTATTCCAATATTTCATTAAATTTTGTTGTTGCAAACATACGTTTAAGAGAATAATGCAGGTCCCATTTTCATTGAAATCCCTTTTTTCGATACTTACAAAAATTCAAATTTTTTTGGCATCTTTCTACAATTTAAATATTGACGATAGAGATTTTTTCTTTAACAATATCTCGTCCTTTAAGATATATTTTGAAAAAAGATCGGGTTCAACTTTTCCAAAATATGTGTAGTTTTCGAGTTATTTTGCTCGAAATGTGGGCAATTTTTTTATTTTTTTCTCAAATACCTCTCAATTTTTTATTTGAACTGTCTTCACCTTAGTTGTGCACTGACTGCTTCAACCAGCACAACTGTAGTCAGTGCACCTCCCAACGTAGCGTATGGTGAACAAAAAATTGTTATCATGTAAGTATGCAAATAATTGTTAGGACTTTTAACATGATTTGCTCTTGAAAAGGTGCATGCACGATGCACGAAACGTCGAGGTACAACAATTATTGAACCACAAGATACATTAACTTCTGGTATCTATTGAAGATTGATTGTATATTGACCCGGCCTACATCCAGCGTTTCATCTACCTCAGCAACAAAACAGTAATAATAATAGAATATAAATACTGTAGCAAAGTATAGTTTCGGATTAGTAAACTGGATAGAAGAGGTAATTCCATTGAAGGATTGAGAATTCAGAAATCTGCTTAAAATACATCATGTCGCTCACCCTCGAACTGAAGTTCATAGACTTTGTGTCACGTAAGGAAGAATGAAAACGCCTCAGACAAATTGAAGCCTCTTGGCACAATGCAATAGTGGAGATAGTAATGTAAGCAGACAGACATCAAGATGAGGTAGGTTAGTAAATCTGACCGAAAAATGGGAAACCGAGGCGTTACAATTGCAAAAAGAAGTATTACGAACAAGACTATGCAAAACACGCAGATTAACACAGACCTTCAACTTGGATGCTAATTAACATGGAATGTGAGACATATACACGCTAAAAAATCGTGGAGAAGTTGCGATCAATAAAGATCTATCATTTATGTACCTATAATATAAGAATGAAGGCAGAATCGGAAGCAGTTGTAATACCTGCCCAAGATTGGGAATTAAGAACACCACACGATAAAGCGTTTTTCAAAATTTACGAAAACGATAAGTATCGCAACTGGTAGGAACAAGCAGAAACCATTAAAAATATCGTCTCAGCTTGTCCAATTCTAGCAAAGATTCTGTACTATAAAAGACATGACAGAATATGTAGTTACGAAAAACTTGTGTAAGAACTTGATTAAATTCTCAGCCAATTCAAAAATCTCCAAAGTGAAAGACATTGGTTTATTGTGAACAGTCCACATTTTTCAGAAAATAGTATAGCGGACTCGACAGTCTTTAGACCTGCTCTTTAGGAAGACGATTGGCACTTCAGTAGATTTTATATTGTAAGGAAGTTGTCATGAGGTATGGAATTATTAATAGTAACAATAATAATAGTTATAATAATATTATTAATAATAATAATAATTGTCGTTATTGGTCGGAAGTCCCCTTGCCTGCGCCTATTTAAGTTCCTATGCTTGGGGGTAAAAGCGACATGAAACGAACATGACATATTCTCTTCACTGTAACTGGCAAGATCCGCCTGCTTGAGCTTTTCTTGGTCACACAGCAACAGAAGCAGGGACGATTTTAAATGAAAACTACAACTCTATTTTCGTCTCGACCGGGAATGAAACCCCGAACCACAGCACGGGAAGCTAGTACGCTGCCCATGAGAGATCCCAGAGGCTTAATAATAATAATAATAATAATAATAATAATAATAATAATAATAATAATAATATTAATAATAATAATAGTAAATAATAATAATAATAATAATAATAATAATAATAATAATAATAATAATAAGAAGAAGAAGAAGAAGAAGAAGAAGAAGGAGAAGAAGAAGAAGAAGAAGAAGAGGAAGAAGAAAAGAAGCAATTCAAAATTTGATGACTTACCTTTATGACAGCGATATCGTAGACGTGATTGCATCTGTCGTATTCAGGGTGTCTAATAATTTTGTCCACGCTGAAAATGGTGCCTCCGGAGTTGGGAGTGCTACTGCCAGCGCGCACAGTAAAAGTACCATTTGGACTGAACAGAAAACACACAATTATTCAAATCATCGTTTCCATGTTGTCGCGGCAGGAAGTAATAAGAGCCAAAATTTATTGCTTATTTATCCTTGAAAATAGATTTTATTACATGGGAGTTTTTTTGTTGTTTTTTTCTCCCTTTCAAAATTCAAAATTTATTGCTTATTTATCCTTGAAAATAGATTTTATTACATGGGAGTTTTGTTGTTGTTTTTTTCTCCCTTTCAAAATTCAAAATTTAAGTAGTATATGACTTAGTGTAGGGATCACAGAATTTTGAAAATGTGCACACAATTCACTTTTCCCCATAGCACGTCACACGCAGTTTTTAACTGGTTTTTTTTGACGTAAAATAAATAAATAAATAAAAACACATACGTTCGTCCTCGTTATACACAGAATCACGACTCTCTTAAACGCGTTTCTAGAGCTATATGTCGAACGAGGTACTCACTAGAGAACGCAGTGGGCAGCAGTCAACACCCACTGAGAGCTGATGATGGACCCTCCGCAGAAGTGCCCGCCATCCAACTGCAGTGATATCTGGAAGAAGGTTTATTTAATTTAGGCAGAATAAATCGTTCCATAAGAAAACGACACAAACAATAGTATAGTATATTCTGCAACGAGCGTAGAATGATGGCTATTATTCACGAGTGGATGTTTCCGACGCGAGCGACGTAGGAGCGAGTGTCAGAATTTCCACGAGTGAATAATAGCCATTCTACGCAAGTAGAAGACTATACTTTCTCTACGACTTTGATATAAATCAATGTGAGCGTTTTAACCTTACAAAGTGGCCACAATTATGTGAACTCGCATACTGTTTCGTGGTTCACCTGTCTTACGATAGTGGCGGAAGAGCACGCAGCGCCTCTGTAGGCGACTGCGAGAACCCTAAGTCGTTGTGTAATGAACTAGGACGAATGCGATTGGTCGACAGGTGTGTTAGAACAATATTCTCGCACGTCTTGTGGAATTGGCGTGATTACTGCATCCGATAACGTGGAGAAATGAATACATTCTGCTATAGTCGTAGAGAAACAAGCTTATGAATAAGAAAGAAATTGTGTTATGATTGATTCGTTGATTAGTGTTTTCGGGCGAGTCAATATCTAAGGTAATCCCGTAAGTGTAGTAAATGATTTATTCAGCTCCAATCTACACAGCTGTTTGTATTTTCCCAACCAGGTATCTCCCACCAGCCCATCAGCATGGAAGCCCCCTGCCAAGGCAAGCTCTTAAGTTCCCGTCTGTTCTCCCAGAAAGTATGGTTCATGTAAATGCAAATGTGTGTATGTAAGGGGTGAGAATAGGACAAGGTACAGGATGGAAAGCTTGCGGCCCGTAGCCAGTTTGCTTAAAATCACAGAAATCTGCCAGTTCGGGCGTAATATTAATATCATACTCAAGTGTCTGACAGCAATATCCAGTGTTTTTGCAGCTTAATTTTACTTATAGTTGGTCAGATTGAAACGTATAGAATTGTTTCTTACACAGAGCAGTCGATAAATCATTCCGAGATGCAAAAGTTGAGGTATAAAATTTTATTTTTTTATTTTGTTTTAGTTTAATTAGTAAGAAAACCCTACGTTTTCCTCCTGTAAATACTTCGGAAAGAGTTTTGAAAGCCAAGACTACGAAAAAAGTTCGGGGTTTTTTTGTTTGTGCATAATACGTTTTTTTATGGTTCATCTTAGTGCAAAAATAGTTATGTACATTTTAAAGCTCATAAATGTCTCTACAACTTTGCTTTTGGATTATTTCTCTTAATCAAATAGTAACAGAGCTACGATATTTGAAAATTTCACAAAATTTTCCTTTTTATTCTCAAGTTGCCCAAAATTACTGATAGACTCTCTAATGTAGTGTTTTTTAATTCTTAAGGTCATTGTAAATAAAGTGCGATTAAATACTAATGTTTAAGACTTACTGAGGCTACACTCATGTTTCGAAGTTCAGGTAAAAGTGATTAGGCCGATACATTTCATTTTGTGTACGAACACGATTTCCTTACATCAAGAGCATTTTAATAGGGTAAAATGACCATCGTTTCTTCTCCTTTTATAATAATAATAATAATTATTATTATTATTATTATTATTATTATTATTATTATTCAGAATCACAAGAAAGAGTGCCCTGCTCACAAAGAAATTTTGTATACAAGTTTAGGAAACTTTCTAACCAGTAGCGCATTTCACTCATTGCACTCTTCACCCTCGTAGAATTGAAGGTTCACAGTAAGAAACGTTACCAGTAAATAAAGTATAGGAATGTATATCGGGAGTGTGTTTTACATGTGAAAGGAGTTTGTACAATGGTGCCGTGATTGTGGTAAAGAAGAAGAAAGGAATCGTGTCAATTCAAAAATTCTTCTCGTAGGAGGATGTAAGTGTATCCTGCTGCTTGAACTGTACATATTACACTGAGATATATTGCTTGACGCATTCACACAAAAATACAATATTATTTTAATGTTTAAGACATACTACTGATCAGAGCAGCAGGTAGATAAAATTCTCTTTTATACAACAAGGATGATTGAAGAAAGCAAAATTCAACAACGTAGTGAGAAAATTCCTCCCACTGTCGGAATTCGAACCCTAGAACTTCCCGGTCCCAGGGACTGCCGTGATATTTATTGGTGCTCTAATGTG
The DNA here is from genome assembly GCA_964035755.1 of Teleogryllus oceanicus. NCBI lineage: Eukaryota > Metazoa > Arthropoda > Insecta > Orthoptera > Gryllidae > Teleogryllus > Teleogryllus oceanicus. The sequence goes on along the minus strand of CAXIVR010000002.1, from coordinate 23,516,481 downwards.
GTGGGAGAATTATTGGAATTCAGATATAAGGGACGTCGTACTGCGGAATGTTGTGGTAGTAAAGTCGATGTACTAATTTGAATTGTATAGAACACAACTGAATTAAGGAATATTACTTAAAATCTACAATCAAATTGGAGGGGCTAGATGAAAATATTATTTCCGGTAGTACTCGAGGCTTTCAGCATGACGTAACAATTATGTAATTTATATATGTGTGATTACCTGGTAAGGGAACTTGTCGATTGTGGTGGAGTTTCCGCCAATGATGCGGGTGCCCAGTGCGGGAGCAGCATCGTTGTCGGGGGCGGCCTCGAAATCTTCGTCTGTCTGAAAACGCGTCGCTGAAAACCAAGAAACGAAGGTCAACGTATTAAAGCGATTATTTTTTAATTCCATTAAAGTTTGTGGAACGTTATTTTTAACGTTGTATTCATATGGTAAGTTCATGCAAGCGTGAAGTTCATATTTGAAATAAAGTGGACGCGTTAAATTTGAAATTAGAATTTTTTTATGATTACATTTTGATAATTTTCTTAATTAACTCTTGACTTTTCCAAACATTCAGTGCTCCGGAAAAGTCTCTCCGCACAGAGTAGTGTCAGGGTCTTCTAATAAAAACTGCACGTTTGTTGGTAGCAACCAGATCATTGGCAACAAATGAAGTGGACAACACTTCCTGTATCTTTTGTGACTGTAGTGAGTACCCAATTTACTTTCTCGTTTGTTACAAGCTGCAATTCGACCTACCGACAAAATGTCTGTTGCTAACACTCTTAGCAGTCAGTGGTTGGTGACACTGCGAAGAGACTTTCCTGGCGCACTGTGTCAGAAACAAACGAATGTTCTTTATTTAAACGTCAGTACCTAATAGCGGCTAGTAGCTAGGGATAGCTACTAGAGTATGAGAAATGTGAACTCACCCAAGGCGACAGCCAACAAGCACAAGCAGCTGATGAGTCTAAGCATGTCGAACACTTCTGTGACTGTGTACGTGGGAACATATTCAGTGGACTTTATAGTGCCCTGGAGTAGATGTTTTAAGCAATCGTCCCGCAGAAAGATTGCGTACACTTGATAGAGATTGTTTTCCTTATTCAATGGAACTGACTCGACCACGACGGCCATTTCTTTTGCGGTTTGAAACTCTCTTTGTGGTTTGAAACTCTCTTTGTGGTGTTGTTTATTGACTTATTGTGCTGGTAATGCGATTGTTATAATTTTTCAAACTATTTAAATGCCGAAATATAATTGTATTACATGTTTAAGTTATGTTGGGCTCGCACAAATCTCAAAAAAATAATATTCGACTTTGAAAATTAAAAAGTTTTAATAAAACTGCACCTCCACAACAGAATTCAGAGTATTCTGCTCTGTTGTAATTTTGCTATTATTTTTATTAAAGATGTTATACAAGAGGAATTCGAGGAACTTCGAGGAATTTTAGTGACGATTGTTCTTGGAATGTCTGCCCGCAAACTAAATTCCTTGTATGGATTTCTCATAGTATAATCAACGATATTGTGCATATTTTTCATTACAAGAAAAATACTTCACAACGGATTTATAGGAGTGTTTAGAACATTGCATGTCACCTTTCCTTTACCGCTATCTCGCAGGAAGATTGCATACCCGTTGTTAGAGATTCTGTTGCGGTATTCAATAGTATTGACACAAGAACGACGGTAATTTATTTTGAGGTTTCAATTTCTTTCTGAGTTTTTATTTATATTCTTATTTTGTTGTTACCATACGATTATTAATAATTTAAAAAAAATCTAATAAGCGAAATACGAAGTCACCAATTGAATGTGGTTTCGCCGAGGCTGGAAACTTAATTTTTTTCAATATGATGAAAGTTGCGGTAACTGGCATTAGTCTCTCTTACAGTCTCTGGCATTAAGCATGCCAATAAAGCTGAGCTGTAGTAGCTGTTATTCTACCTTATTCCATGATATATGTTATTCTCCCAAAAATTTCCAACACTCAATGAGCTTACCTCCATGCAAGCTATGATTTGCAAATATTGAAATTTCAAATTTGTAATCGCCGTAAAAAATACTTGCAGGTATAGATGATGCGAATAGTTCGAATTTAGTACAGCTACATTTTGTAAGCTATTTTTGCTAATATGCACTAAAAAATTCCCCTGTAAGCTGTTTTTCAGCGTTATGATCTAATCCAACCATAAGATCATTCTCAATTTCTTCCGAAAATTCTGTTACAAAATTTCTTACATTTATATTTGATTCTTCGCCTGTTCCTGCTCTTTTAAAAACGAATATGTGCTAAGTCGAATACGTACCTACTTCCATTCTTTAATATAATATGCAATTTTGGTTTTGTCCATATTCACTTGGCGAAGTTGAAATTTAATAGGTTCCAAATAATACTATATGTAGGTGTTTACAAATTTATTATTAAAAATACGGTAATACGAAGAAAACATTTTCATACGTTGAAAACACTATCACTATTGACAGTTTTACCGTGTGTTTTACATGTTCCAGAACAATCAGTGTTGCCATCCACCTAGAAAAAAATTATGTATTGCAAATATTACCGCTGAGTATTGAGGTTCAATCAACACCACATAATACTTGAACTATGTAGGTGGGTTTGATTTAATTCACCGTCTATTCACTAAGATTGCAGTGCCAAAACACGCAAAAACACGATTTTGACATTTTTTGAATATTATAGGTGAATCTGAAACCAAATTGTTAGTTCCTGTTTCCTCAGGAAACAGACGCGTCGAATATCATCCCATTTGCGGCGGCGATGGTGTAACGGTTAGCGTATCGGACTGTTATACTCAAGTGGGTTCGAACCTGATCAAAGCCGTGGATTTTTAACGGCGAAAAAATCCTTCGTATGCCTTCCTTCGCAGGGGAAGTAAAGCCGGCTGCCCTATGTTAGTAGATTTACTGCATGTAAAAGATCCTGAAGCCTAAATGATCCCTCTGAGCTACTTTCAAATCACCTGTTTCGTCGCCTAAGTAATACCTTCTTTCTCCCATGGTTGGTAAAAGGAGCGTAGCGAAATTTGCGTGGTCAGACGGAAGAGCAGGCCTCATGGCCTGAGTCTCGCCACATAAAATAAGGCATATTCAATTCAATATGTCTCGACTCATGCACAGGAAGTGGTCTAGCCGTGAGAGACGGAAATGAAACGCACGCACACACGCACACTTGCAGTTACTCATATACTGTGTAGTGATGAAACATTTCATTTTTATACGACTCTCCTAAAGTTCGAATAAAATATTATAATTAAGTTTAGAAAATTAAAAGGTTTTAATGAAAATGACTCCTCTGCAATAGAATTCAGTGAATTCTGTTCTGTTCTAATTTTACTGTAATTTTTATAAAAGATATTATACAAGATATCAACTCCATAGATGTTCTAGCTATGTCTGCTAAGTACGTTGAATCAATTATTACACGGTCTAGTCTGACGGAATGTTGTACAATTTAAATTATAGAAGGAATACCAAACAGTGTATTGTAGTCTCAAAGAAAAGATTTTTTGAGAAATATTGTGAATTTAATATTCTTGCTCATAGATACAGAGTTTCATACTTTTTAAGCTTAATGAAGATAACGCTCGTCTATGGGAAAAACTTTCTAATCGGTATATAGTCTTAACATTAATTGTTGTAATGAAATAAGTTTGCATTCAGTTTTATAGGTACTTGAATTGGGAGCGGTGCGTGAAATCTCATTATGTTTAGCGTCTTCACAACCCACCTTTACTTCCTCCACAAATTGAAAAGAATCGATTCTCTAATTAAATAGTAGGATTGAAATATAATGTTAATAAAATTACAGAGTAGTAATTCACGATCCTACACGTAAGTTTTCATTGAAAGTTTTGGCACCGTTCTTAAGAAAAAAAAATGACTACATAGGAGGTGTGCTACGTTCTATCGTTTATTCTTTAATTTAGAATAGAAAACATGAATAACCTTTTTCTAAAGCTGAAACAGACATGACACAGGCATGCATAAAAGTGTCACAGTCTAGCGACTAAAATAAGAGGCTTCGAATGTCTTCTGTAATTTATGAACGAATCTCTCCACTTTAATCGCAAATGGAGAGAATAAAGAAATAGAGCTGGCGTGAGTCTACATTTTATATTTGTAAAAAATATGTTGATGCGATTTTGTTTCCTTATCGAGCGTCCTCCCTTTAGCACGAATACTGTTGGCAAACCTATTGATATAGTATATCAAATGCTACAAGATATCCGCACGAAAATGCGCGGATAGTTTGGACAGCCTTCCAACTACTATTGGAAAGTTCCGTGATAAGTTCTATTTAGATTCTGGAATCAGGAGACCTAGATTAAACATAAACTCAACGTGATGTACTGTACTTGGTGGAAAGGAACACCGATCATGCAAGAATATGCAACAGACAAATTACCTTGTTTGTGTACTTTACGGCAACCGATCGATTGATTTTTTCGTATTTCCGGGAGCGTCAACGGCTTCGGTCATTATTCCCGTTAGTGTAGTGCATGTTTTTTTCTCGGGAGATGGCGGTAATCTTCCCCCGATGGATGGCGAGATCCGGCGCCGACCTACCGTCGCTAGGGGGTTTCCCCCTAACAGGACTCTCCCCCGAGGAACCGCCCCAGCCGGGACAAGCTGTAAGCTCCCGACCGGTCTCCCGAGATATGTGGTAGTGTAGTGCATGTTAGTGTAAGTGTGTGTGTAAGGGGAGAGAATAGGACAAATCGCGCGCGGTCCGTGGCCCGTTTTGTATGGTACTGCTCCGGCATTCGCCTGGTGTTGATCGGAGAAATCACGGAAAACTACCGATCACAGCAGCCGGCCGCAAGAATTCTCCTCCAGACAGCGACGGAATTCGACCTAGCTGAAAAGCTAGTGTCGAAAATCCTGCCGCCGTCAGGACTCGAGCCGAAGACGTTCCGGTCAGAAGGGCGGCTGTGACATCAGTTGCACTGAGCTACCGCTACCGGTACGGCAACCGATATAAATGAACTTGGTGCAGAACAAAATCATTCCAGAACAAAATCAATTGCTCAGTAATGATTGGCTGGGGCCTATCCCCCACTGTTATGTGTTTTCTGATCCAAATCTTGCGACGTAGGTTGCTGTGAAAAAAACGTTAGCCGTAGAAATAATCTCTTGCGAGCAGCATGTAAGCACTCCCGGCTCCGTGTAGCGCTGTTACACGTAATATCGTGAAAGTCTCGTGTAGAGCGATTAGCCATTACCGAGCATTAAATTAGTATTTTTAACTTCAAGTGAAATTATTTCAACTGTCACGAGTCGTTACCAATGTCTGTCGGCTCCGAGTAGTGCTCTTACACGTGCAATTATGTGAACTGCCATGTGTTTGAAAATCAATGTCTGTTATCAACTGTACCTGTGTAAATCTATCTGTAAGTGATACGTGACCAAATATTAAATTGTTGTGCGAAGTGAAACCACAACTTATTGACGGATGGTCCTTACCACTAAAACTTCTTGAACTGAACTCTCGACTAGAGCGGACCGGAATGTTCAAAAAGCAACATCAAATACAGACCACTCCTCCCTTAGTACAAATCGGCCCGTTCAAGGGGATTCATTAATTTGGAAAACATTCTTCGTATTGTTTATGCGCCACTGTTGTTCACAGATAGTCGGACGGAAGTTTTGAAAAAACAAAAACAAAATATAACAGCACGTTTTTCGGTTACAAGGGATCAATATTCGTGAAGTCGTACGACATAACGTGATAGACGGAGTAATTTACTACGTATTAGAACGGGATTTTTTCTCTTTTTGTGTATTAGGGTCCCACAACACCAGTTTATGTCGAAAAATTGCTGTTTTGGTTGCATCATTACATAATATTCTCAATACTACGCATATAACTACGTGTACGAGAAATTAAAAATAGCTGTAACACGGCACAGTACTCTTAAAGAAAAAGAAGATTGGTGAAATGTCAAAATTGTATGAAAAAAAGTGTCAAGCAGCGAAACGAGAAGGTCGAATACGGTATGGTAATAGATTATGGAACAGAAATTCGTCTTTTAAGCCGTATTTATTTTCATATAGAGTGAATTACTTAGTTTTATACTGAGATTCCCTGATTACAGGATTTTAAATTGTAGTTTTAGCACAAACCAGAATCTTTAAAAAAATGTTATGACATGTGTTCTTCCGTTTTTATAGAGAATAGAGAGTCACAACAAGTTCTATTGTCGCGCTGTCATTCAATAGTGCTTACATTGAATGTAAAATACCAGCTCTGTGTGTGGGTAGCCACAAACTATCGCGAGGAGTATTAGAGAAGAGTGCGACTTGTCGTCCAGTCCGCTCTGAACTCCAGGAAGAAAATGTCTGCAATAGTTTTTTTGGCGGTGGCTGTTGCAGAGTATAGTTTCGGACCAGTGGATAGGACGGAACAAGAAATTCGATTGAAGAATTAAAAATCCAGAAATCTGCTTACAATGCATCATGTCGCCCACTCTCACACTGATACGTTGACTTCGTGTCTCGTATAGAAGGATAAAGTGGCCTCAGATAAATTGCAGCCTCTTGGCACAATGTAATATTGGAGATAGTAATGTAATGTCAGACATCAAGATGTCCCACTAATGAGGCTGGTCATTAGGCTAAATGTACCGACACTAGTTCAATTTGTCGCCACCATGTGGCAGCACCAAAATAAACAAAATTTACTAGACCGATAACGTCTGAAAAAATGGTCCGATTTTCGATCTGTAAACGGCATTGGACTCCTTTTTAAAATAACATTTACGCTACGAAGGCATTTTTTCAAAAAAAATATTTCCAAATAATTTCTTTTTTAATTTTCTCATAGTTTCGGGAAGAAATTAAAAAATGTGTGCTTATACCGCGATGATGACGTGCTTCCTGAATCCAACGCCGTGCCAATCATGCAAATCGGATGAATAGGAGCGGCGTAAAGTGAAATTTGAAAAACACCTTCCCCCCCTCCCTTCACCTCACCACACTGTTGCGTCACACGACCCTTGAGGGACCCTCCACGCAGCCGACCGGCCAAACCCGGCGGCCTGCGACGCGAAAAGAGGCCGAACTTTTAGGTAGGCAAGCCAGGCAGTCAGTTTTCGTCCCTTTCAATCTCCATATATTTTTTTTCATTTATCAAACTAGTGATGCTGTAACACAACGAAACGGTCTCGTATCATCTGTAATAGTCGTATTTTGTAGGTATATATCTCCTTCACATATTTCCGTCTTCCTTCGAATACCATCAAAAAATTATTTGAGGTATTACTCAAAATATCGAGTCCGATTTGGAAACTGATTTCAAAAGAAAAATTGAACTAATTGTGTAGATATCACCAATATTCCATGTCCTAACATCTTATTTTACATACATTTTACTTCTAAGATCTTCCATTATCATTCCACTACCCGAAAGAATGAGCCGAGATTACGCACGAGCTCTTTTATCCTGCGACTCGATCTCAAAACGGCGTTTGTCCCCTTGATAGATTTCACCTAATGAATCTGTTTTTCCAAGTAAAATCGCCGAAGCTAATTTTAAAACTGTTTTCGTACTTTCGGACAAATTTGAAAAAGTGGTAAAATAGTACGCAGGCGAGATGTCTCCAGAATCCAACGCCATATCATACACTGAAATAGGATAAATATAATTCTATGGACAAATGTAGAAAATAGAATATCTTCAGTAATGTTAAATATCCTGTTTCGCGGCACTGCCCGACGATCTCATGGCTAGAGTCCGGATTCTAATGTAATTAGATATGTTTCTAGTACTGTTCTGAAATTTGTGATCTCGGCGAACTGTTGAAATGTAAACAAATATCTAAATTTTTCGTCGCATATTATGTATTTTACACATTTTGCTGATTTTACAATTTTTTACAAATCTACCAATTTTTTTTCAAATTCTTTCCGAAAACATATTTTAATTAATTTTGAAAAAAGTTTTCTTTTAAATTAGTTGTGATTTCTTCAGCAATAACCATAGTTTGTCTTATACTAATTCAGAAATGCCTTACGTAAAGATATTGAAGAGTGCTTCAAAGATTCTATGATCGTCCTTGAGTTTTCTACGTGTGTACTATTGTTGTCATTACAGACAGAGATAAATACATTCTCTTACACAAACAGTAGATAGAGAAAGTATTTATTTTTAAATTCGATTTAATGAATATTTTGTTAATGGAATTTCAAATTATAAACATTTTACTTTCTTCCTCTTCTCAATCCTCTTGTCAAAGAGTTTTCGAAAAATCTGATTCTCCAGAGATTGGCATTTTGTCATACATCTAGTGGCCAATTTCGTAACTATCATCCGCACACTACCCGCACGTCTTCAATCTGCCGGTTAGGAAAAGTTGCGGGAGTAATGTGAATATTGTGACATACCGATATGTCACGTTAAAATAAACTAACATTTGTTTGTAGACAATATGGTGGAACATGCATTACGAAATATCACGAGAGCTAGAGCTTAGCAACGACCGTGAATAAACAATGTAGTTTTTGTTTTTTTCTAAATGCATTAAGAGTTGTCTGGATGCCGAAAGTAGAAAATTTGGGATTGGGCGAAGAAGTTTAGACGATCAAAAGGTCAGCTACACCAAAATATAACGAACGTATGGATTGGCTGGGTGAGAGAAGGACGGTCAAATGTTATGAAAAAAAAGGAAGGTAGTTTAATACGAAGTCTTCGAGGGGTGAATCATGCAGGAGGATTTCATTCTGACCGGCATCGCGCTTCTGAACTGATCGTAGGTTCGTGAGAGGGAACGAGTATAATCCAGATAGTCAGAATTGGGTTATCAGTGAAATTTTAAGGACAGTGCCGATATTGCCGATATTTTCATGTGGAAGTAATATTGATGTATAAGTTGGAACTTTGTCGGGAGTGGTAATCGAGTTCGGGACTATGTCATAGGACGCAATCGGGACTGGTAATTTTGATAGTTTGAGACCAGCTTGGATAGGGGCAGAAGAGGATTTCTTGGGACTTTGAACTACGGCAAGCCGGCAAGCTCGCAAGATATTTCGACTGAGGAGTCCACGAGGGACATCAACGACGAATAGATAAGTTAACCGCGGTATAAAATTCTAAATTCAAAGATATCTTGATCAAAGGCATAACATAAATTCACTAAATTGTTTGCTAAAAAGGTAAAATAAACTTTGTTAAATTTTGTTCTTTAGAAAAGAAAGTGATCTTTCATTTAGTCAATCCAAACAGAAATGAACTAGGAATAGAATCATTCTATTTCAGATTCCCAGCTGCGCTGTATAGTCGGCGGATCCTATAATCCATTATAAAGGTAATAAGGATTATAATATATCGTGACCCAGCAAGCCGGACGCTAAGATCTTTGGCAGATATTAATGTAGAGAAAATTTTGTATATCTCAATATGAATATGTGATTACAGAGAGGGGGGATGATCGTGGAAGCGGGAGGCAGTGGTATCGGACTGAACAGGTCCTCTGAACAAAGAAATTTTAACCCCGCGTCCGGGCTGGAATTGCTCTGGGGGCTACTGGCTCTGCTGAATTCAGTAGCAGGAGCAGGAAACGGATTATGACTGAAGGCAACGCGTTGTAATTATGATTATTAACATTGCACATACTATTTATTTATTACTCAATGGACACAAAAGTTACAAATGAAAATTGATTATGACTGAATGAACTACACACGCTCTTAAAATAAAACAAAGTTGCCAGACTCAGACATTTGACACACATTTCTCTATACATGGTGACGCGCTGAATTCAAATCTGTAGTCAAACTTGCGTCATCCGGCCTCCAGATTCTTTTAAATGGCAAAAAAACATAGTGATGTAAATTGAAAATTTCACGGTTTATATTTGTGTTGTGATTATAAATCGATGGTCGTTATCCCAATATCGTATGGTGCCAGAATAAGAAATATATTATATTACAGTATTAGTTTAACATTAAAAACTATATTTAACAATTACAATTTCAATTTTACATTAAAAGCAAGGTGGTATTTTTGTTCGAATGTGAATCCGTGTATTTCATTTTACGTCTTTGGCATTCAAATCATCCATCCCCCATAAAAAAGTTATTCCGTGGAAGGAAGAAATACATTTACCATATTTTCATGGTTTATATAATTCTATTCTTCATTAAAAAAGATTTTTATGGAAAAGGTTTGAGAAGGGTTCGTTCAAAAATAGAAATATTGTTGAATTATTGGTATATATTTCTTTAAAGCAAATTTATTCCTTTTTCCTTAAATAAATAACAGGATATATTTTTTTAATTATGTATTTATATAATTATGTAAGTCAGTTGTCACTGTTTTTCACGAAATTGACCACTGCTGATGCATGTATAAATAAATTAAATGGACCTATGTTAGTTTCCTTATTGCTCCGTCTTTGGAATATCATATTTAGACTTGTGAATCAGGGTATTCAGGATTTTTTTCGCTGGCTGAAGGTATAATGTTTTGTATAAATAACCGAATGGCTTTCGTTAGTACAGAAAATAAATAAAAGCTATATTTGTGAATACCATTGGATTCCGGCGAGGGCTGAAGCCCTTCGAGTCTGACATCTCTATTGCTTGGAGGTCACATTGCCCCATCACCGGCCTGGTGTAAAAGAAACTCGCGCAACCTGCTCAAATTTAACCTGGGCCCAAATGGGTTAAAACAAGACGGAACGAAACAAGACTCTGGTGCTGATCCGGGGGCCGAGATCGCTAAGGCAGTAGTGTCGTAGCGATCTCGTACCGAATGATTGCGGGTTCAGTCCCGCTTCAGACATGGTTGTATTTGTGTTCGTCCTTTCACCACTTATCATTACCATATCGTTTCATCTTCACAGTTACCATAACGTTAACTCCAATAGTGGTCGCTAATGACCTAGACGTTGATGCGACTTTAAATAACCAGAAAAAAGACTCCGGTGACTTAAACTCCGGTGTTGGAGCTGATCCAGGAGCGAAGGTTGGCAACACTGGAGTAGACTCCGGGGAAGTTGGGACGGGCGCAGCCATGGCCCCAGGACACAACGCCCACCTGCACACCACCAGACACCAGGGGGCCGCCGGAGTCACCACCACAGGAATCCTTGCCTCCGCTTATGAAGCCGGCACACATCATGCGATCGGTGATGGGACCTTTGTTACGGTTGTAATACCTACAGTCGCTGTTGGCCACGATCGGCACGTGGGCGTACTGTAGGACTGTTGCGCCACTGCCATCCTGCAACAAATAAAGTTCAAGTTAGCCCTTTTGCCACAGGTTTTCGTGGCTCAAGATATCATCACATGTAACAGCAGAGCCTCAAGTCGGGAGGTCTTAAGGTTCGAGCGAAAACGTTGGCAGGATTTCCGAGACTAGCTAGATAGGTATGTCGAAGTCATCCTGTTCGGAGAAGAAATTTACCGGTCAGTTGCTCTGATTGACAGTTTCTCCGCACAGTACCAGGCGAATGCAGAATAAGCTGATTAGTCCCGATGAATAAGCTGATTAGTCATAAACACTTCATTTTACAAGATAGCACAAAACAGCGTTTAAATGAATGAAATTAGGGATTAATGGTACTGAAACGAAACTGATATTCAAACAAAACTATTTTTGTGTAGATTTTGTTTGATTATCATTAATCACTTATTTATAGCATTTGTTTAAAGTTGTGTTTTGATCCCCTGTAAAATTAAGTTTCTTGACTTATCAGCTCATTCACCGGATTTAAACATATATAGGCCCCACGCCGGGGGAGCTAGCAGAGTCTGGTTTCAATGTAGAGCGTGTTGCTGCGTAGTGAAGGTATTCAAATGGAAAGTTCTTGTTGACGACGTGTGGTTTGTTTAGGGAAGAATCTTCTTGGACTGTGATTACGGCGCTGCGAAAAGGGAGATCTGGTATACATGTTGACTGGATTTCGAATATTATATTGTTGATTTATTGTCAATTAACTAATTTGCAAAGAACTGTTACTTATCCATCCCTGGATTTGTTGTATATCACAAACTGTGCGCAGTCACTCACTGCATTTGCTCACTGGCCTATTCTCCTTATCCCATTATTTCCACTCTAACGTGTTAACATGTTGACACGTGAACGTGTTAATAAAGCGGGAAAATTACTTTTCTCCTTCCCTTTCCTCGGGCTCAACAAGCAAACCACATCATTTGGCGACTGATAAGCGCTGTCCCGGGGCACGTCAGGTGGACCACCTACTTGAACAGCCTTGCTTTAGTACTTTAAGTGTGTGTGTGTGTGTATGTGTGTGTGTGAGCGTGTATGCGTGCGCGCGTGGTGTGTGCGCGCGTGTGTGCGTTCGCTTGTGTGTGCGTGTGCGCGCGCGTGTGCGTGCGCGCGTGTGTGCGCGCGCGCGTGTGTGCGTTCGCTTGTGTGTGCGTTCGCTTGGGTGTGCGTTTGCTTGTGTGTGCTTGCGCGTGTGCGTGTGCGTGCGCGTGTGTGCGCGCGGGTGTATGCGTGCGCGCGTGTATGCGTGCGCGTGCATGCCTGGGTGCAAGGGGAGTACTAACGACTATCCCAGTCTGCCGCTAAGAAATATTGACAGAGGTTGAATTTGATGTAAATATGTAGATACTGTTCAAAATCAGTCACCGACAGGACTCTGACCCTAGAGCCGTCTAGTCAAAGACATCAGAGAGGCAACGAATGTTGCCAGTGTGCCATCACAAGAGGTACAGAGCCAGGAAATAAAGAGTAAATGGATATGCACTTACAAAGGTGATACCCCAACCGGTGACGACACAGTCGGTGCCGTGGAAGGGCGTGTAGTTGGCCAGATCCACTGCCTGCACGTTGCGACCAAATTGGAAGGTGCCAGAGATCTACAAACAACTCATTTTGTCAAGCACTTAAGGGCGCCTTCATAAACGTTTTAAGGAAGGCAATGAGAAAGTTAAGCAAAACAATTAAAGTAAATGCATTATTAGTCATATTTCTTTTGTATTACATTTTCTTCAATTTTTCCTCTCTCGCTGCTGCTTATGCAGTATAGAGAAAATATTGAATTGCTGCGTGAGAAAACGAAGAATTTTCATCGTTTATTTCACAAACCTGTCAAACGCCAAATTTGTCATGTCGAGAAAATTGAATAAAAGTGTCCAGTTTCTCCGATTTCAAAAAAAAAAATTACTTTTAAAGCAGTTAATAAATGACTATTTTTCAAGTAAATATGGAATAAGCGATGTATCTATCTTTATGGAACAATATTCCACCCTTAAAGCGCATTTTAAATTTTGGCGTTTGAGGGGTTTTTGAAATAAACGATTCAATTATGCAATAAAAGTCTTGAAACATACCCGTATGACCGCGATGTCGTAGTCCAAAGTGCAGTGGTCGAAGCTGATGTGGCTAATAATTTTTTCCACGTTGTAAACGGTGCCTCCGACATTGCGAGTGCTAGAGCCTGCCCGCACAGTGTATGTTGAATTGGGGCTGAACAGAACACACATACGTTTACACTGTATCTTTCTCATAATGATTGCTAATAACACGTTTCTAGACGTATTACTCCAAAAAAGTACTCACTTGCTTACGCAGTGGGCAGCAGTCAACACCCACTGAGAGCTGATGATGGACCCTCCGCAGTAATGTCTGCCATCCAACTGCACGGAGATCTGGAAGCAGTTTCATTAAAGGAAAAAAGAACATAATAATTTCATAAGAAGACTATACAAAGGAAAATTTTGACCCAATTATTAACAAGAAAGATTATGGGAGAGCTATGGGAACTCAGATTTTTGAAAGTGGTTCTGCGCAAAGATCGGGAAGTGAAATGTGTCCAATTTGAGTCGTTTCGAATACAACTGAACAAGGCGATATTAGTTTAAAACTTCAAACAAGTGGGACGTGATACATCAAAACATTATTTCTGGTAATGTTAGAGGCATTCATCGTTCATAATATACCGTTCATTCATGTGAGATTACCTGGTAAGGGAACTTGTCGATTGTTGTGGAGTTTCCGCCAATAATGCGGCCACTCAATGACGGATCAACATCATTTTCGGCGGCTGCCTGAAAACTGCCATCAGTCTGGGGAGAAATCGCTGACAAAGAACAAACAAAGCTCAAGGAATAAATATGAACATTTTAGAATTCATATATATATATATATATATATATATATATATATATATATATATATGGGGTATTGTTATTCAACGTTGCTTTACTTTAGGATATTAAGGCGAGTGTGGAGTTAATATTTGAATTTAAATATGCCGAATTTAGTGTTGGAATATCTCTTTTATATTATCTTTTGATGATTTCTTGTTATTATTTAATTGTTTCCTCTTGACCCCCCAAAATATTTCTGCTACATGAATGCGTTTCATTTAAAACTTCACTTCCTAATAGTGGTAAATTCACGCCACTGCTGCTGGGGGCAATGTGTACTTACCCCAGGCGACACCCAACAAACACAAGAGGCTGATGAGACTTAGCATGTTGACGACTTCAGTACTAGTGTCTGGGAGCTTATCCAGTGTCCATTTATAAAGCCTTGCAGCGATTGGTTAAGTAAGGATTCCGCAGGAAGATTGCGTTCACTTTGTTGGAGATTGAGTTGCGGTATTCGGTGGAATTGACACAAGAACGACGGTCGTTTCGTTTGCGGTAACAATTTCTCTTTGTGCTTTTATTTATTGATTTATTTTGCTGACAACGCATGACTTGAACATTTTCATAATATCTGAACTGTTAATATATAATTTTATAAGAAGAATCAGTTTTAGACAACTCTTTCACGTATGATGTAAATATTAGTATTACATTTTGAAAATTATAAATGGAATTGTAAATACGAATGTCGACTTGTCTGCAGTAAAATTCAATGCGTTCTCAGTTGTATTTTTGCTTTAATTTGCATTAATGGCTTTAAAGAAGTGTCTTTGCAAATAGCAAAAACATAGATGTGTAAGTGATATATGTTCTTGCTTGGCATGACCACAAACCATCTTCCTTGTGTGGATTTCTTACTGTATAATCTGTGACATTGTGCAGTTTTCTTACAACAAGGTAAATACATAGTAACAGGTTTAAAAGAGAGATTTAATATGATCACACATCATATTTCCTTTACCACTATCACCGGTTCATGTTATATTGCAATGAATGTTTATAAAGAATCGCTGTACTTACAAAACACAACTTTTACAAACGAATTCCTTGTATTGACCTGCAATATTGATTTCTCGCTACCGCTTACGCATTGGAAAGAAAGTTATGTAATCCTACCGCGAATTTTCTGCAGAAAAACTCTTATTATGGGGTCCTTATAACAATTGCTCAATTTTGAAAAAAAAAATCTTTAACTCTTGGTGTAACCAGTGCCATCATGTTTTGCGGGTTCTTGATACCAAAAAATTGAATTATGGCAAAACGTGGGTAGGTCTACCCATTGTCCGACAACAATGCTACTAGACTCCAGGCCGTGTATCAGGCCGCACTAAATTCGCAATATGGCAGCTTGAAAGATTTCCTGTCGGAATAGACAACTTATGAAACTATAACTCTGATCAAGTCTCTCGCTTTTGTTTTGTTTGTTGTCTCATTCACAATCCTCGCGCGGTCTCGAGTCTTGTCCACTGTTCAATAATACATGTTTCGTTTTTCGGTAGAATTAAAAAGAGATGTTCATCTATAAACGAATATTAACTCTGTGAATAATTATTAAGTTAATTAAGAATTATCATTATCAACTATTGCGAGCTTAAGAAGTGTTAAAAAGTGTCAAGTGCAAATGAAAAATACAACCTCAAAAGTTATCTGCGGTCATACTTCTATGTTATTAATGCTTTTGAGATGTGTATCAACAGTTCCTTCACGTTTTGAACTGGTAGTAATGAGTTTTATTGAACGCAAATAAATACCACAATTATTGAAGTTAATTAACGTGATATACAATGGTAGTTTTAAGTGATCTAATGAAATGTTCCTAATAGTCCAGTTATGTCAATATCAATGCAAATACATCCATTTAATTTATCTGTTCAATTATTCATTAGTTTTAAAAGTAAGTTCAAAAATAATGAAAATCATCATTAGTGTAAGTAAGTTTTCATTAACTTATCCATTGTTACCAGAGACAGTCTTTGAAAACGTGTTATCTTCAAAGGTTCAGTATTAAGTATAGACCCAAATGTTGTTAGGCTCACCATTATTTTCCAGTTATAATTAAAATGAATTCAGAAAAATAATAATAAATATAATATAATTAATTTAAAACAAGAAATACTAAAGGGACACTTAACAACAACAAATAATGAACTACTATAACTATTTCAATGAACTATATTATTATTACTAAAGAAAACAATTGGAAAATAAGAAATAAAACTCAAGAACGTCTATAACTACTAAATAAATAAATTGAACGATAAAACGCAAAGAACGAAGAGCACCAAAACGCAAAATGCAAATCTTTAGCAACACTCGTAAACTAACACAATTTCACTTGGATGGCTTTTACCGCTTGAAGGTAATATATTCAGGGTATTTGTGTGACGGTTGGCAACAACTTTAGCCAACATAAAACGAATCGAAACTACCCTAAATCGAGTATAAATGTATGTTCTCATCCGACAGTGACATTTTTCAAAAGTTGTCCCGTTAGTTCGGCTTTTTAGCTGGCCAGCAGTCTAGTAAACCGTTCAGCCAATTCTCTCCAAAAGTGATATTCCCCAATCGTTCTGGCTGGTCATGGCGTCTTGAATTTGAAAATGATATTTGAATTTTGGGGGTATTTTATATAAAGCCCTTGGGACATTTTAAAAAAACGGCTCCATCTAAAATATAAACAAAATAAGAAACATTAAAGTTGGTGTAGTTTTTATAAAATTAAAATCACTAAAATGGCGTGTATGTCTTGTAATTCAGAGTATTTAACATTATCTGTAAAAAAAAGTGTGAAGAAAAATTTTTGAGCCGTTTTTGAGAGAACTTTTTTAAATTGTTTTACTGGACAGACGTTTTGCCGTGAAACAATTTTCCAGTATCGAGGGCCCAAAACTTCTGACTACTCAACGTCTTTGAGGAAGTTATTTACAACGTTAAGAAACAAGAAATATCCATTTTTTAGGAATCAAGGATGTACAAAACCAATATTTCCGCCAAAAATTGATGTTTTTGCTGCAGCCTATCGTAACGTATCCCTATACCATATATGTAGTACGCGAGAAAGTAAAAAGGGCAATTTCAGAGTCAGACAAACGCCCATAATTAAATCATCTCCGTCAGCAAGAGCTTTAATGCTACTGGTACGTACCACTGGTTCGATAGATTCTTCTGGAAATACAATAAATTCTCATTGGGAGAAGACAATCTCTAATAAGCCACTTCCTGTGAATTGTAATAGCCAATGAACTCAAGAGTAGCAAGACGACTCAATAACAACGCGAGTTCAGAGAAAGCAATAAAACGCGAGGATCCCGTGGACCTCATTGTACCAACTGAGTGCTCACATCCTGCAGTGAAGGTCGCCCTCAGTCGGCAGAAGATGCTAGAAAAGACATGATCCTGCTCATAGAAAATATGTTCTTTTAGAGTAGACGTTAGCCTTTCGCGTTTTCTAAATCAGGTGCGTCAAGCTGGAACAGCCAAGTCAGCACACCGACACGAAACATGTCAAATCATTTATTGTTAATTAATTGCCAATTAATTGCCACATTTTTTAATTAATTGCCACGTATTTTCGTGGAGAAGGGGTGTGTGCTGGCTTGACGTCAAGCCAGCACAAACATCAGTTAAATTCGAGCCAGAGCTCAACGGAAACCATCTAATCATTTATTGTAATTAATTGCAATTAATTGCCACATTTTGAATTAATTGCCACGTATTTTCAGCCTCAAATAATCAAAGTAACTGTCAAGGGGTATGACGCAACCCGCAACATAATCAATGATACCTTGACGTCAAGCCAGCAGTTAAATTCGAGCCAGAGCTCAACGGAAACCATCTAATTATTTATTAATAATTAATTGCCAATTAATTGCACAATTTGAATTAATTCGCACGAATTTCAGTCTAAAATAATCAAAGTCAATGTCAGCAGGCATACCAACCTGCAACATAATAAAAAATTGTAATATAGAGAAGACAAACGAGCACAATCACATAAAATTAGTAAGACAGTTTCAAGGCATATCGAACAATTGTTTTACTCTATGCATGATTTAATTACTCCTCCTTTATGAGATAATAACTGCGTAGTTATGCTACCACCTACGGCATTCAAATAGATAATGCAAGAGTACTCAACGAGTATGATATATCTAAATCTATTAAATAATTAAATACACATTCAATACTAGTTTACTATACTAAAGATAAATTAATAAATGTTGCGTTTTATTATATAAACATTGCTGAAAATGCGTAAGATTTATCGAACCTAGCAGCGTATTCAAATTCAAAAATACAGAGAACCAGCGAGCACAATCACATCAAATTAGGAATATAGTAAATAGATGTTTAGAAGTATTTTTCTACTAAATACACGATTAATTGCTCTTTCATTTATTAACTAATAATTTTAAACTTCGTTGTTTTTAAAACCCCTAATCGACTATCCAACAGGAAATGCGACAGTACCAACGAGCACTAATATCTAACATCTATTTTATAATTAAATCCACGTTCAATAATAGTATATTACAATAAAGATAAATTGATAAATGTTGCCGTGAATTATAGAGACATTATTTAAATTGCATCAGAGTTAACGAACTAAGCCAGATATTAAAATTCAAAAATACAGAAAACCAGAGCACAATCACATAATTTTAGGAACATAGTTAATGAATGTTTACAACTATCTTTTTCTATACACGATTTAATTGCTCTTGCATTTATTAAATATACATTTTTAAAACTTCGTTGTTATGAAACCTCAACAACAATAAAATAAGAAATATGAGAGTACCACCGAGCCCTAATCTATAAAATCTATTTAAAATTTTAATGCACGTTCAATTCTAGCATGATACACTGAAGATAAATTGATAAATGTTGCCGTGAATTATAGAGACATTATTTAAACTGCATCAGAGTTAACGAACTAAGCCAGATATTAAAATTCAAAAATACAGAGAACCAACGAGCACAATCACATAAAATTACAAACATCATTAACGGATGTTTAGAACTAATTTTTTATTCTATACACTATTTAATTGCTCTTGTCGTTTATTAAATAATAATTTTTTAAACCATCGTTGTTATAAAATCTTGTTGACTTTCCAACTGAAATTGCGATAGTACCAACGAGCACCAATATCTTAAATTTATTTCATAATTGAATGCACATTTATTAGTACTTAATTACACTAAAGAAAAAATTGATAAATGTTCCCGAATTATATGAATTATTGAAACTGCATGGAGTATCTAACCAAGCCAGATATTCAAATTCGAAAATACAGAGAACCAACGAGACAATGACATAAAATTAGTAACATAAGTTAACGGATGATTATAATTAATTATTTACTGATAATCGATTTAATTGCTCTCTCATTTATTAAATAATATTTTTTAAAACTTCGTTTATGAAAACTCAAAGATATTCTAACAGGAAATGCAAGAGTACCATCGTCATAATATGAAATTTATTTAAAATTTCAATGCACGTTCAATACTAACATATTACACTAAAGTCATTGTAAACGTTGCCGCGAATTATAGAAAAATTTTGAAACCGCATGGAAGTTATCTAACCAAGCCAGATATTCAAATTCGAAAATACAGAGAACCCGCGAGCACAATCACATAAAAATAGGAGCATAGTTAATAGATATTTAGAACTAATTTTTTTACTCTATAAACGATTTAATTGCTCCTGTCATTTAATTAATAATCTTTTTAAACTTTCGTGTTTATAACCACTGAACACATTCAACAAGATATGCGAGAGTTCCAACGAGCACGAATATCTAAAACCTATTTAATAATTGAATACACAATCAATACTAGTTTATTAAACTTAAGATAAATTGATAAATAATGCCGGGAAATATATAACATTATTGAATCTGTATCAGAGTTATCGAACTGAGCCGGATATTCAAATTGAAAATATAGAGAACCAACGAGCACAATCACAAAATTACAAACATAGTTAAGAGACGTTTAGGACTAATTTTCATACTATACACGATTTAATTGTCTTGTCTTTTATTACAAAAAATTTTTTAAAACATCGTTGTTATAAAACCTTGTTGACTTTCCAACTGAAATTGCGATAGTACCAACGAGCACCAAATATAAATTTATTTCATAATTGAATCCACATTTAATAGTTCTTAATTACACTAAAGATAAATTGATAAATGTAACCGTGAATTATATGAACATTATTGAAACTGCATGGCAGTTGTCGAACCAAGCCAGATATTCAAATTCGAAAATACAGAGAACCAACGAGCACAATCACATAAAATTAGTAACATAGTTAACGGATGATTATAATTAAATATTTACTTTATACTCGATTTAATTGCTCTCGTCATTTATTAAATAATAATTTTTTTAAAACTTCGTTGTTATGAAACCTCTAAGATATTCTAACAGAAAAGCGAGAGTACTAACGTCACTAATATGTAAATCTTCAATACTAGCATATTACACTAAAGATAAATTGATAAATGTCGTATTGTATAAACATTTGAAACCGCATGGAAGTTATCTAACCAAGCCAGATATTCAAATTTGACAATACAGAGAACCAGCGAGCACAATCATATAAAAATAGAAACATAGTTAATAGATATTTAGAACCAATTTTTTACTCCATACACGATTTAATTGCTCTTGTCATTTAATTAATAATATTTTTTTAAAATTTCGTGTTTATAACCACTCGAACACATTCGAACAAGGTATGGAGAGTTTCAACGAGCACGAATATCTAAAACCTATTTAATAATAGAATACACATTCAATACTAGTTTATTACACTTAAGATAAATTGATGAATATTGCTGAATTATATAAACATTATTGAATCTGCATCAGTTATCGAACTAAGCCGAATATTCAAATTCAAAAAATACAGAGAACCAACGAGCACAATCACATTAAATTAGAACATATTAAGGGATGTTTAGAACTAATTTTATTCTATTCAGATTTAATTGCTTCGTCATTTTTAAATAATATTTTTAAAACTTCGTTGTTATGAAATCTTGTTGACTTTCCAACAGGAACTGCGATAATACCAACGAGACTAATATCTAAAATTTATTTTATCATTGAAAGCACGTTTAATACTAGTTTATTACACTAAAGATAAATTGATTAATGTTGCCGTAATTATATAAACATAACTGAATCGGCATGGAAGTTATCGAACAGAGCCAAATATTGAAATTCGAAATCAAGAGAACCAACGAGCACAATCTCATAAAATTAGGAATATAGTTAATAGATAATAAACTACATGTTTACTTTATACAGGATTTAATTGTTCCCCAATACAAAAGAAAATTTTTAAACTTCGTCCTTATGCAACCACGTGCAGAATCAAATGAGAACTTCGAGGTACTAACGAGCACAAATAGCTAAAAACAGTTAATTATTGGTGCATTTTCATTTCTGGTATATTACACTAAAGATAAATTGACAAATGTTGCCGTGAATTATATATACATTATTGATACTGCATGGCAGTTAACGAACCAACCCTGTTATTCAAATTCGAAAATAAATAAAGCCAATAGTGACTCCAATAGTGGAAATCGCCGGCCCCAACGTCTCATCCTCAGGAAGCGAGAGATAAACCTTGTCACACGCCTCTGGAGAACGAGTTACAAACGTCCCATTCGAACTGCTGAGAGAAAATCGCCGGGATAATTGTTTCCCGTTCGTAACTAAAAGGTTAATATTAATAATGTCTGTATTTATGTGGCGATCAATTCCGCTCCTCCGCCTAACCAATGTAATACGTAGATAAGAATATAACAAATAATAAATAAGAATAATAGATAAGAATTAAACAAAAACGTTATCCAATGCTACATTTATAAATAAAATACAACATAGATATGTCTTGCCACAAATTTTTAACAAATGAATGTATATTCCGATATAATGTTAGGACTACTGCCGAAAACTATCGAATAAGTTGGTCATTTCTCATTTTTAAATTATTCGCTTCTTAGAAACTGTCAAATGTATATCAATTGTTGTGCAGCTCTTCCTACAGCCAAAACGTTATGATTAGAACCTATTTTGACGACCTATCACAAATGATCTATTAAAGCACATTCAATACCAATTTATAACAAAAAGATATATTTATTAACATTGCCGTGTATTAAATAAATATTGTTAAAAACTGAATCATAGTTGCCAAACATGTCAATATTCAAGTTCGAAATATAGAGAGAACTAACGAGAACAATCAAAAAAACCTAAATCATAATTTAACAGATATTTGATACTAACTTAATACTCTTCAGAAATTAATTGCTTCAGCCATTTACAAAATTACTAATTTTAGTGTTCTTAGTGCAACCAAGACGATTTTCAGTGAAATTAGAGTGTACCAACTAGTACAAACTACACAACCTATTAAATATTTAAACACACAAACAAAACTAATGTGTTACACAAAGATCAATTTTTAACTCGTAGCTTATTTAAATAAATATTGATAAAACAAAATCATACTAGACTCAACACGCTAGACATTCAAATTGATTAAGATACAGAATAAGGAGATCAATCAAATAAAAAAAAGACTATAATTTCACAAACATGTTATACTAAGTATGTTTTCTAAATAAAAATCATTATTCTTGCCACTTACTGATATAAAATATTTTTAAACTTTTAAAATGTATCTTGCTCCAATAATTTAGTATTAAATGTGCATTAAAAGACTTAATAGGTTTTGGTTCTTTGTGCCAGATCGTACTCTCTAATTTTCTACCTGATTATCGCAGAAAGCATTGCAATGAAGTTTTAATATTATTTATTCTCAATGGCAGGAAACTTAAATTCTTTTAGAGTAGTAAATTAGTATCAAATGTCTGTTAAATTATGTTCTTGGTTTCAAATTTGTGCTTATTAGTTCCTCTATTTTCAAATTTTTAAAAACTCACATGGTTCGAATATTGTTTTCACTTTCACCATTTTGAAAGGGTAATTTAAAATTTCCTAATTGAAAGTTGTACTTGTTGCATATTTACGAATTTTTAAAAATTCTTTCCTCCCTAACCCGAATAGCAATTAAATCGTGTGTAAATAAAAAATCAGTATTAAATTACTAAACACAATGTTGTTGGTTATACATTATTGTGCTCGCTGGTTATCTAAATTTTCGAATTTGAATATCTGGCTTGGGTCGATAACTCTGACGCGGGTTCAACAATGTTTATATAATAAACGGCAAAATGTATTAATTTACCTTTTATGTAATAAACTAAAATTAAATTTTATTTAATAATTTAATAGTAATTAGACATTTGTTCTTGTTAGTACTCTGCATTTTTTATTCGAAAGTCGTACATAATTGCACAACTACGAATTTTAAAAAAATTTCTATTCCCTAACGGCAAGAGCAATTAAATTGTGTATAAAGTAAAAAATTAGTACTAAAAAACTATAAACTATATTGATGGTTATAAGTGCTTGTGCTCGTTGGTACTCTATATTTCGAATTTGACAATCCGACTTTCTTCGATAACTCTGTTGGAGTTTCAATAATATTGATATATACATCCCAACATTTTAATAACGTACCTTTATAATAAAAAATAGTATTTAATGTTCATTCAATGATTAAATAGATTTACATTAGTGCTCGTTGGTTCTCCTGCATTTCCTGTTTGAAAGTCGATGAGATTCATAACAACAAAGTTTAAAAATTTATTATTTAATAAATGACACGAGCAATTAAATTGTGCATAATTTAAAAAATTAGTGTCATATATCTATTAACTATGCTCCTAATTTATGAGATTGTGCTCGCTAGTTTCTGTATTTTCGAATTTGAATGTCTGGCTTGGCTCGATAACTGCAATGTAGTTTCAAATGTTTATATAATTCACGACAACATTTATCAATTTATCTTTTAGTGTAATATACTAGTATTGAACGTGCATTCAATTATTAAATAGATTTTAGATTTTATTGCTCGTTGGTACTATCACAATTCCTGTTAGAAAGTCAACGAAATTGATAACAACGAAGTTTTAAAAAATTATTAGTAATAAAATGACAAGAGCAATTAAATTGTGTATAGAAAATATAGTTCTAAACATCCTTTAAATATGTTCTTAATTTTCTGTGATTGTGCTCGTTGGTTCTCAGTATTTTCAAATTTGAATATCTGGCTTTGTTCGATAACTCCCATGCAGATTCAATAATGTTTATGTAATTCACGGAAACATTTATCAATTTATTTTAGTGTAATATACCAGTATTGAACGTGCATTCAATTATTATATAAATTTTGATATTAGTGCTCGTATGTACCCTCGCATTTCCTGTTTGAATGTCATCGAAGTTTAATAACAAAGACGTTAAAAAAAATTATTTAATAAACGACAAGAGCAATTTAATCGTGTATACAGTAAACAATTAGTTCTAAATATCTATTAACTATGTTCTTATTTTATGTGATTGTGCTCGTGGTTCTCTGCATTTGAATTTGAATATAAGGCTTAGTTCGATAATTTGATGCTGATTCAATATTGTATATATAATTCACGGCATTATTTATCAGTTTATCTTAATGTATAAAGTAGTATTGAATGGTATTCAATTAGTAAATAAGTTTTAGATATTCGTGCTCGTTGTACTCCGCATATCTTGTTCGAATGTGTCTGAGTTATTATAACAACGAATATAAAATATTATTTATTAAATGACAGAGAATTAAACGTAGAGTTTAAAAATTAGTTCTAAATATTCATTAACATGTCCATTTTTACGTGATTGTGCTTCGTTGGTTCTCTTATTTTCGAATTTGAAATATCTATTGTTAGATAACCATGCTGGTTTCAAAAAGGTTTATATATTGACGGCAACATTTATTAATTTATCTTTGGTGTAATATGCTAGTATTGAATGTGCATTGAAATTTTAAATAGATTTACATATTAGTGCACGTTGGTACTCTCGCATTTCCTGTTAGAATATCTTCGAGGTTTCATAACAACGAAGTTTTAAAAATATATTATTTAATAAATGACGAGAGCAATTAAATCGTGTACAGAAAAAAATAAATATAAACATCCCTTAACTATGTTACTAATGTTATGTGATTGTGCTCGTTGGTTCTCAGTATTTTCGAATTTAATATTGAGATATACCAAAATTTTCCTCTCTCTACATTTATATCTGCTAAAGATCTTAGCGTCCGCTTGCTGGGTCAATGGGTCATGATATATTATAATCCTTATTACTCTATAATGGATTATAGGATCCGCCGACTATACAGCGAGCTGGGAATCTGAAATAGAATGATTCTATTCCTAGTTCATTTCTGTTTGGATTGACTAAATGAAAAATCACTTTCTTTCTAAAGAACAAAATTCAACAAAGTTTATTTCTACGCTTTTAGCAAACAATTGAGTGCATTTACAATTTTTAGGCCATTGATCAAGATCTCTTTCAATTTACCATTTATACCGCAGTTAACTTATCTTTTCTTCGTTGATGTCCTCGTAGACTTCTCAGTCGAAATATCTTGCGAGCTTGCCGTAGTCCAAAGTTCCACGAAATCCTCTTCTGCCCTATCCAAGCTGGTCTCAAACTATCAAAATTATCAGTCCCGATTACGTCCTATGACATAGTCCCGAACTCGATTACCACTCCGACAAAGTTTCAATTTATACTTCAATATTGCTTCCACATGAAAATATCTACGATCAGTTCAGAAGCGTTTCGAGCAGAATGAAATCTTCCTGCATGACTCATCCCTCGAAGACTTCTATTAAACTACCTTCATTTTTTCATAACATTTGACCGTCCTTCTCTCACCCAGCCAATCCATACGTTCGTTATATTTTGGTGTAGCTGACCTTTTGATCGTCTTTTGAACTTCTTCGCCCAATCCCAAATTTTCTACTTTCGGCATCCAGAAAACTCTTAATGCATTTTCCACCATATTGTCTACAAATAAATGTTACTTTACTTTAACGTGACATATCGGTATGTCACAGCTTCCCTCTCCAAGCGTCATTTGGTTTGCTACAACCTAACTAAATGACAAGACTAAAATTGAACACTTTCTTCTTGCTTCTTCACGCTAAACGGCATTAACACTTTACACTTTGCACTGCACTAGGTCTTGTTTCTTGCTGCCTTAAAACTATTTACATTTTGCTTTCGGAATGTGCCAACAATAACCATTTCATCAGGTATTCTAATAACCGTATATGCCTAATATTTGCTCCCATTAACTTCATTGAATACACATAACAAAACAATAACAAAAGAAAACTATTACACCTAATATTTACAACTATTTACAAATCTCTGTCATGACCAGAATATTTAATCATGCGTGTCGTCCCTCATATACGGCTTCATTTTCCTGTAGTTATATGTTCCCATTTGCCGTCCATTTTCATCATTCAAAATCGCGGCATTCTTGCTTAATACTTTTACAAATTCGGTAAGGTCCTTTATACAACGGGAAAATTTATAAAATAGCTCTTATCCACTGACGACACTTGAGGTACTCTAATTAACACTTCATCACCCTCCTTATACTCGCCTCGAAAGCATTGTTTCTGTTTTATCTTTCTTTTGGCTGCTGCCTCCCTCAAATTGTCATAAATTATTCGCGTATCTCTCACATCATCTGGGTGTAGTCCAATTTGCCTGTACGACGCAGTAAAATCCAGTCTCGTGAATATCCGAGCTTCTTTACCTTCCATCATTTCATCTAATTTCGGGTTTTTCATGACGAGCGATGGTCTTGCTATTGAGTTTCCTAGCATCAACACAAAATCTGATCTTATTGTCTTCTTACGAACTGTCACTATTGGCTTACATACGGTGTCATCGATGTTTTTATTATACCATCCTCAAGCATCTGTTTATTTGTTTACGTACTTCGCTTTTATATACATGGGGATCGGATATTGTTTCAGATTAAAGGTTCCTCATCCATCAATTCAATTTTAAATTGATATCCCTTTACCGGCTCCCTTGAACTTCCAAAAATATCTTTATATTCATTGACTAACACTTCAATAGCTTCACATGACTCATCCCTCGAAGACTTCGTATTAAACTACCTTCATTTTTTCTAACATTTGACCGTCCTTCTCTCACCCAGACAATCCATACGTTCGTTATATTTTGGTGTAGCTGACCTTTTGATCGTCTTTTGAACTTCTTCGCCCAATCCCAAATTTTCTACTTTCGGCATCCAGAAAACTCTTAATGCATTTTCAACCATATTGTCTACAAATAAATGTTACTTTACTTTAACGTGACATATCGGTATGTCAGAATATCTGGCTTGGTTCGAAACTGTCATGCAGTTTCAATAATGTTCATATAATTCACGGCAACATTTATCAAATTATATTTAGTGTAACAAAGTACTATTAAATGTGCGTTCAATTATTAAATAAATTTAAGTTATTAGTGCTCGTTGGTACTATCGCAATTCCAGTTGGAAACTCAACAAGATTTTATAACAACGATGTTTTAATAAATTATTATTTAATAAACAACAAGAGCAAAAATTAAATTGCGTATAGAAAATAAATTAGACATGCATTTATTAACTATGCTCCTAATTTTATGTGATTGTGCTGTTGGTTCTCTGTATTTTCGAATTTGAATATCTGGCTTGGTTAGATAACTTCCATGCGGTTTCTAATAGGTTTATATAATTCACGGCAATATTTATCAATTTATCTTAAGTGTAATAAACTAGTATTGATTGTGTATTCAATTATTAAATAGGTTTTAGATATTCGTGCTCGGTAGAACTCTCGCATATCTTGTTCGAATGTGTTCGAGAGGTTATAACAACGAAATTTTAAAAAAATATTATTAATTAAATGACGGAGCAATTAAATCGTGATAGAGTAAAAAATAGTTCTAGATATCTATTAACTATGTTCCTATTTTTATGTGATTGTGCTCGCTGTTCTCTGTATTTTCGCATTTGAATATCTGGCTTGGTTAGATAACTTCCATGCGGTTTCAAAATGTTTCTATAATTCACGGCAACATTTATCAATTTATCTTTAGTGTAATATGCTAGTATTGAACGTGCATTGAAATTTTAAATAGATTTACATGAGCAATTAAATCATGTATAGAGTAAAAGTAATTATAAACATCCGTTAACTATGTTACTAATTTTATGTGATTGTGCTCGTTGGTTCTCTGTATTTTCGAATTTGAATATGTGGCTTGGTTCGACAACTGCCATGCAGTTTCAATAATGTTCATATAATTCACGGTTACATTTATCAATTTATCTTTAGTGTAATTAAGTACTAGGAAATCAAAAGGTTTTATAACAACATGTTTTAAAAAAATATTATTTAATAAACGACAAGAGCAATTAAATCGTGTATAGAATAATAAATTAGTGCAATATATTGGTTAACTATGCTTCTAATTTTATGTGATTGTGCTCGTTGGCTTTCTGTATTTTCGAATTTGAATATTTGGCTTGGTTAGATACCTTCCATGCAGTTTTAAAATGTTTATATAATTCACGGCAACATTTATCAATTTAACTTTTGTGTAATATACTATTATTGAACGTGGATTTAATTATAAAATAGATGTTAGATATTAGTGCTCGTTGGTACTGTCGCATTTCCTGTTCGATAGTCGATTAGGTTTAATAACAACGAAGTTTTAAAAAATTATTAGTTAATAAATGACAAGAGCAATTAAATCGTGTATTTAGTAGAAAAATACTTCTAAACATCTATTTACTATGTTCTTAATTTGATGTGATTGTGCTCGCTGGTTCTCTGTATTTTTGAATTTGAATACGCTGCTAGGTTCGATAAATCTGACGCATTTTCAGCAATGTTTATATAATACACGGCAACATTTATTAATTTATCTTTAGTATAGTAAACTAGTATTGAATGTGTATTTAATTATTTAATAGATTTTCAATGTTTATATAATACACGGCAACATTTATAGAGTAAAACAATTGTTCGATATGCCTTGAAACTGTCTCACTAATTTTATGTGATTGTGCTCGTTTGTCTTCTCTATATTACAATTTTTTATTATGTTGCAGGTTGGGTCATGCCTGCTGACATTGACTTTGATTATTTTAGACTGAAATTCAGGAATTAATTCGAAATTGTGGCAATTAATTGGCAATTAATTATTAATAAATAATTAGATGGTTTCCGTTGAGCTCTGGCTCGAATTTAACTGCTGGCTTGACGTCAAGGTATCATTGATTATGTTGCGGTTGCGTGCCATCCCTTGACAGTTACTTTGATTATTTGAGACTGAAAATACGTGGCAATTAATTCAAAATGTGGCAATTAATTGGCATTAATTAGCAATAAATGATTAGATGGTTTCCGTTGAGCTCTGGCTCGAATTTAACTGATGTGTGTGCTGGCTTGACGTCAAGCCAGCACACACCTTTCTCCACGAAAATACGTGGCAATTAATTCAAAATGTGGCAATATTGGCAATTAATTAGCAATAAATGATTTGACATGTTTCGTGTCGGTGTGCTGACTTGGCTGTTCCAGCTTGACGCACCTTTCTAAATCTTCAATTAACGAACGTTGAGAGAAAAAATCCATATTTTCTGAGGTTCGTCATGGCAGAGGGATTGATGACCACTTCTGAAGTTCCGTATAAGGATTGTGGGAATTCTGATTTGGTGTTGTTGACGTTCTTATAAGAAGAAATAAAAGAGGTCATCTTCGTCAACATATTAGCTTTATTGAGATAACCGGCTTTCGACGGCTTTGCCGTCATCGTCAGTCTACAAGATACAAAATGATACAACAAAATTATAAATAAATACACAATCAGATAGAAAATTAAATTACAATTAATGAATACATCTAAAGTATTTAGTTACAGATAGCAGATAAAATTTCAAAAAGGGGAGGGCTTCATTAATGGGATGTATGATGGAGGCACAACTTGACCTTTGAAACATTGCCACGCTGTTTCTTGTTTCAGATACCATTGTAATGTAAAAATCATATTGTTTTTAATAAATGGATTTGTGACTGTCTATAAAAAGTAATTATTGGAACCTTTTTAAAGAAAAAATCTCTATCTTCAATTTAGTAGTATGAATAAGCCGAAAAATTCGAAATTTTGCAATTTTCCAAAATTCAGATTTTACAGTTAAAATCGTACCTGGGCCATCTTTATAAATGCAAAATTCCAAGGGTTAAACCCCCAAAAATTAATTTTTAAAATTACAGTTTGGAAAATCCCAATTTGGGCTAGCTTGTTTACATTCAACAGACAGACAGGCAGGCAGATGGACCAGAAAAAATCCTTTTCGGTATCAGAGGACCTCAAAACGTGTAGTCTCCATATCGATTATTCCGTAGCATTTCATATATTACTCTTTATATACGTACGTTAACGAGAAAGTTCTCTAACACGTGGTGAAGCCAGAATCCATGTTTTGTGGGTCTTTTTTTAATTTATTACTTTCTATTCGACAATATGGCTTCTAGACCATGGAAATTTACAATAGAAGAGCAGTCGAATGTAACTGTAACAGAGGATTTATGAAGGCACAATTTAAGAATTAGAAAAATGTAAAGATACGAAGATTGGAAATCAAGTAAGAGAAAATAAAATTACGGAAAATTTATCTTCAGGAAATTTGGAATTAATTCTACGAGGAAAGGGATAAGTTTGACCAATATTAAAAAAAAGTATGCATGATATAATAAAGGAAGAGTATTAAAAAATTTGTTGCTTTGAAGGTTCAAGAGAGGGTTTTAAATTAGATCTTATTTACTTCATTTCAAAGGAACACATTTCTATTTTTCCTTTTTTTTTTTTGGATTTTGATAAATTAAATTAGTTCCTCATATGAGTTCAAGATTGTTTTCTCTATGCTCCTTTCCGCACCCTCACTCTTTTCTTATCATTTTCGGCGGGTGACGTAAACGCGGTGAAGAGCGGGAGGGAGCCTAAGTATTATTGTCCAGTCACGGTCGGGTGCAGTCGTGTTTTCAGGGTTAAGGTGGCAAGTCGACTTCGTTGAACTGGGAACAATTCTGACTGCTATGGAGAAATGTGTTAGCTCATATCGTACGTAAATACAACATTAAAAAACCTGAAGTATATGTTTATTTTCTAACAAAATAGTTGTTATTTTTTATCATCTTACGATATGATGTGTTGCATTGCCATAACGGCAAGTTTCTAAGACATGAGTTTTCTGAAAATCGTTACATTACAAAGTAAATAATTAATTGTACAGATCTCTTACTGAATATAAGAAGTTCGTGTAAAAATAGCAATAAATATAGCAATTTGTACCGGGAGCGGTAACTCAGTGCATCAACTGATGTCACTGCAGGGCCTCTGACCGGGAGGTCCTAGGTTCGAGTCCTGACGGCAGCAGGATTTTCAACACTTATTTTCAGCTGGTTGGGGAATTAGGGCGGCGCTCTGGTTTTCCGGTTTCCAACCTTTTCAGCTAGGTCGAATTCAGTCGCTGTCTGGAGGAGACTACACTACCACATATTCCGGGAGACTGGTCGGGAGCTTAGAGCTTGTCTCGGCTGGGGCGGTGCCCCGCTGGTGGGAGAGTCCTGGTTAGTGGGAAACCCCAGTAGCGGACGGTAGGTCGGCGCCGGATCTCGCCATCCAGCGGGGGAAGATCACCGCCATCTCCCGAGGAAAAACATACACTACACTACCGGGACTAATGACCAAAGCAGTTGACGCGCCCGGAAACACGAAAAAAACAAACCAAACCAAACTATAGCAGTTTGTGAACTACGTGAAGAACACTGTTCTTGTGTGAGCGCGAGCTTGCATGACGGAGTGGAGGGGAATCTTCTCTTCAGTAGATTCTGATTTTGTCTATGGATATTATTCCCGTTTATGTATAGAATGCTTTTGGAAATGGTTGCATCTTTTGCTGGATGGTGATATCCACGGCCGGTCGCGTCGTAGAGCTCTCAATACCCGCAGGCCCGCCAACCCTCCCGCTCGCCCGTCTCGGAAAAGTGCGGGTCTAACCCACCCGCATTCATACGGGTACCCGGATCGTAGGAGTACCCGCATCGTACAGGTCATCCGTAGAATGCGGGTCTACCGTATAATACCGGTCAAGGGTATAATTGGTGTTTTTGATAGAGATCAGTAAGGATTCAGTTTAAGATTGTAAAAATACCTATTTATGCTCACGTCCACATTTTCCTTTTGTCCCATTTCGTCCATTTCCCCCATGTTCCTTGTGCTTCCTTTTCCCATTTGTCCCCCTTTTCCGTTTGCCCCCTTGACCTATTTGTCCCCATCTGCTCTATTTCTCCAGGTTTGTCCCCTTGTCCCATTTTGTCCCCCTGTCCCATTTTAACCTTTGTCCCTGTGTCCCATTTAGTCCCCTTGCCCAATTGTGTCCTCCTTGCCCTCATTTACTGGACGAATTTGCAAGATTCCAATGGTTTTATTGCATAAAATATATTTTGTATACTATCAACTTGTTTTAATTTTTTTTTAAGGTTTCATTGAAGGAAAAAAAATCCCTAACATAACCCAGCAGTGCATTCCGGGTTGAAATCATAGTGTCGTTTAATATATACCAATCTTGCATTTTCTCTCCTTATGAACCCAACGTCTACACCTTTCATGATGCCTATTATCTAATTAATATTCCTGAGCTTTTGCAGAGGGGATATGCGATCTTACCACGAGAAAGGTCCGCGGCTGGTTGTGGCCGCTCAGCCAACGCTCAGTCCGGGGTCTCATCTTCCCAATCGGATCATATATCCGTTTTGTTGGCCTTCGTCGAACGAGACTGCGCGAATCACGTTTGACCTTACGTCCGGGCGCGAAGCTTAGTGGCAAGCGGACTGCGTTTCAGATTCATCGAATTTCTCAGAACAGACGTTCGTCTGCGAGGTACGAAAAAGTGTTATGAACACAAAAGGACACCGTTAACAATAACATTTATTTGATCAATCTTTTTTCGGTAGTGACCCGGTTACCAAAATCCAGAAGAGTAGTCAGTTGTACGAAGCCACATGTTAAAGCTTTCCCAGGCAAGGGCGGTGCCTTGCTCTGGGAGATACCTGGTTGGGGAAAACAGCGCAAGCCGACAGACAGGTCGTCCGTTGCACGGTGATGTATTGTTTTATTGAAATCATTCATAATTAAGGAGCTAGAAAACTAGTAAGCTTTTGGTTCTATTTCACTATTCGGCCTTCATTGAAATTGGAGGTCGACTCACCGTTGTGTGCACAGTCTGACAGGCGGGCGGCCAGCGGCCAGTGATTCACTTTGACTTACTGAATGTTTCTTAACCTATAATTATTATTCTGATTTGTATTAGTTCACGTCAATTTTTGCTGTCTGCCGTCCATTTACGTCAATGTTTTGCTGTGGAACAGCTTTGGTGGCGAGCAGGTGGTCGCGCAACCTTGGGTTTTCACATCATTACCGCACCGTGGAAAAACAGTACAGTATAAAACGATGATGTAGTGATGAGTATTAATAGACGAGTGTGATATTACGATACGAGAGAGTATCGTAATCTTCACACGAGTGTATTAACACCCATTAAATCGAGTTTCATACGGTATTTTATCCACGTCATTTATATGTTACACTTTTACATTTAATCATTTCTAGGCAGTTGACATTCACGATTCAGCCATGGGAACCTAGCGGACATTTCCCTAACCTTACCCTCGCATGCTGCCACAGGTGGCTGTGCTTACCAGTCCGTCTGCGAGGGAGTACTGCCCTACTCAAATAGGATCAAAGTGAAATTACGATCCAATTTATTGTAAATAATACTAGAGTACCCGTTCGAGAGCTCTCACATGGTAAACCACACCATCTTCTCTATTTTTCCATTTCCATATTAATCCTGTATTATATCTTTTTCTTCAAGATTCACTTATCCTCCGTCACGATAAAACGATAGAATACACCCTTGTCAATACTATTTTAATTAACTGAGCAGAGAGTTATTACTGAGCAGAGAAGTACACCCATGTAATTCAGTTGCGAAGAATATCAAGTAATTAGTTTAATTTCATATTCAGTTGCGGGTTCTACAGGCTCTGAACAGCTGAGGTAGAATAGAGAAGCGTCGAATCAGCAAAACTGTTATATAATACTCAAGAAAATATCATAATATAGATTACGATATGAAGAACGTTTCTTCGTGGCCTTTGGACCCCACATTTTACTTTTAAGTTCCTATAACGCCTCGTTTAGGAGTTATTTAACAATATAGATTCATAAATGTTGAAAGTGTTGCGGATTGCATTTGATATGAATATTTGTTGTTGTTTTTTTTAAAGCAAATCCTTCATAGTTTTAAAGTCAAAGTGCAATTCGACTCGTCTACGTGAAATTGTCTTTAGAGACCTTATTTATAAATATTGATTGCGTGTGAGTGCCGCAAAAGATATGTATACTACTTAAATAATATAGGAAACGATTTCACGAAAAAATACTAATAAAACGAATGAAAACTGACAAGCATAATATACTATCAAATGCAATATTAATGTACACAATAGAACGAAACATTTACTAGGACTATTCGTAATTATTAATTGTTAATACCTGGTTTGTAACCTTCTCTGTGATTGGTCAAGAACCTGTATCGTAATGAAATCTGTATAGTAATGAGCGTCATTATGCAACTAGTTGCGGCCATCGGATGACCGCATTATACAATGTCAAAAGAGAAAACAACATAAAAGCACACGCACATAGGCACTCATATACTTGCACGCGCAACAACACCCTTCAATCTCCCCTCAGTGTGGTGGAGTCACCTGTTACTTACATCATGAAGTACATTTCTCCGACGCGTCCGCCATCTCCGCCTCAGCCCCCACGCGAGCCGATTGTGATTTTATTTCATAATTTCTTGATAAGTCACTGCACAATGGATATAAGAAATTATAAAAAGAAAGGTCCAAACTTGATTTATTGACAATCACCTGTGATACAATTTAATCAAATACATAAATGACGTTTCAGAGGACAATTGCCTCCATCTTCAGACACTGAAATAGCAAGATAAAACAAATTAGAATCGTCATCAGTACAATAGTTAGGTTAAAGACAAAAATAATAAATACATACATAATAAAAATTACATAGCTTGAGCCGAATATAATTTACAACCTTACTATCGTTGTAAAGCTGTCCTCATAGTAGAATGACAGGGTCTCAAGAACACGAAGCATGATGAATTTATGTATTTGATTAAATTGTATCACAGGTGATTGTCAATAAATGAAGTTAAGACCTTTCTTTTTATAATTTCATGTAACAATTTGTGAATGACAATCTGTACCTTTTCTGTTTTAAAATGGATATAAGACTCGCTCCACGTACGCGTTTTCACTAGTTCTTATGAATAAACAGCCATTGGTCCAAATCCCTCTTGCCTGGGAACACGGCGGCCGTTGCGGAGCAGCTCTCGGGCACTGTCCAGGAAGGAAGGATGTCTGTCCAGGAGTGAGCAATCCTTTTGAAGTGGTCCAAAACTTAATGTTCCTCTACCATTTCAAGAAAAAATCATTTTGGTCATAAATTTCCTTATGTTTTGGCTGTTCAAAAACATCTTTAGTTTTTTTATTGTACCTGTTTTGCAAATGGCGACCATTTTTGTTATAGGCCGTGCGCGACTTTCCGCGTTTATAGATATTTACTTTTTTCTAATTTACTCAGCTCTGGGTTGTAATAGCATTCTAAAATACAAGGCATTAAATTCAAAATACTCTAGTAAAAAAATCGAAATATTGTATACCTACCTTCTATGTTTTTATTTGAGAAAAAATTTGCAACCATTGCTATGGAACACAAAATTCGATTTTTGGAGAGTAGTTTCTCAAAGAAGAAATATAATCACACCCTTCATTTTTCTGTGCTTTTCACAAAATACTCTCGTTACATTTTGTAAAATATCATTGGTAAATAACGTACCACTTGAAAATTTTTCTTAAAATTGAAATTTTGGAATTTTTCCAAATTTTCAACTGAACGTGTACTAATCTTCTTTGGAGGACCACATAAAAATATGAAAATTGCACACACGCTTGATCGCTGTGCCAAACTTCAGTAAAATGTCTACTTTTAGACTTTACTTTAAACCGAACTTACAACTCGACATCTACGTTTGTTACTGAAAATATGGTTCTTTATCTTTCTCTCTTTCCAGTAATTTTGATATAAGTTTAAAAACAAGTGGGGTCGCAACAGCATATACTTTCTCACATCAATACTAGTCTTTGCAACTTCAGAGTAGTGCTAGAGTATCTTCACAAATAGAAATATTGTGGAATAAATGGTGTATATTTCTTTAAAGAAAATTTATTCATTTTTCCATTAATAAATAAATAAATAACAGTACATATTTTTTTTAATCTGTTGTTAATTATAACTTTGTAATGTAACTACTTTTTTATTTTATTCTTGAACGAAAAATAAGATACATTGATGTATTCTAGAGTATTATGAAAGGACAGTTGAAAAAGAAACCTTTCACCATATTGTCTTTATTGTTCATACAACATTTTATGAACTATTCCCTTAATGTAGACCCATGTATTGAGAATACGCCGTTTCCTACGATTCATCCGATTTTGGAAAAACTCCTGAAATGCGCTTTTTTCGCGCGTAACCTGCAGCAAAATTAACCTGAGAACAGATGGGTTAAGAACTAATGAAAACTAGACAAGTGCATTAGACGCCGGATTGTCGTTTGATCCAGGAGCGCAGGTTGGCAACGCTGGTGTAGACGCCCGGGTAGTTGGACTGGGCACAGCCATAGCCCCAGGACGCGATGCCCACCTGCACTCCGTCAGCCACCAGGGGACTGCCGAAGTCACCGCAGGCATCCTTGTCTCCTTTGGAGAAGCCAGCACACATCATACGGTCGGTGATGGGACCTTGATTGCCGTAATTGTAGTCACAGAGGCCGTTGGACACGACCGGCACGTGAACGTACTGCAGGATTGTTGCGTAGTTACCATCCTGCAACAAACAAAGTTCATGCTATCCCATCGCGCCTTCAAGAGAACTTGTTCTGGTAGAAATAAGAGATTATTTAGGAGTAATTCGGGACTCCAATTATGGTAATTAGTAGTCAGTGTAGTGCATATTACATCTCAGGACGTGCAAAAGATGTTTCTTGCCCGTTGGAAGTTGAAATCCACGGTCGTCCTGCTCGTCGGTGTAGTGTTTTTCCACTACATGTAGAAGGTAAAATTACATCCCACAGAGGGACACCGCCTCAGTCACAAGAATCTCAAATTCGCGACTGCTCCCTCGTGTGTGCTATAAGTGTGGTACTGTATTGCAGGGATGGTCAAATGTAAGATTTTGAGCCAAATTGCGCGCGGTAACTCACTGCACTGACCCGCGTGTCGCTCGCTTTTCACTGGACTCGTTGGTCCACCGTCCCCCTCAATTATCAATGCGAGCAGCACTTCCCCTTCCCCTGCTCACGGGCTGACTCAGGAAGCAGTGGGCCCTACCTTCGGATCACTGGTAAGGTCTGGCCCGGGCCAAGCCAATTCTGCCCGATACTTGAACTATCCTCCTGTAGTGCATGTAAGTGTATGTAATGTATGTAATGTAATGTACGTAATGTATGTATGTATGTAAAGCATGTAATGGATGTAATGCATATAATGGATGTAATGCAGGTAATGTATGTATGTATGTGTCTGTAAGAAGGAGAACTATTAGTCCAATCCGACGTTGGAATTCTCTGAACAGTTGTTCCATTCGTCAATATATGAAGTTAGTGGCGAAAATCCGTCATCGACGACCCTCGAACCCTAGACCCTTTCAGTCAACGACACTGGAGAGACAAACGATGCTTTTACTAACCCATCGCAGAAGGTTCGTGGTAGGAAACATGAGTAAATGAAGATGCACTTACGGACAAGATACCCCAGCCTGTGACGACAGCGTCGGTGCCATGGGAGGACGTGTAGTTGGCCAGATCCACTGCCTGCACGTTGCGACCAAATTGGAAGGAGCCAGGGATCTGCAAAAAAATACTCGTTTAGACAAGTACTCTAGAACTCTTTTGTTAAAAAGTTTAAACATGGAAATTAAAATGGCGTGAAAAAAGCAAAAAAAGTTAAACGTAAAATAGTTAAAATAAAGGCATGCTAGTAATATTTGTATTAATGTTTGATTATCTGAAATGTGTACGTTTTATTGTTATGAACAGTGTTATGAGGCAACTACTCGATACTCTTTTCTATTAGTTTTTCTTTATCAATTAAAAACTGGCAATGCTTTATTTAACCAAAAAAATTAAGTGATACTACTACAACAACTACCACTACTACTACCACTAGTACTAACACTAGAACTACCACTACAACTACCACTACAACTACCACACTACCACCACCACTACTACCACCACCACTACTACCACCACCACTACTACCACCACCACTACTACCACCATCACTACTACCACCACCACTACTACCACCACCACTACCACCACCACTCCACTACCATTCCACACTACTACTACCACTACTACTACTACTACTACTACTATTATTATTATTATTATTATTATTATTAATATTTAATAATGATGATAATAATAATAATAATAATAATAATAATAATAATAATAATAATAATAATTGATACAATATCTTTAAACTTACTTGTATGACAGCGATGTCGTAGTCGTGCGTGGAGTTGTCGTAGTTGGGGTGGCCAACGACTTTGTCCACCTTGTAAACAGCGCCTCCGGAGTTGGGGGTGCTAGTGCCAACGCGCACAGAGTATGAAGCACTGGGGCTGAACAGAACACACACACGTTCGTACTTGTCCTTTAACCGCACGAGTCTCAATAGCACCTATTATGTAACCAAGATACTCACTCGCCTACGCACTGGGCAGCAGTCAGGACCCACTGAGAGCTGATGATGGAGCCTCCGCAGATGTGTCTGCCGTTCTTCTGCAGGGAGATCTAGAAGCGGATTAAGGCAAAATAAAGGGTTCCATAGAAAAACAACACAAATTCATTTGATGACTTCATTATGAACAAGAAAGAGATTGCAAGAGTTATTGGAAGTCAGGTATTTAATTTATTATTATATCTGGAAGTGAAATTGGTCCCAATTGTTACCAGTACACCAAGAAGTATTAGTTAAAATCTTCAAACAAAGAGATGCTAGATGAAAATATTGTTTCA
Source organism: Teleogryllus oceanicus (assembly GCA_964035755.1). NCBI lineage: Eukaryota > Metazoa > Arthropoda > Insecta > Orthoptera > Gryllidae > Teleogryllus > Teleogryllus oceanicus. The sequence continues at coordinate 23,477,079 of CAXIVR010000002.1, read as the reverse complement.
CATAGTATTCAAGGCATTCAGTATGATGGAACTAATTCATAATTTATTATTGTGAGATTACCTGGTAAGGGAACTTGTCTATCGTGGTGGAGTTTCCGCCAATGATGCGGGCGCCCTGTGCCGGATCAATATCGTTGTTGAGGGCGGGTTGAAACCTCTCAACCGTCTGAGGAGGAATCGCTAAAAGAGAACAAACGAAGGTCAACGAATAAACAGGAACATTTTAGGATTCCAATAATATTTCTTAGATATTGATATTCAACCTTGCATTCGTTTGGGAACTTCTTACTAGTGTGAATTTAATATTTGAATTTGAATATATTAGTCAAATATAAAATTTGAATTTCTTATTATGATAGCATTTATAAGATTTCGTTATGGTAACATTTATAAGAATTATTTCATTGTACTCTCTCGACACCTGAAAATATAACGGTAACATATGAATGATCTTCATTTAAAACCAACTAAAATGCACTACCAATTGGCGAATATGTTCGCGCCACTAGGGTTATCAGTAAAGACCTGATTTTCGTGCAGTAAATCTCTACATCGTGCATTACAAACATCAAACCATGCAAAAACATGCAATAAAAAGATGAAAACTTCGCAAAACGGTGTTTTTGTAGCTTAAACCCGGTGTTATATAGCCAGTTACGAACTTATTTTATATTTTGATCATGCTATTTAAGGTGAATGAAATATGAGTTTAGTGTTTTTATTATAATTTAGTTTGTACTTATTGTTTAAACAAACCTTATTTGAAATTTTAAATATTATTCGCACGCATTAAATTAGCATAAAATACAAAAAAGTAAATACAAAAATTGCAAAATCCAAATATACGGTACCTTCAGAAATAAAAAATAGTTACAGAAGAAATGTCAATTGTTTGCATTATAATTTACAATTGTATATATTACCAAATTATTTTTTAAGAACTTATATCTTCTATCAACTAATATGTTTCAGACAGGAAAGACGTCGTTCTGCAGATACATTTGCCTGTGTGCCAAGCCTCACTCTGATGTATGTGTACACCAAGGAGGGCCCGCAGCTGAAAGCGTTCATTCTCTCTCGTATAGAGCGATTTTCCTTAGGATGAGCCGAGGTGACAGCTAGTGCAGGCAACATAACTGAAGATTCTGTGGTCGTCGTGCCCTTGAGTCCAATGGACTCCCTTCCTGCATTTGTTCGTTTGGAGTTGGCTGACTTGTAAAGGGCTTCAACGCTTTCTTTCGTGACGTCCTCGTCCGACAAAAATATAGTGCGCCGCGAGAAATAATTAAAATTAGGAAATGCAGTGTTATGTGCCCTTCTGTAAAAATTCTTTTTTCCTTTGTATATTACATTGAATTTACTTTTTGTGTGATAAATATTATGTTTATTTTAAAACCGAGACTTAAATACGAGATGCGTTCCGGCCTTTGTGCTGTTGTGTGGCGAGCTGTGATTGAGAGCTTTCTATTTACATTCGTGGCAGTTTTCTTTTACTGGTTGTGAGAGCTTGTTAACAGATTTTCCACGTATGTAATTAAATTTAATTATTTCCTGGACTCGCGTACGTGCATATACATCAGCAAAACTCTTAGACTTTTGGATTGTGATGTCTTCTCCGAAGCCATAACCAAACACTTTACGAAGGGGCTGAACAGCTGTCGCGGCGGAGGGATACTTCTCTGAATTACATGTGATGTTCACTTGTTTTCGCGAACTGTCACTTTGGCTCATCCTTAGGAAAATCGTTCTAAACTTCGCAGGGCAACGTTTGTTTCAAGAAATTCGATGAATTTGAAACACAGTGCGCTTGCCACTAAGCTTCGCGCACGGACATAATAAGGTCTCTATGTGACTCGCACATGCAGTCTCGTACTGGTAAGTTCAGCGACGACTGACAAAACGGATATACACTATTGTCGATTGGGAAGATAGACACCGGAAATAGCGTTGGCTGACCGACCGCAACCAAGGGCCGCGAACAGAAATCTTGTTAACACCACATATCTCTGCTGCAATAACATAGACATTTTAATTAGGCAATAGGCATCCTCCAACGTATAGACGCTCGGTTCAATGGGCAGCAAAATTCTTAACTGACACATATTAAACGGCACTCGGATTTTACAGTTCAACCAAATGCACTGTTGCATTACATCATAAAACTTTTTCTTAAATGAAAACTTTAAAAATGATAAATTAAAACAAATTAATAACATAAATAATATTGTGACATACCGATATGTCACGTTAAAATAAACTAACATTTATTTGTAGACAATATGGTGGAACATGCATTACGAAATATCACGAGAGCTAGAGCTTAGCAACGACCGTGAATAAACAATGTAGTTTTTGTTTTTCTAAATGCATTAAGAGTTTTCTGGATGCCGAAAGTAGAAAATTTGGGATTGGGCGAAGAAGTTCAAAAAACGATCAAAAGGTCAGCTACACCAAAATATAACGAACGTATGGATTGGCTGGGTGGAGAAGGACGTCAAATGTTATGAAAAAATGAAGGTAGTTTAATACGAAGTCTTCGAGGGATGAATCATGCAGGAAGATTTCATTTCTGCTCTGAAACGCGCTTCTGAACTGATCGTATGTTCGTGAGAGGGAACGAGTACAATCGAGATAGAATTGGGTTATCAGTGAAATTTTAAGGACAGTGAATGATATTGCAGATATTTTGATGTGGAAGCAATATTGGTGTATAAATTGGAACTTTGTCGGGAGTGGTAATCGAGTTCGGGACTATGTCATAGGAGGACTGATAATTTTGATAGTTGGAGACCAGCTTGGATAGGGGCAGGAGAGGATTTCTTGGAACTTTGGACTACGGCAAGATCGCAAGATATTTCGACTGAGAAGTCTACGAGGGACATCAACGAAGAAAAGATAAGTTAACCGCGGTATAAATTGTAAATTGAAAGAGATCTTGATCAAAGGCCTAAAAAAATTGTAAATTCTCTAAATTGTTTGCTAAAAAGGCAAAAATAAACTTTGTTGAATTTTGTTCTTTAGAAAAGAAAGTGATCTTTCATTAAGTCAATCCAAACAGTAATGAACTAGGAATAGAAACATTCTATTTCAGATTCCCAGCTGCGCTGTATAGTCAGCGGATCCTATAATCCATTATAGAGGTAATAAGGATTATATTATATCGTGACCCATTGACCCAGCAAGCCGGACGCTAAGATCTTTAGCAGATATAAATGGAGAGAGAGAGGAAAATTTTGGTATATCTCAATATATTTTATGCAATAAAACTATGAATATTCCAAATTCGTTCAGGAAAATCCCCAAAGTGTGCACATTTTCGGTAGCATTACCTAAAACGTGCAATTTCGTGCAAAATAAAACAATACTAATTTTAGTATTGTTTAGTATTGTTGTTGTACTCAAGTTAGTGAAGAAAAGATGCAGTAATAGGGGAATCCGGTCTTTAGTTTCAGCAACGAGTACTCACCCAAAGCGATACTTATCAAGCGCAAGAAGAAGCTGATGAGTCTTAACATGACGACGTCTTCAGTTACTCTGTGACTTCGAAATTCTTCAGTGATCATTTATGCACGTGATGGTTGAAGCAAGCATCCCGCGCAGGAAGATTGCGTACACATTGGTACATATTGTGTTGCGGTATTCAATGGAAGTGATAGTGGTGGTAAAACAGCACGTACTCTCAGGCCTTTAATAATGGTTATGTAATGCTATTTATACCACAATTTCTCTCGGAATTAACGCATCTGTCATCATTTTTTTAAATACATTTGCAATCGTAGAAGATTTGGGGAGAAAATCAAATACTTTGAAGCAATAGATTTTTTATTGAAAATATTAAATGAAAATATATTTCTGGCATTGAATTCATTGTATAAGGTATGCAGTGTATTCCTGAACATACCTTTTAGCCTTACAATTTTCTGCCCAAGCGGTAAGCGAGAAAGTAAAATAATTTAAAGTTAATAAGTAACGCGATATTGATAGCGTTAGCAAACAAATGCAATAGATCGAAAAATATATAGTAACAATTATTAAACACTATATAATATTCTCCAAATATATAAAAAAATTAGTTTACATTAACACGAACGAAAGTCAGCAGTCATTATCGCCTTCTGTTAGATGTGCGGCGTGACATCAATAGGTTACAAGCAACAATGACCGTTAATCGGTATGAGATAAACATTTTGCCAATAACCATTGTTGATACCGCTAGAAAGAAAATGAAAATGGATAGAAAAATTTAATAATTAAATACAATACTTTTATATTCATCAAAATTACTCGGGTTTTACATGTATTATCCTTCATTTCAACACCTTATTAAGCATCTATTCGTTTTCATGTTTAACACAATTAAAGGACGCAATTTAAAATGAAATAATGTAAATATAATAAATAATAATAAAATGAAATATGAAATAATATTGAAACAAACAATTTACTCTTCGAGCTATACTCGTAATTTTACGAATTGTTAATTAGGTTAGATTCATGACTCATTTCGTTTGAAAGACACTCGTAATTATTTTCTGAAGACTTTAATTATTGATTTGAGCGCCAGGAAATAATTACAACTGTAACCTGGATGTTTCCTGCGTAATTTAAATATTTATCATCGAAATTATGTCGTGCTAGATCAGTTAATTGGGTTCGAAGTTCATAATTGTTGCTACTTAGTCAGCAACCAATTACTCAATCTCCTATCCATACGGAGTAACGAGGAATCTGAAAATGATATCGAAATATCTACTACTGGATCGTACATAACGAATAATGATAATCAGCTTTCTTTTAAAGTAACAAATTGAAATTTATTATGTGAAATATGATTCTAATAAAAGTTAACATGAATTGTTACATCGTTAATCCGAAATGAAATTATCTTTGTTCATGACCAGCTCTATCTTCTAATAATTATAAAACAACCTTGTTATATTCGTGGATCTTCGCGCACTCTTCACTTCTCCATTCAATGGCCCCGTAGAATCTTCTCCGTCGTCCCAGCAGAATCTTCCTTCTTCATAAAGTCCTCCTACTAATATTCGCGATTAAGTTGAAATTCTCCCAGCGATACTATTATTACCCGTTACTTCCCTTACTAGCTTCACGGATGGACGTCTATACACCTACTGACTATTACTTAGTAGAATTCCTTCGTCTTTTCCCACAAGAAAGTTTTACCCTAATATAAGAAACGATAGACTTAATTATAATACAAGTTATTGCATCGGATTTGGTTGTCCATCAAGAGTCTTTCCTCGCCTCGCTAAAATGTCAGGAGCCGACCCGCTCATTACCGCGTTGCTAGAGAGAGTGTCACTGTTCTTCCTAAAGCCCAAAGCTTCAGAACTCTATATCATCCTTTTTTTGTCTAACAAAACAATATTATTCCACATCCTCTTCACCTAGCAAAAATGAACTTTAACGCCGGTTGCATGGTGGAAATAACACCATGGCCGGTTGTTTACTTGTCACATAGCGAACCCCCCGCGATCGTCTATTGACTTCCCTATATTGTACTTCATATAAATGACATTTTATAAAAACAATGGTTCGTCAATTTGGTATATCACAATATACATATTCTAACTTATGTAGCATCCAAATGTGTAGCATCACAATTAACTTTACTTTCGAACGTTCGTTACTTACGTACGAAGTGCAGTAAATTGGGAAGCGACTATGTTTGTCCCCAAATTACACAAAAAATACTCATATTTCCAAAACATTCAACATAATCTTATTAGAAGAACTTTTTTATGAACACTTTTCATTAAGAAAGAAAAAAATGTACCTCAATTGTAGCTGTAGGAAGACACCGCAAAGATTTAAATTTTTCAATTTTCGAAATATCAGGGTATCAACCAACATGAGACCTGCCCCATTTTCTTAAACATCGTTCAGGCTATTCAACAACAAAACTTCATCAAAACGTCTACGCAATCATATTCATCAAAATGAGTCGTTTTTGAGAAAATTGAGTAAACAGCGTTAATATTGCCTATATTTTAGGCAAAATTACGCGAAAAATTCTCACATTTTCGAAAAATTGTGGATAACATTATTTCCAAGTCTGTTTCAGGAACATATTTTATTAAGTAAACAACTCTATCTTTAATGTTTTAGTTGTAGGCAGACGCGAAAAAAATTTGAATTTTTACAATTTTCGAAATACCAATTTTCAACGAACATCGAACATGCGATATGCTCGTAAACGTCCTTCACAGTAGCCCACAATAACAATAAAAAACGATGAAGCCATTGTTTTGAAAATGTCCCAGAGGCTTCATGTAATCTGACTACACCACGTGTTTAAGGATTTTTTTCTGATTTTAGCTACTGCAACACTTCTTTGCTACCAGGACCCTGCAGTAAGACTTTTTTCTGCCGAAAATTTCACATATTTTTGCGCTGCATTACGTAACTTTCTCTCTACCGTGGTAGCGGTAGCGGTAGCGAGAAGATGATATTCAATTGGCTTCTATACAGTCAATTCAGTGTATTCTTTGTTCTAATTTTGCTTCAATTTTTTAAAAAGACCTCGATGAAAATGTCAACTACATAGATGTGTTACTGATATTTGTGCTAGATGTGGCTAACCACAAACCAAATACCTTGTACACGGATTTCTTATTATATAACATGTGACATTACGCAGTTCCCTTATTACGAGGTAAATTCTTCGCAACTGATTCAAAGAAGTGTCAAACACATGAATATGATCACATATCTTTCCTTTACCACTATCACTTTATTGCCCATTCCTGTAATATTGCAATGTAATATTGGTAAGGTACGGCACTATACTTACAAAACAGTCTTACTTCACTTTTACGAAGGAGTTACTTGTATTAACCTATATTATTTTCTATGTCTTTCATCTTTTGTAGAATGGAAAAACAAGAGAAAAGTATAAATATGTTGTTCTGGGACAAATTGCTTTAGCATTTCACCGCTCGTAATTGTCAATCAATCAAATGCTTGTTTTATTTCCAAATAATTTATTAGTAGTTTATCTCGTACAAACACGACAAACTACATAACTCAATGTTTTAAATCAATTCCTAAACAATACTTCTACATCAATAAAGATAAATGAACCTGGTGTCTGTGATTTTTAAATGATCTGTTTTTAAATACTTTTTACTTCACCGCTATTACTTCGTAAAAAGAGAAAGTATGTGTTCCGGCATATGCGCCGGAAAAGGGCGGAAAATTTGATGAAAAACTTTTAATGTTGGACTCTTGTAGCGAAAAAGTATATAATCGTGTTTCTACATTAAGTAAAATACTTCTTCTAACACGTGCAGTCAGAATCTATGTTTTGGATTTCTTTGATACCGAAAATAGTTTGTCGGCGCCATAGTGCCTAAATCAGGGCTTCCCAAACTTTGTTTTACCTCGCCGCCATCTGTCAAGAGGAAAACTTCCCGCATCCCCTTGCACATTTTTATTTGATAATAAAAAAGTGTTATATTGAATAACTATACACTTTTTTTTATTTCTCGCCCTTAAGAAGGGACTTCTTAAGAAGAGGAAGTTATGTTATGCTGCAGGAAAAAGAGGGGTATTTCGGCTAATTTTCCCTTCATATGTAATAAGGGATCGTAAAGAATATGGCGCAAGGCCCTTTTTCGGCTAACTCTCCATTTATTTGAAAATTGCAAGTTAACATTTCAAAACTACAAAATTGAAGATATAAATTTTTGTCTCAGAGGAAGTCTGGTGTAAAAATATCACTTCTTTAAGAAAGGTCTTTTTGAAGAAACGAATAGTTTTTCAGTCATTTACACTTGAAATTTCTAAAAAAAATGTTTTCTCAATTAACGCTCTAATTTTCTCCTAAAATTGTTTTCACAGATAAAACAACAAACACTCAAAGAAATGAGGCAAGCCTTACTTTTGTTTAACTCTCCGTATTATCGAAAATTGCAAAAACCTAACATTTGAAAACTAGAAAATGGAAGAGAGATTTTTGTCCTAAACAAAATCTGTTCTAAAAAATCAGCTAATTAAAAAAAGGTCATGTACGTTTTTGAAAACACATCTAGGTGGGACATAGGTGTCCCACCAACTGCCGACAAGGAGAAAAATCCTTGGAGAACAGGAATGCAAAAGGATATGGAAAGAAGTTCATTTAATTTTCATTATAAATTACAACTGAAAATCCTAATATTAATTCGTATTACTCTATTCTACATACCTTTGTATTTATCAATGAAATGATGTAGTTTCTTTCAAGTAATTCGGAAAAATTAGCCCTCTCTTAAAAATACATATTAAATGTAATATGAAAGAGATTTAAAAAATTGAGGACCATAGTTTTTTCCTTAAAAATTTAATACAGAACGCTGCATAGTGCAACAATATAGTAATTGATATTTTAGAAGTTAAGTGTTGACCGGCGACACAATGGGAGATAGACGCACGCACACACACAAAACATAACTTGTCAAGCTCAAGCGGATTCGATGGTATAACGGTAAGCGTACCGGACTGTTGTACCCGAGTTGGCAGGACCCGATCAAAGCCGTGGATTTTTAAGGGCGAAAAAATCCCTCGCACGCTTTCCTTCGGAGGGGATGTAAAGCCGGCTGTCCCATGTAGTAGATTTACTGCATGTAACGATCCTCAAGCCTAAAAGAAGCCTCTGAGCAAAATTTAGATCCGCCAGTTTCGTCGCCCAAGATAATACCTCCTTTCTTCGCTAGGTGGTGAAAAGAGCGTATCGAAATTTGCGTGGTTAGACGGAAGAGCGGGTCTGATAGCCCGAGTCTCGCCACACACACTAAAGACATTAACTAACTAACTTACAAGCTGATTTTTCTTTTATTATATTGACATTCAGACCTGAGGATGGTTCATCCTATAGTAACTGAAATCACGTTTAAACGCTCTTGAAAGACACAAATGCCGAACAAGAAGTAATAAAATGGGAAAAGATAAGACGGTTTTATTCACTTAACGTTTGTTAAAGTGTTACAATATTCTCTATGTACATTAAAATGATATATTCAACTTTATTAAATTCGGTAAAAATGTACACACTGAAACGTACTGACACCCTCACTATATTGGCGTGTGCGTGGATTTTCCACTACGTTTCTCCTATCTTTTAAATTAACCTGAAGATCAGATTTAAAAAATGTAACCAATTTACGAATTTATAAATAATTTGGGTGCCAGAAAAGGTTAGACTTAAACCCTGATAATCTATTACTGACTTTCGGATATTTTACTAATAAGTGTAAATCCGCTAGCTCGGTCGACGGTTCATATGAAATAATTTTTGCTACTTACTCCGCAACCAGTTACTCAATCCACCATCCATACGGAGTGGCGAGAAATCTGAAAATAATTCTAAAATGTCTACTCTAGGATTGCATGTAATGGCAAATGAGAATCAGCTTTCTTGAAACTATGAATTATAATTTATTATGAATGCAAAAGTTATCAAGTTATCATTAATTATTACAAATTATCGTTAGGTCATGACCATTTTATCGTTATTGCAATAACATCGTTATAAAACCTTTTATCCTTTCTTGCCTCTCGATGGCGCCACGTAGAGTATACCGATCTTCCTTCTTGTTGAAGTCCATGATGATCAGCGACCAAGTCGAAACTTCTTCCAACCACTTCACAAGCACTGCCTACAATCCTTATCTTGCGCACAGGGTGGTGGGCACATATTTCAAACATTACTTTTTACAAGCTGGAAAAATCCCTCTAATATTATTTTCTATCACCTAACATGGAATTCACAATCACTGGTAAAATTTCTAAAAGGCCTTGTAACTCCACCGAATATATTCTAAGTTCACTTTCCCATTTACTCATGAAAATATTACAAGTCCGATTTTGCAATGGTACAACACGTAAATTTTACAAGTTCCAGTTGCACACATATTGCAGAAATATTCTAGTTTCAAGTTCAATGTTCACTCTCACGAAATATCTCAAATCCCGATTTGATAATTAGCCTCAAGAAATTTTAACGGGAGCGGTAGCTCACTGAATCAACTGATGTCACTGCAGCGCCTCTGACCGGGAGGTCCTAGGTTCGAGTTCCGACGGCGGCAGGATTTTCGACACTAGCTCTCCAGCTAGGTCGAATTCAGTCGCTGTCTGGAGGAGAATTCTAGCGGCCGGCTGCTCTGATCGGTAGTTTTCCGTGGTTTCTCCGATCAACACCAGGCGAATGCCGGAGCAGAACCCTATCAAACGGGCCACGGACCGCGCGCGATCTGTCCTTCCTCTTCCTTGTCCTATCCTCTCCCTTACACACTAACATGCACTACACTAGCACTTATTCTGGGAGACCGGTCGGGAGCTTCGAGTTTGTCCCGGCTGGGGCGCTGCCCCGCTGGTGGGAGAGTCCTGGTTAGGGGGAAACCAAACTATTCGACGGTAGGTCGGCGCCGGATCTCGCCATCCAGCGGGGGAAGATCACCGCCATCTCCGGAGAAAAAACATACACTACACTAACGGGACTAATGACCAAAGCAGTTGACGCGCCCGGAAACACGAAAAAGTCAATCAATCAATCTCAAGAAATTTTCTAATTTCCACAAATATCACTCGAACTTAATAAAACGCGCAAGCGATCCGCTCATCACCACGACTCAAGATGGAATACCCTAATTCCCAATCTGGTCCACCCTTCAAAGCTCGCTGTGTTTTTCTCTCTCTTGTTTTGACAAACTCCACGATACATCCGCTGACGTCACCCTTATTATCCTATTTTAGAACCAATCACAACCTCGTGATCACTACGGTGCACCCTGCACCTGCTTCTAAACGAACTCGTTTTTCGCGTTGCTATGGTGCCTCCTGTGTGTTTACTCCAGCTCTCAGTTACTAAGGTGCCCGACGAACTCGCGTTGCTACGGTGTCATCTGCGTATCTGCACCATAGAAACCCACGTGTTTCGCAATATCTACAATATTTCGACTTTTATTTGCCTAAATAAATGTCCGTAATTTTTTGGTATGCCACAATACAAATATACATAATATAATGATATCGTCTTTTCAAATGCATTGATAATGCGATATCTTAGTTGGTCTTTACTTGTGGGTGTTCAATTTACATGTGAAATTATCCTTCCTTGCCTGGATGATGTGTTGCAAATAATCCGAGTTGTTAAGAAAATCTCTGCAATTGTTTACTGTTTTAGCACCATTGGTTTATTCATATTCCTCTTTTTATTATTTCAGCCATCAGGATATTTATAATAATTATTTCATCCACTTTCACAACTTCTTTCATTTTATTTACATTTTGCTGTTTATTTTTTAATTTCAATAATGTCTTCTATTATTTATTCTAATTTGCAGTCACCAACCTACCTGTCTTACTAGGAGGTAGGAGATAGATGACTCGAGTAAAAAATTGTTCTTACTCGAGACGTGACATGTCTGATAATTGTCACGAGAAATATTGCTGTTGTAAATATGTTTACACTGCAACAAAAGGTTGTGGGTACGTTTTTCGAGCTGGATACAAGAACAAGCGGGGTACTTGTAACAGAGAGTTTATATTCTCTTTTAAATTTACATTATTATCAGGCAAATAATAAGCTACGCGTTGGTAGAATGTCAAAAACATAAAGAACATTGAAAATGATTCCTCATGAATGACACTTATAAAATTCACAATAAATACACAGAAAATATTTGCTGCAAAAATTATACACACAAGCATATACACTTTACACACACAAATAAATCATTACATTTACACAAAAAAGAAAGAATCCTATGTTAAAGCTTTGAAATATCATCTGAATACTATACTTACTTCAGTAAAAAGAAAGTAATTCCTTGGAACAGGTTAAGTTCCTTGCGTGTTATCCACACCAAGTTAAGTACAAAATGATTCAATTTGATGAATTCCGTCTTTCAAAAGAAGTTTATAATACAATGTTCAAGAATCTAAGGATTCGAACATAACACACCTTAATCTCTCTCTGATGAATCAATTGTGAGTTTAATTAAATTTTTGTAACTCACACATAAAAACAAAATGGATGTTACAGTTATTTGCAGTTTTCTAGATTCATTATTCACTGTTTTCACGTTACGAAAGTCTGTGTTGAGCATGAAATGAAGACTAGTAATAGAGACATGAATATAATACATCATCTTAAGTACTTTCGAAACAGTTTATGTCCCTTTACGAAAACATTTCGTATTATGCAAATTGTCTAATACCAAAAACATTTCTTTCGTTTATGTTCACGCAACTAATAATGCATTGTTCAATGTCTGATACGCCTGGCAGCTTGGTGGCGACTGTACCCATTATTTAGAAGAGAAGAAATTTCTTTGAAAGAAGTTAGAAATACGTAAGTCAATCGATGCGATTCTAGTGGCTGTGTTTTAAACCAGTGTCGCCAAAAGATGATTGAGTATCGGCTACGCCGACCACAGGTCTTTTTACTTGTTGACGAAGAGTTCACTGTCATGTGGCACATTTAACTTGTGAGTGGTGCACTTGTTTGTTATGTGTTACGCGGCTGGGATTCCGTGATCAACGGTTTTCACCGCATGCTCTCCGCTGCGATGCCACGTGCACGGGCGAACGCCTTTGTATCTGGAACCATCGCCCTACTGATGGCATTTGGGTTATTTCCAGCATGCACTCGTGTATTGTTAAGGTGTTAAATTTTGTGATTGTGCATTGTGCGTCTGACATGTTGTGAATACCAACTTCTACCACATGCTCTTTCATGTGCCACGTGCGCAGGCACACGACTGTACTGCATTTCTTTTACTCTGTACTGCAGTTTCATTTAATACGTTTTAATGGTTTGTGTGAGTTGTAATTGTTTTTTATGTATTTGTGTTACAACATAAACTCAAAGGTTTGAACGACAATGTGTTTGAACAGTTTATAAAATGCCATGCAGCTTCCCACTTATAAGACCTTAGGAATTAAAAACTGAGTATCTTAGGAGTGTATAGGGTTGTCTGTTATCAGAGTCCACTGTTTTCCGACACCCTTACATTTTGGTCCTTCAAGCAACGGATGTCTGTTGTAATTTACATTCTACACAGGCATTGCAACCAGTGTTTGTATATGTTTAATGCTTTTCAAGCTCACATTATTTATGTATGTATTTCAGGACCAAAACTGACATTTTTGTCACTCTTGAACCCAATGTGTGTCATTTTTATATTGTACGCAGAAATTTGAAGCGGTGTTTATCTGTTTTATGCCTTTCAAGCCCATCGAAATTTACATTGTGCTGCTTCGAGCCTCTTGATTTGAACCTGCATACTTGTACAGTATATTCGATATCAAGTCGTATTTGTACTTTTAATATGGTGCTTGGAAATCATAGCTCTTAACCTAGTGTTGTCTTTACTTTTTTGTTTATAAATTTAATTGCTTTTTGTTAAGTGTATATGAATCTAATAGTTTTTGTGTATGTTTCATGGCAATGCTCCAACGAGCCTATTGTGGTATTTTGTAAGGCAACTTGGATGCTAACCAGTGCCTTGCTTCATTTATTTATTTATTTATTTATTTATTTTACGTCAAAAAAGCAGTTAAAAAACTGCGTATGACGTGCTATGGGGAAAAGTGAATTGTGTGCACATTTTCAAAATTATGTGATCCCTACACTAAGTCATATACTACTTAAAATTGAGTCAACTTCATAGTGGTTAACAATCTGTAGTTACAGTGGTAGCTAAGCTGCGAGGTTGTGATCACACAAATTGTTTTTTCAGTGTTTGCCATTATTTATTTGCTTCTCCATCAAAACGAAAATGGCTCCCTCGAACTCTGAAAAAAAGACCTCTCGCGTGAGTACTAGGCTCTGTAATGATTGTGATGCATTGCAAATATTTTTAACTGTTAATAATCCATTAACTCCCCTGAAGTATCAGGAAATACTAACGAGGAAGGGTGCCCTAGAAAATTTGTTTCAGAAAGCTGAGGATGCCATAGATGTAATTGATCTTGCGTCCCAGTAATTTTTGCTCTGTCTTTCTAACTACTTGTGCGTACAGTGCTCCTTCTTGTTATATAAGAGTTTCTATAACTAGTAATTATTCTTCCGAATTTTAAAAAATCTTGCTCTGTTTCTCATTGTTGTGTTGTCCATGGCGCGCTTGTACGTTGAGGTTTCTGTCAATGAAGTTGACAGCACTGCACTGCCGTGACATAGACAGAATCCGCCTCTCCCCCACCCCGCGCTATGGATTATCATTAACACGTGCACGATTAGTACCTGCGTTTGACGGCTGCAGCTCTGACGGCTGAAGTTGCTGCATACTTGGCATTGTAAACGCAAGCTAGCCGTTACTTAACGTCCGATTAATATTTTAACTACCGTCTGTGAGGTATCAAGGTATAGAGCGATTTTCCTAAGGAAGAGCCAAAGTGACGGCTAGTGCTGGCAACATAACTGAAGGTTCTGTAGTCGTCGTAACCTTGAGTCCATTAGACTCGCTTCCCGCATTCGTTCGTTTGCAGTTGGGTAACTTGTAAATGACTTGGACACTTTCTTTTGTGATGTCCTCGTTCGACAAAAATATAGTGCGCCACGAGAAATAATTTAAATTAGGAAGTGCAGTGTTATGCGCTCTTCTGTAAATATTCTTTTTTTTCTTCATATATTACATTGTATTTACTTTTTGTGCGATTAATATTATGTTTATTTTAAAACCTATACTTGAATGCGATGCGAGGAGATGCGTACCGATGAACGTGGTTCCAGTCTTTGTGTTGTTGTGTGGCAAGCTGCGATTGACAGTTTTCTACTTACATTCGTGGCAGTTTTCTTTTACTGATTATGAGCGCATGTTAAGAGATTTTCCACATACGCAAATAAATTTAAATATTACCTGGGCTTGCATACGTGCATATACCTCTGCGAAACTCTAAAACTTCTGCGTTGGGATGTTTTTGTAGAAGCCATTACTACTTTACGAAGGGCCGTGGCTTAACAGCTGTCCCAGCGGAGGGATACTTCCCTGAAATACATGTGATGTTCACTTGTTTTGGTGAAGTGTCACTTTGGATGATCCTTAGGAAAATCTTTCTATATTATCCGCATACATTTCTTTGAGTCCTCGCTTTGCAAAACGCCAGAGGAGAGGGCAGTTTTGTTATTTTGACAAAAACAATTTACATAGAATTTGTAGTTCGTTTTTCGGTGCAAATTAGTTTCTCTTACACGAGAGGGAACAGTTATGGTTATCAGTCTACAACGATTTTTCTGATTTTGTCTACAACGCTCGTTTCTATCATTTATTATTAATTAAACTAATGTTGGCAAAGGAGTAGGGCAGTGACGGCTGCGGCAGGGAGGTTAAAGGGGCACTGCCTTCACAAATAATACACATCCATCTTTCCTTTCCTATTTTAGTTTGATTTGACCACGTTATTCTCCGATTTCAGAATTCGAAAAGCCCCGGCTTTCATGTTACGTGCTTTCCTTTATTGGTTAGGAACGTTCGATAGCTGTGTCCTATTAGAGTGTAGCCAAATTTGTGGTTGCCGTAAGCACAATGCTTTCGAGTTGTGAAAATTGCACCATGGGACCTGTAAATGTCGGCTGGGCGCAGCCCGTTATCGGTGACTTGGGAAATGTTTTCTTGTAGGATATCCAGACCTACCTAATGAGTTTTTGAACACTTGTTTCCAAATACGTTTCCTCCGTTTCACCTACAGGGTGCAGTAGTGTACAAAACCTATTTTCGTGATGGAAGAATTTTTCTTCCATTATAAACTACACTATATTCCCTGTTTGCTTGTATCTGGCTTGCATATTCCCATTAAAGATTTTTGTCCCTCTTTCAAAATTGTCTCTGGAGCCGCCACTGGAGTGGGGGTAGCTATTCCGGAGCTAAAGAAAACGTGGGCGTATAATACCTGGACGGTATAGATGCCCTGCATACTCCTCCTGAACCCTCTGGACAATGTGAAAAGTTTGAATTCCAACATCGACTCGGCTGTGCAACCTAGACGTCGTAACGTTGCATCAACCGGCGCCTGTGAATTTTCCACTCTGGTAACTACGTAACATGACCAGCTAGTTAGCGAAGGCATATAAAAATTTCGTCCTTCAGATGTATTGCTTTTATGGTTCTTTGTATTTGCCTGAAAACATAGTATAAACAATTCATTCATATTCATAATTGTTCGTTTTAAAACATAGTATGTGCAATGTTAATTCATTATAATTACATAGCGTTGTCTTCAGTCACAAATCCAGCGCGTTAATAATGCATTTAAAATGGTAGTATTATTAATTTATTCACGATTTCAACAACAAACAATGGTTGATATTGATCAAAAAAATATACTACAATTATTTAAGTTCATTAACATTTACATACGGTAATTTTTAAGTGATCTAACGAATTGTTTCTAAGAGCTTAGTAATATCTGTATCAAACAAATATATCAATTTAATTTGGGTTTAAAAAAAAAAAAAAAAAAAAAGTAACAATTTAAAATTTTAAAAAATAATAATTTATCATAAATATAAGTAAGTTATAAGTAATCTTTCTGTTCTTACCGAAGTCTGTGTTTATATCTACATCTCCTTTTAAATGTGACATGATGCATGTTGTAGGTATACTTAGGCTAATAAATATATTTTTTTTAAATTTTACGTGCTATATCCATTTACAGTGTAAATTTATAAAGTCGCACTACAAAGGTGCACTCTTCTACCTTCAGTTATTGTGATTGCTGCATTGCGTGTATTGATGCATGTATAAATACATTTATATATATATATATATATATATATATATATATATATATATATATATATATATATATATATATATATCCAGTGTTCCATTTTTGGAGTATTATTTTTAAGCCACTGAAACAGAGGCGTACCCATGGTTTTTATAGGGGGTGTTAAAGGTACAGTGAGCATACAATTTGAGATTTTTTCATAAATATTTCAATGATTTTCGTTAGAAGACAAAGTTATTAAGAGCTACGTAAATATGTATCTTTGGATTTAGGCTGGAGGCTAAATCACCATGAGATACCCCCGTTGGGTACGCCACTACGTATAAATACTCGCAATCATATACTTCCAACATGCCCCCGTGCAGAACAGTGAAGTGACAATCGGCGCTCGAAACTTTCAGCAAAATTCACCAGGGCCCAAATGAGTTAAGGAAAAAGAAACAGAACGAAACAAGAAGTGGATTAGACGCCGGTTTTTCTTTGGATCCAGGAGCGCAAGTTGGCAACGCTGGTGTAGACGCCGAGGTGCTTGGGTTCAGCACAGCCGTCTCCCCAGGACACGATGCCCACCTGCACGCCGTCAGCCACCAGGGGGCCGCCAGAGTCTCCCTCGCAGGAATCCTTGCCTCCGCTAGTGAAGCCGGCGCACATCATTCGGTCAGTGATGACACCTTTATTACCGTAACTAGAGTCACAGAGGCTGTTGGACACGACTGGCACGTGAACGTACTGTAGGACTGTAGCGAAGGTGCCATCCTGAAAAAAAAATGAAGTTCACATTATCGTTCTGGTATTATTATTTCCATTTTATGTTGTTCTGGTAGGTGTGTGAGAGTATTTTGGAGTAATTCGAAACTCATCAACTAGGGTAGTTAGTCTCGTCAGTGTAGTGCAGGATATATCACGGTAAGAGCAATACGTGGACTCTCTTTCGTTGAGCCAGTGTCCGCACGTCAATAGAGAACATTTCCCTCTTCATGTAGAAAGAAATCTCATAACAAGTATACCTCTCCAGACGGGCACCGTTTCGGCTGTGGAAAGTTTTTCATTGAATTGCACAACATAAAACTGAAACGCATCAACCAGCATCATTCCATATTATAAATGTTATTGAATAATCCTTAATGCATTACCCCTTTTGCCAAATTTTTGCGAATAATTTACTTATAGACGTTATATTTAATTTTTTTGAAACAATTACTAGTGATAATTTTTTAATAATGATCGGGGGCCATTGACATCGGGGACGCCGGACGGGGCCACGAAGGGGTCGTGCATTAACACGGCACTGGATGCTAATTTAACTTCCTCCTGAGAGGCACCACATCAGCCGGGAGAAACTCTGGACTTCTCTTCTAACAGTATGATATCATAGGGCACGGCTGGACAAATCCTTCATTTCAGGCCACACTCCGCGCGACAACCCGCCGCCCTCCCCCACGTGTAACTCTCATTTCACTAGACGAACCCCTTAGCCCGTCTTTCCCCTCGATGCAGCAGCACTTCCTTTCCCTTCACCTGTTCTCGGGATGACTCAACCGGGAGAGGTAGCTCAGTGCATCAACTCTGGTCACTGCAGTGCCTCTGACTGGATGTTCACAAATTCCTGACAGTAACAAAATGTTCGATAATGGATTATCAGCTAGGTTGAATTCTGTAGTGTCTGGAGGAGAATTCTAGAGGTCTGCTGCTCTGATCGGTAGTTTTTTGTGGTTTCACCGACCAACACCAGGGGAATGCCGAAGCAGTACCCTAACAAACGCACCACGGACCGCGCGCGGACTATCCTTCCTCTTCCTTGTCCTATCCTCACACACATACACTAACATGCACTACACTACCACACATTCCGGGAGACCGGTCGAGAGCTTACAGCTTGTCCCGGCAGGGGCGATGCCCCGCTAGTGGGAGAGGCCTGGTTGGAGAAAGCCCTCATAGCCGCCGGTGGGCCGGCGCCGGATCTCGCCATCCAGCGGTGGAAGAACACGGCCACTTCCCGAGGAAAAACATGCATTTACAGGGCGAACGACCTCGGTCGTTGACGCGCTCTGAATGACTAACTAACCTTGAACCATCACAGCAGATGCTGTGCTATGAAATAAAGAGTAATGTGAGATGCACTTACGGAGGTCATACCCCAGCCGGTGACGACACAGTCGGTGCCGTGGGAGGGCCTGTAGTTGGCCAGATCCACTGCCCGCACGTTGGGACCAAATTGGAAGGTGCCAGAGATCTGCAAACAATGATTCATTTAGACAAGCAATTACAAAGTTAAACGAAACAGTATGAATTAAACACACTGGTGATTTTTATAAGTAGGTTTACACGGAAAATCCTCTGTCTTCAATTTCATAGTTGTAGGAAGACGCCGAAAAGATATTAAACTTTTGCAATTTTCGAAAATTCAGAGTTAACCGTCAAAATCGACATTTAAAGGGTATTTTACTTTATTCTTACAAGAAATCTAAAAAAAATTGAAGCCACATTTAAAGGAAATTTTAAAAATATTCCTGTGGCTTTGGTAAAGTACCCCCAAATTTTAAAGAATGTTTTCAAAAATATCGAAGCTGCAACTAGAGATCCAGATGGACAGGGATCTCTTTTAATTTGGAAAATATTCTACAAATGTTTTAGGCGCTAATGGTGTTCACAAACGGACGGACAGACGTAAAAAAGTCACGTTAAAAAAAAAAACACTCTTTCAGTATCAGGGTGCCCCAAATAATGTATTTCCGTTGAAATATGGAAATATATTTTCCGCAGCATTATATAACTTGCGGAGTTTTAAGGCGTTTTCACAATTTCGAGCCGTTTATAAGAAAATCGTGTTTAAGCGTTACAGTAAATGCGTAATTCGAAACTCTTTTTTTACAGAAATCTATTGCATTTTCGAAAAACATTATTTGAAGTAATTTGATGCAATTATGTATTTAAATTTTTGGAGATGTCCATATTAACGGCAAATTCGGTTTTACAAAACAATTACATTTGTGTATATTTTTTAAACAAATGAATGCAGGAAAATTAATTTTATGCCATCTTAAACATCTTCACTTGGATAGACGTCTCACCCAGAAAAAGCATATACAAGCCAAGAAACAACAACAACTGCAAACAAGGAAACCTCCAATTCCGAAATTTGACATTCACAGAATATCACCTTCGTTTACAGAAGAACTAGGAGAAATCCAATCAAAGGATTGGCTGCAGCTCAAAAGTAAGTTTACTAAAACGCACAAAAACTAATTCCTATGCACAAACAGAAAAAACACCTTTGGTGGAATGAGGAGTGCGAACAAGCAGTCGAAGCACGCCTCCAAGCATAGTGATGCTAATTAGAATAGTGCTAAAATAGAAGTAAAAAACAAGACATTTTTGACAACCAGGAGAGAGACAGCCAAATTAATTAGGCAAATTAAAAGGAGATAGTAAAAAAAGCAACTACTAAAATTGAAACATATTTGACAAGAAACAATACGAGGAAATTTCATAAAATTTTTAAAACTAAACTTGAAGGATATCAACCACAGAATGTATGTTTAAAAAAGAAAATGGGGATTTGATATTAAACAATGAATATAATTGTGAGGAACTTGCAAAATATTTGTAAAATCTTCTAAAGTGTGTAGAACCATCACAAAGATTCCCCTTACAAGAACCTGTAGGAACAAATCCAAACCACCGGATCTGTAGGAACAAATCCAAACCATTCTGCAGCACCCGATGAAACTGAAATCATCAAACACATCAGCAGGCTTAAAAGCAACACAGTACTTGGTGAAGATAGAATAGTAGCAGAAATAATTGGAACTGCAGGTCGAAACACAATAAAACAAAACACTAAAGTTATGCAAGATATTTGGCAAACAGAAAAAATTCCAGAAGAATGGAAAACTGCATTAACAGAAATTTAGTATGCACGTTTGTTGATTTCAAAAAAGCATATGATTCGCATGATTGGGAATCCTTATTCCAAATATTAAGCGGACTAGGATTAGATTTTAAAGTTCTTACACTGATATAAGAAACCCTGACAAGCACACAGGCTAAAGTTAAATTTACGGGATGTATTTCTAACCCCTTTAAAATTAAAAGAGGGACAAGGCAAGGTGACGTACTCTGTTATTTCATTGTATTCTTGAGAAAGTAATAACAGAATGGCGTAAACAAAAAATTATCCTTAAAATTGCACAACCAGTCACATTAATGAGAGGACAAATAGCAGTAGACTGTGTAGCATTTACAATTTTGACACGTGATATTCAAATAACGACACGATTTGGCAATTTTGGCACGTGATATTCAAACAGCACAAAACAGATTCAGCTTCTTAAAGAACTGGCAGAGAGAGAGAGGGAGCGAGAGAGCCCGAAAGAGGAGAGAGAGTGTGTGTGTGTGAGAGAGAGAGAGAGAGAGAGAGAGAGAGAGAGAGAGAGAGAGAGAGATGGTCTTCAGATATCATTTGAAAAAAACTGAATTTATTACTTGTAACAAAGACACACCTAACTTCATGGAAACAAAATATGGCAAAATTAAAAGAGTCACACAATGTAAATATCTGGAGGAGATAATTGAGGAAAATGGAATTGGAACTAAGGCTAATGAATCTAATGTAAAAAAATGGAAACAGCATACCGTCTCACCCAAAATATCTATAATAAACAATTTTAAACAAAAAGAAATGAAAACATGAAAATATGAAAAACAAAGTGTAATTCAAAATCATTAGGAAAATTCTCGGTTCGAAAGTCACAGACGAGCAGTACAAACTCAGAAGCAAAAAGAAATCAAATAATATACGGATATTCAGAGTGATATCAGAAAATGTAGACACAATCTTTATACGTACATCAAAAGAATGAATCCTAAACATTGTACAAAACAAATAGTTGAATTTTATAGTAATAGAAATAAAGCAACAACTGGCACAATAAAATTGATCAACGAAATTAAAAAGGACCTTAAATTATCAGGGATCACAGAAGAAGACATGCAAAATAGGAATAAATTTAGATCTAATGAGCAGTCTAGGCGAATTGATGTGCAAGAAGTACCGAAGTGTAGAACATGTAAAGCTTGAACCGAAGAGAGAAAAAAGGCGCACAGCCAAAGGATGAAAGAAATATGGGCACAAAGAAAGGGTAAAAAACATCTGAGTACTTTTCGTAGTTCCGATTGGGCTTATTCGCAAGAAGAAGAGGAAGAAGAATGCAATACAAAATCTGAAAACGTACCTTTATTACAGCGATGTCGTAGTCGACAGTGACGCCGTTGAAGCTGGGGTGGCTAATGATTTGGTCCACATTGTAAACGGTGCCTCCGGAGTTGCGAGTGCTAGTGCCAGCGCGTACAGTGAATGAACCGGTAGAGCTGAACAGAACACACACACACATATTTAAACTTGTGAAACGTATTGTATTAACAAGCCGGAAACCGGCGCCTTGCAGGCACCGCGTCGCAGGATTAGGGCGCCAGAGCATACTGGGTGGAGAAAGAAAGTACAAAGGCGGTAGCTAGGGGGCGGAGGCACCCCGAGGCATTATGAGAACTTCCAGGAATCCAAGGGAATGGCATGAAGTGCCCCGCGAAAGCGAGATGACATTGCGTGTCACGTGGTCTGGCAGGTACATAAGCAAGCGCGCAAAGTGCGGGGATGGGTTTTGAGCTGAGTGAAAACCTCGTGTGAACGCACAAAACTTGCGCCCAGGGCGGTGCGGAGACGAACTATGCTCGTAGGGCAACCCATGTGTTGGGAAGCCGCTGTGAAACATTTTTCCACAAGTGACTGCGGTCACCGGGGCTCTACGCTATGCGCGTAAGCTCGCTGAGGAGTGGCCAGGGCCACGAGCCAGGCAGATTTGCATCTTTTAAGGATCGCTCCTGCGATCGGGGTATAGTATCTATCAAAGGTGTACAGTACTGGAAACAAAAATTGATCGGGGCCGTCTGCGACTGTTCAGCTTTTGCACGGCTTAGACAGTCCTTGTCATGACAAAACGTCGAGGCAGAACCTCACAAACCGAAGCAAATCTCAACGCAGGGGGAGGTGAGTGTCCTGACAAAATTACGTCGTAGAAAATGGCGGGCATCGCTTGTTCAGATGTGAAAGTATTTTCAAATAAAAAATACATGGAAGAAACACATATGAACATGAAAGTAAATCCATTGAAATATATATGAACACATAGCGCCACTGTTCACACAATTCTTTTTGAAGAAATTACATTGATATCAAATAAAATAACACTAATTTTAGAACAATTATTTTCTTATACACATTTTAATTCTAATAGTATTGTCCATACATAATTTATACACTTTAGCAAATTACCAGTTTACTACAGAATTTTGCGATAAGAAAAACGATTATAATTGAATATTTGCAATTGTACAAAAATGCAAATACTGTCTTTCTCGAATCGTTAGAGGACTTCTACGTAACCATTTCAATTAAAGACAGTAAAATACAATGACTAGGTGTATATTTATGATTAATAATTAAACTAGATATTAAGCAATTAATTTGAAAATTTTATCATCAAATCAGGGACAATTTGGGGACATTTCCGGCAGGAATAGCACATTTCGGAATTGTTTATCAAATTGTTAATTATTGGAAAATTGTTAATTAGCAGTTTTCGGTTCCGGGACATCAAAAAACGCATCCCACTTCAGAATTGCAAAATTTGGTAATTGCTTATAAATTTTTAAATTTTTCAAACAAAATGTATTGCTTCTTTAAAGTTGCCTTTAAACGAGATGTTTAATTCCGCAATCCGATTGGAGCTATTGTCTTTCGTTTTCGAGATACGTAATTGTTTATAAGAAATTAGCATGTCATGACTATTTTTTTGGCAGTTCCCACGCTAAGCTTTTCTACATGCCGTTTTGCAGCGGCTCGCTTAGTTTCTCCGGCAAATACATTTGAAGTTCCTAACGGGTGTGGAGGGGACTAGCGGCCACAACGCTTGCATATATTGCCATGAAAATTGTTGCTGGTTAGATATTCTTCGTTTTCAGCTCTCTAATTTTTCATTTTATTTTCAATATTTTAAGTTCCATTTGTTCAACAATTACAGCTTACATTTTAAAATACTACTCGAGTCGGCTACCGAACAATCTTCAACTTGGGAGCAAAAAAGAGTCATCAATTGGCTTCCAGAAATATCTCCCGGTGAAAATTGCGTCCTTTCTCCACATGTTGCAAGGCGAAATAGGCTGAGCTTGTAAACATAAATCGTAACACTGGCTTTCCGATGGATAAATCCTTTATGCACCTTCTTAGGAAGCCAATTCTTTACATATAAAATAGTGGAACATTTTTCAAATTCAATATATGAGAAAACAATTATTTTGCATACATTGTTATTCACTTACAAATATAGACATTAAAACTTTCGGCTCCTCAGTAGTCACACGTTCCAAATACGAAATACATTGTTATAACATTCACAATTTCATTCTAACCAGTAAGTCTGCTGCCTTTAGAAGCAGATAGCATCAGCATGGAATATGCGGAAAAGTAATAATACTGTTATAATAGAGTATTGACATATGTTTATTTATGGACATTTGTAATTAAAGGAATGTGAACTTAAATATGCAGTTAAGTAAATTTCAATGAAGGTGCAAAGTTTGCAAATAAACATGTTTTTAAAATGCAATTATTCCAAGTTCAGAACAATTCCTAGAAGCATTGTTTTCCATTCGACACTAACACGACAATGATTTTTGACACTACCCTCCGAATCTAAGTTTGATTGTTTGAGGTCATCGCTTATCGTGTCAAAATCATGGAAACTTAGAAGTATTCGAATATGCCGAAGTCATATTAATGAAACACCGAAAATCTCTGAGCATATGAAATAATAAGTCGTCATTGCAACAACGAAGTTACTACGACATAATAATCATAATACCCTCAATTTCGTTTACTTATTGTGTTCTTTCGAGCGTGTTCCGTGTCTCAGTAGAGTCGAGTAGCAAACATTAACATAATTGTTTAAACTAAAAATAACGATTTCGGATGAAAATTTAGGATGAAGAAGTTCACTTCTCCTTATACGAAGGTCACTCCAAAAGAAATGCACACTATTTTTTTAAAAATACAGTTTTCATTCTACATGTTTGAAAGTTTTACAGTATGTAGATACATCCTTTAGGAACAATATTTTCATTTTCCACATAATTCCCATCCTCTCAACTGCCTTACGCCATCTTGGAACCAGCGCCTGTATACCCGCACGGTAAAATTCTGGACCAACATGTTGGAGCCACTGTTTGGCAGCGTGCACAAGGGAGTCATCATCTTCAAACCTTGTTCCACGAAGAGAGTCTTTCAGTTTCCCAAAGAGATGATAGTCACATGGAGCCAGGTCAGGACTGTAAGGCGGGTGTTTCAGTGTTGTCCATCCGAGTTTTGTGATCGCTTCCGTGGTTTTTTGACTGACATGTGGTCGTGCATTGTCGTGCAACAGCAAAACATCCTGCTTTTGTCGATGTGGTCGAACACGACCCAGTCGAGCATGAAGTTTCTTCAGTGTCGTCACATATGCATCAGAATTTATGGTGGTTCCACGTGGCATGATGTCCACAAGCAAGAGTCCTTCGGAATCGAAAAACACCGTAGCCATAACTTTTCCAGCAGAAGGTGTGGTTTTGAATTTTTTTTTCTTGGGTGAATTTGCATGATGCCACTCCATTGATTGCCTCTTCGTCTCTGGTGAAAAGTGATGGAGCCATGTTTCATCTCCTGTCACAATTCTTCCAAGAAATTCATCTCCACCATTCCCGTGCTGTTCCAAAAGTTCGCTGCATACCGTTTTTCGTGTTTCTTGTGAGCCACTGTCAACATCCTGGGAACCCACCTGGCACAAACCTTTTTTAACGCCAACACTTTCAGTATTCTGCAAACACTTCCTTCCCCTATCCCAACGTAGCGTGACAATTCGTTCACTGTGATGCGTCTGTCATCAGTCACCAATTCATTAACTCTTTGCACATTGTCTGGAGTGTGTGCAGTACGAGGCCTGCCGCTGCGAGGACAATCCTCAATATTGCCGTGCCCGCTTTAATCACGTAACCTGCCTGCCCATCGACTAACTGTACTGCGATCGACAGCAGCATTTCCATACACCTTTTTCAACCTCTTGTGGATATTTCCCACTGTCTCGTTTTCACAGCACAGGAATTCTATGACAGCACGTTGCTTCTGACGAACGTCAAGTGTAGCAGCCATCTTGAAGACATGCTGTGACGGCGCCACTCACGGGAACAGGTTGAACTAAATTTGAATACAAGCGGGAAGGTTGTATCTACATACTGTAAAACTTTCAAACATGTAGAATTAAAACTGTATTTTTAAAAAAATAGTGTGCATTTCTTTTGGAGTGACCCTCGTAATTGTTTGTTAAAAGTCATATCAGGTTAGTATTATTGTCAATAAAATTGTAGTTTTATTTAATTTGAAGTAACTGCTTGGATATTTTGGAGTTTAATTAAGAAAATATAGCTACCCGAATTTGACCCTTTGAAAAGTAAACATTTCGAGGTTTCCACTACGAGGCGTATTTCGTCATCCTCATTCATTTGCTCAGTGTACTACAATCACTTTCATTAATCATCGATCATGTTACATAGGGTTTATAATGTTTATATTATACAACAATTATTATACAACTGAAATATTATATAACTGAACAATGCAAAATCATGGGGCAAGTAGAGAAATTGTCTATAATAGTTTCAGTTTCCGAGAAATTTAATCATCTTTGATTTTTTAAATAGAAATATATATTTTTTGCCTTCAATAGATAGATCATAAACATTGGAATAAAATTATAGATCATATGTTAGTATTTTAAGAGTAATTTGAGTATAAAGTTTGAATTTTTGGCATCAGATTTTCGAGTAAACGGGCAGCCTATGCAACTATCGCCGTTTTGGGAAGGTGGCCTTTGCGACGTTGATACTGCTTTGTGGAGAGAGGAGTGTGATAGCGATGGCCGTGCAGAATGTAGGCTTAACTGCAGCAATTTATGATCTTGACATGAAAAATATGTGAACAAACGATCAGAATGAGAGATTTTTCCCATTTGTTCATCTGAGTTGAACTTTTCTTCTTCTGAAATTCTACCAATTCTTTTTATATCGTTCTTTGGAACGATCAATGTTTTGAAATTTTCGTAGAAGGCAAGTTAAATCCAAATGAATACATGGAAAAAATCTACCCTTCTGATTGTTAACATTGGTATATTGGTTTAGTGGTGAGTTGTAGTTGACATTTAGATAATTGAAATGATTGAAGGCGTTGTCATTGTCAACAATATTATATCAATTATCAATAATATTGTTTACAAAAACAACGCCTTCAATCATTTCAATTGTTATAATTGGTATTTCTTAGTGTGATGTCTGTGTCATCACCAAGAATTGCTGTGTATGCCTCTTATCCCCCACTGCCACCCCTCTCAGTCTAGATGCAACAATCTAGACACCGCGATGGCCATCTTCCCGAAAAGCAAGAGTTGCAAGGGTTGCTACACGATAGCCCGTTTAATTCAAAATCACATGTCAGAAAGCTTAATTTTATACCCAAGTTACTATCAACATATTAGCAAATGTTACAACATTTTAATCCTCTTTTCACGGGCTATCTATTGCTGGTGAGAAAAATATATAGTTCCTTTTAAAAAATAGAAGATGATTAAATTTCTCGAAAATTAAAAATTTTATAGATAATTTCTCTACGACTCGTTTACTTGCCCCATGATTCCGCATTGTTCAGCAAAACCTGCATTTCGTTATCCTGAACAGTTTAGAAGTTATGAGGGTGGTCCATAGTTGGTGGGACCCCCTGTTTATGTAATAACATTATAACTGCATTCTAACGGGCAGGAATTCGGGCTCTGTAATTGGTGTTCTTTTTTGCGTGTAACCTACTCTGTGGTGTGTGTAAGTGTATTTATTTATTTATTTTTACTTTCTAGTAAACATTTGGAGTAACAAAAGTAATATTTAAAGAGGTATGTATGTAACTTTGCAGTAAACCGATGTTGAGATTTTAATGAAAATACACGTTTTGGGGTCTTAAGTTACCAAGCAAGTGTTGTATTTATTTCAATGCGTCCGTCTGTCCATGTGTTCGCTGGTCTCTCTGTCAGTCTGTTTCTCTGTGAACACTAGTATGTAAATTATTCGTATATTTTTTTCCAAAATGATTTTAACGATCTGGCCCGAATCGAGGCCCTGCGATGTTGAAAATAATTCTTTAAATGTTGATGATATTCCTCTAAAACTGGAAAATGTACGAAAACGAATGCTTCTTATTCTGGCAGTTTTCTTTGTACTATTCGTTATTTATGTGAATGTTGTCTGAAGAATACACTGCGTTAGATTAAAGATAATTATACATATTTCTTTCTTAATGCAATCTGCTCGTCAATATTAGACCTTCAAATCATCTCATGTGCACGTTTCTTGAAATATGAGTGTTTTTCGCAAAATTTTAAAATTTTAAAAATTTCATTTAGAATTTATTATGAAAAAAACAGTAACTTTTGATATTTTTCGAATGAACTTTGTGGCATTAAGAACATCGTAATGTTCAAGAGATTGGCTACGATAGTTTGTGAGGTTTCACCTGCGACGTTTCGTCATGACAAGGGCTGGCCAAGCCGTGCAAAAGCTGAACTTAGCCGTAGACGGCCCGATCAATTTTTGTTTCCAGTACTGTACATAACGGGTAAAACTATTTATTTGTAAATACTTATTAATAATTATGTAAATATCCAAAGCTTGTGTCTGTGAATGCTGTTGTGTTCCCACCACGTCACACTTGATCTTTGACATCGCGATTCCCAATAAGACGTCTTTAGTCGTATTTCTCGGAAAAGGTACTCACTAGGCTACGCAGTGGGCAGCGGTCAAGACCCATTCAGGGCTGATGATGGAACCACCGCACCAGTGGCTACCATTTCTCTGCAGGGAGATCTGGAAGCAGATTTATCAAATTTAAAAAAAATATGAATGGTTTCATAAGAAAAAAACGCAAAATAAATTTTGTGACTTAATTATGAAGAAGAAAGAGATTTGCATTTGAAATCGGTCTAATTTGAGTTGTTTCGATCACAACTGAACAAAGAAATATCAAAAAACTTCAAACTCATTGGACGTGCTATGTTGTGTCAGAGGGTACGTTTTAATTAGCTCTTATGACAACTGTAGTGCAAAATATGACGCCTTTCTGGGGGTATTGTGTGAACCGAACGTTTCAAGTTTGATGCAGGCATGGGCATGGGCATGGCTGCTAGGCATGGGCAGACCGGGTGATCGTCCGAAGCACCGCAAGCTAAAAGCCCGATGATGGGACTGATGGAAAAAACATTAGTAAAATATTGAAAGAAAATTGATCGCGAGAAACTCGTTATCGTAATTTTATAAGTCGCGGTACAATAGTACGCTATTTCATAAAATTTTCTATTATTTGTCTATCATAAATAGATTATTATTGTCATAAGGTACTACTCTATGAAATGAATAGAGCCACGCTAACATTACAACGACTTCTTCGGAAATAAATATCCATTAACTTAGCAACATGTGATTTCATTAAAGGTTTACTAAACAAAACAATTTTTTGCCATTTTAAGCTCACCGTGGAAATTGTATTATTTCAGCACGATATACTTTTACTTAATACTAGTATGTGAAATATATTTCGAAAAACTTTTTCTAAAAGGTTGTAATTTTTATCATTTGTTGAAATAAAATACCTGATATAGTTTCTTGATATAGTTTTCATATTTTTAATTTTTTCGCTGGGGGGGGGTATATATTTCCAGCATGGAATAAAGTTGTATATTGCCGGTACTGGTTTGTTAGAGTAGACGAATTACTCTATGGGGCGGATCTCTGGTTTAGCGCTAAATTAGTTTCTCAAGAACATTTCCAATTTCATATTTAATTCCCTTTCCTCACATACAAGAATATTCTCTTTTAGCAAAAGATGAAAACTGGATTCCTTGAAATTGGGAAGATCATTGTCACTATCCACTGACGTAAGAATACTTCAGTGACGGACATTATTCTATAAAAGAATGAACATTACTGTATTCACTTCTCGAAAAATCGTATTTTGTTTTCCTGCTATTTACGCGAATGCGAGACTCTTTATTAGAAGTTGTAATTAAATCACTTGCAGCTTGTTGCCTTGTTGCAAAACAGTAGTTGAACTCACATCCACTGCTGTACCTTTTTTACCACAATCCATTGCACTGATTTTCCTGAATCCTTCCCTTTTAAATAAGTTGTAAACATTAACAGTCATTAGTTTTTTCTCATTAGGAAAAACTTTACCATACTTGTGTCGTACGGATGGTGGGTCTTATATTTTAAGTCAATTTTGCGAAGAAAATGAAATGAAATTAAAAAGATTATAAACTAATAAGTTTACCACAATTTAGAAACCAAAAGGATGAAAACTAAACTAAATTACGTTTAACATTGACCTGATTAAAACCATTAACCTAAAAAACAACACAACAGAACACAACCGTACGAACACAGGTAAACAACAGAAACGTGTGTAATTAACTCTCTAATCGCACTGCTAGCGGACCCTGGCAGACGTTTTGCCCTTCATCTTCCTCTTTCTCCTTCCCTGAGCCTTTCTCTCACTGTCGGTCTCAGTCTGACTCCGTCTCTGCCTCTGACTCTCTCATTCACATTTAGTTGCACATTCTGCACGTCTCTAAGCAGGTGGCGAAATATCGAGAAGCGCCGGATCACCAAAATTTAGTAGAACGTTCAAAAAGATCTCATCCCGTATATTACAGTGTGAGAAACGTTTCTTTAAGTCAAAGAACTCAAACATTAATTAT
This sequence comes from Teleogryllus oceanicus, assembly GCA_964035755.1. Taxonomy (NCBI): domain Eukaryota; kingdom Metazoa; phylum Arthropoda; class Insecta; order Orthoptera; family Gryllidae; genus Teleogryllus; species Teleogryllus oceanicus. Next base: position 23,446,468 of record CAXIVR010000002.1, on the reverse strand, counting down.
TAATGACCTAGAAGGGTTCATTTTGGAGTTGACGTTATAGATGCAAAGGCCGAGTATTGCGGGTTGCATTTAGCATGAATATTTAGTTTTGTTCTACCAAGCCATTTTTTATTTCTTGAATTTTTCCGATATTTTAATAGTTAATCTGCTATTCGGGGCGGAGGTGAATCCAACAAATCAGAGATATTTAAAATTAATCCACCCGGTCTCGAGTTAATGGTGTAATTAAAATGATGTAACTAATCCGACTTTGTTTTATTCATTTAGATGATGCGGCAGCCTAAGCACGTGGTATAGTGGTTGTGACTGATCCAAAAGCCGAAGGTATCCCTTCCTACAAAAATTAATAAATGCTTAATATATTCACCGTCATTTGTAAATATATCATGTATTCGAAATATAACTGTAGTGATACAATTGTTTTTACGAAAAATTCGAAATCTTAAAACAGGGGAGCTGTTTCTTTGCCAGAGAAGACCGTTAGGTCCTGTACCTCAAAATAAAATTCGGAAAAGCCAAAGATGAAAATATTATTTATCATAGTATTCAAGACATTCAGTGTGATGTAACCATTTATTGTTTATGCGATTACCTGGTAAGGGAACTTGTCGATTGTGGTGTAGTTACCACCAATAATGCGGCCACCCTGTGCGTCTCTCCAACTAGGAATCGCTGAAAATGAAGAAACGATGGTCCCGTTAATTTCTGGGATGTTGTTATTTAATGTTGCTTTCCTTCGGTAAATTCGTGTGAAGTTAATACTTGAATTCCAATAGAAGCGTTTAATTCAAATTGTAATTTTGGTATGACATTTTGATGATTTATTTCTTTTACGAGTATTTAATTGCACTGATTGAACATCACTAATTAATAGCGGGCAGTTTTGCGCTACTAGAATATATGAACCGTGTACTCACCCAAGGCGACACCCAAGATACACAAGACACTGATGAGTTTAAGCATTTCGACGACTCCTGTTACTCTGTATCTGGGAGCTTACGCAGTGATCATTTATATTGCCTTCCAGTGTCTGTTTCCGTTTCAAGGAAGCGCCCCGCAGGAAGGTTGCGTACACGTTGGTAGAGATTGTGTTACGAAATTCAATGGAATTGACATAATAACGACTCTTATTTCTTATGCGATTTCAATTTATCTTTGAAGTCTTGTGGTTTGCATAATTCTGCTGATACTGCACGATTTTTAATATTTTTCGTAGTATATAAAATGCGGAAATAAAATTGTGTAAGATGAATCAGATTTACATTACTTCCTGAAATTTCGAAAAAAACAGTTTTGAAAATTAAAAAACATTAAGAAAATTTGCACCTCTGCAGTAGAATTCAAAGTACTCTGCTCACTTCTAATTTTGCTTTAATGTATATAGAAGATATTGCAGGTAATATCGATTTCATATGTGTGTCAGTTACAAGTTTTGGCTCACTAGTAAACAATTTTTTTCCACTTAAACAAATGAGTTAAATTGTAATAAACTGAATTATTTTCTTTCTTTATATCCAGGAAAATGGAATAACAATATTGTAAGAAATTATACAACAAACGCTCTTTTCTGTCCAAACAATTTCTCACCTGTTGAAGTCGGTCAAACGAAACGAACTTCATAACTCGTTTTGAACCAATACATTGATATAGTCAATTGAACTGAATCATTGAACCATTACATTGAGTCAGTCTGTAATAGTCGAAGTTTCCGCTATAAAATAGTTTTTCACTTCCTTATTCGTTAACTAAAAAAAATCTCATGTCAGATCATTTGTTGTGTGCCTGTCCACATGTTCGATCCAATTTAACTGCAAATCTACAGAGTAAATCAACATTAACTTAAAACATTACAGATACTACTCATGGGATTAGCTTTGTTTTTGTATGACATTGACATTTGTAACAGTTCCGAAGATATTTGTTTTTCTTCCTTCTCACGGTTTCCATCTGTTCTCTTCAGTCTTCCTCTGTAAACCGCACGGGAAGTTTAAAGCCGTATTCAATTTTAATTGCCCGAGTGTTTCCTTATCATATTCATCTATTCAGGCAGGAAAAGGAATGGTTTCTGTTTATTTGTACCCCTCCCCGGCTTACCCTGCTTTACGGGGAACTGTCCAAATCCATTCTGCTCGTTTCTATACCCCTCCTCTGTGCTAACTTAACGGTCTCCACTCCTTCGGTCTCCACTCTAACGATCTCCGCCGCACCATGGCCACTACGCTTACCGTTGCTACCATACAGAAAATGACATACCAATTCTGAAACGAGAAAAAAAAAACTTGAAAAACGCAAATGCGACTTGAAGATGCTCTTAACTCTATAAATCTGAGCAGTACAATGTGACTTCAAGCTGCGCTCAAAAGATACTCTGCGACTTGGTTTCCATGGTACTGCCAGAACTGATTACTTAAGTGTCCACTACCGTGTTTGATGTACGTAGACATTTAAAAAAATCGGGAACATCCAGCTTTCAAGCAACACCTTGTTTGCTAAAATAGATGAAATATTTCAGCCGCAAAAAGGACGTAACATGTTTGTTTATATAAATATATATATATATATATATATATATATATATATATATATATATCATTATTCGTTACGTGCAATCCAGTAGTAGATATTTCGATATCATTTTCAGATTCGTCGTCACTCCGTATGGATGGGAGATTTAGTAATTGGTTGCAGACTAAGTAGCAACAATTATGAACTTCGAACCCAATCAGCTGAGCTACCACGACATAATTTGGATGATAAATATTAAAATTACGTAGGAAACATCCAGGTTACAGTCGTAATTATTTCCTGGAGCTCAAATCAATGACTAAATTATTCGGAAAATAATTACGAGTGTCATTCAAACGAAACAAGTTATGAATCTAAAGTAATTAATATTTCGTAAAATTACGAATTTTTCTGGTAGAAGAAGGGCTTGTTCCAATATATTCACAATAATTTTCCAAAGGCTTTGTTTTTTGCCGGAATTCGGCGGGACGGCATTCTGGCGTATCGGAAACTAAATAGAAAAAAAGAAACAAAAAGCAAAAAATAATCACTTTGCAAGTTTGATTTATATTTCGATTAACCTTAGAAAGCTCAAAATGCATTAGCTTTCTATTTAACTGACCTATTTCTGAGATATAATAAATATATTACAGTAAAATGTAGTAGCTATTGTATTACAATAAAGGTAATACAGTTTTTATAGTAAAATACCCTAAGTTATTTTTATTTGCTATTATTATTATTATTATTATTATTATTATTATTATTATTATTTGCGTTTCGGCCATTTCTGACGCCCCTAAGGTGTGTCATTGTGAGGGTGAGCTTTTTCGGCTGTATCCCTTGGCAAGACAAGATTATTGAGCCTTGTGATATAAGTTATGAGGTGATCGGATGATGTTGATGAGAGGTGAATAATTATTTTTGAGCGTGTTCCGGGACCAAATACTTTATAAATCAAGCGTTGTTTTTATGTTTATTTAGTGACATTCTTTTGATAAACTTTTTAATATGTTAACCCGCAGTTGAACAACTTTTGTTTTTTCAAGCCACAAGTTGCATGTTTGGACGAAAAATGTGACTGTGATAACCAAAGGAAGTGCAAATATTCTGAAACAGCAAAGAACCTCGGAATACGAAAGACACACGAGGTAATATTACAAAAGAAGGAAGCCGCACGAGAAATGGAGTTTCTGGGTAGGCTTAAGAAAAAACTTACACATCTCGAGTGTTGACATTTCCCTCAATGAAGATTATACTTGTAAGTAGTACGTATGTTGAATCTATAAACTTCATGCTGTGACGGTCTATTAAGACGCGTCGAAATCTTTATATTTTTTATTAGAAAAAGACGCTTAATTTGCCATGCAAAAACATGATGAAGAAAGATGAAGGTATATTAGTGAAAATCAATAAATCGCAATTATTCACATTATCGGAAACGAAGATTAAGATAAACTATGGGGACGGCAACAAATAAAATTATGGCAATTTTTGACGATAAAAACATGTCACCAAGTTGTTCCATTCAATAGGAAATAGAATTCGTCATAGTAAGAAATAGTATACATTGTGAGAAGACCGTCAGATGTTATAAAAAGGTGACAAACAGAACTGTATTTATTTATTAAATAAAAGGAAATCAGTATTTTTACAATGAACCACGGACAATATAATTAATTGGGGACAGTTTGTGGATATTGTGACAATACGGCGAGGTTTACTGAGTAACATAAATAAAAGTTGAAAAACGAAAGAACATCGTAATGACTATTTCGTCGTCCTTTGTTTCTAAAAATGTGGTCAGAAGATATAACTTCTAGAGACGCAGTCGAGCCGAGTTACGAGGAGGATTGGTGGTTAAGCCGCGGACAATGGAAGTGTGTTGGAATTCGAAAGTTCACATGCAACGGAAAATGGAGGATGTCCCTGTTTACAGTTAGTGTGGACTAGGATATGGATGGTGGAGATCGGTAAGTCGCAGAACTACAGCAAAGGAAAGTGTAATAATTTATTTTTTTTATTTATTTTACGTCAAAAAAAAAAAGTATGACGTGCTATCGGGAAAAGTGAATTGTGTGCATATTTTCAAAATTCTGCGATCCCTACACTAAGTCATATACTACTTAAATTTTGAATTTTGAAAGAAAAAAACCCATAAACATTTATTATTCTATTATTTCCAGATTATAACAAGGCCAAGAATGTCATTTTATTTTAAGGTATTGAGGGAACATGGCAATGCATAAATTTATTAATGATTTAATTAATTGTTTTGAAAAATTTACAAAGTGCACTTGCTTAATGTTGAAAGGTGAAAGCAAAGAAAATTAATTGTAAATAGTATTGTTAGGATATTGTGGAACGGGTTTTACATGTATTTTGTCTGTTATTTGTTAAATTAGTACAAGTAGCGAGAAGATTCTCGCCAACATTTCAAAAAAAAAGGAAGAAAATTCAGAATGAAGTTATTTGATTTTAATTAGAAAATTTATGAGTTATTATTTCCGACGATATTATCCCAGAAAAATACGAATAAATTTCAATTCATACCTCTTCCCAAAGCAGTAATATTATTATAATTTTCAGTTCCCTGTAAAGGGGCGATTCGCGAACCCACGACTTCAAACAAACTTGTTAGAATGGTGGTTCGCAACCCAAGGGTAAATAATTACGTACGGGTTTATTTATTTGTGTAATTTCAGTAAGGTTTATTTTAGAAGAGGTGGCAGGAATATATATTTATTATAGACATGTAGAAACCATGACAGCACGATATTTTTCAAACTGTAACAATACTCTAACAAACGCACGGCGCGCAATCTTTCTTGCCTCGTCCTTGTGCCATCCTTACATCATGTCTTGTTCCTTACATCATGTCTTTCCATTTTGCAACATTTCAAGAATAAACAAAAAATGCCAATATGGCTGCGAGCGGAAGATTCAACTTTTTATAGGAGAGAAGGACCATAAGTAGACTATAAAATTGTAGGATCTTTAGACACAGACGGAGTGACGTTTGAAAAAAAGGTCTAGGTTAACAATCCTGATCTTTGGATAGTTCACCTTGAATTGTTCGTATAATTACGAATAATTGAATCAGATGTCCTTATGCCTTCATATGACTGCGAGCAAGATTCAACTTTTCTAGGGAGAAGGACCTCGTGAACTATAAATTGTAGGATCTTTGACCAGAGGGATGACGTTTGAAAAGGTCTGAGTTCAATCTGATCTTTGGATAGTTCATTTGATTTCTGAAATTAGAATAATTGAATGCAATGTCTATGCTCAATGCCAGCGGAGATCAACTTTGGAAAGACATAGTGAATAATGGATCTTTAGACACAGACGTGACTGAAATGTTTAGATATCAGATTAATGAACCCGAATCTCAACAATCTCAAATCATAACGTTTTCTGGGTAAGTGCTCCGTGTTATTAGTGTAATTCAGTTTCGGTTCAATACTCAGGTTCGAGTATGTTAGATGAAACACAATCAATCACAGGTGTCCAAGAAAAATATTGAGAGAAGTACTAAGGAATATTATCCTCAGAATAACGATAAAATGTGTATTTGATATTGAATTGATAATGGTGGGATTTCATGAATATTATTTCTTCAAGTATCTTAAAAAACATTCAATAATGAAATCTAGATACTAACATCAGAACAATGAAAATCATATGAACATGGACTAACAACCATTTTGTTTCTAAATTAGTTTATTTTAAATCGTTATTTAACCTCATTTACAAATTCTTAATTACAATATTACTCACATAAATTGACAATAATAATAAACAATAGTAAATAATTAACTATTACACAAACGATAATTAATAATATTTAAAAATTGTATTATAAATGAGAAAGGGTTCTACCTGGCCAGCACATCCTTAGAATGTGGATATGATAAATACGATAAAAACGGATTTTATATTCAATATATGAAACTTTTTAGATTGCATTTTTATCCAGTGTTACAAATTTTAAATGTGTCTTGGTTTTCTAGAAGAGTAATTATTTACATTGATATGTCCTAACCTTAGGGTGATTATATTTACTTGATCTCTTCTTCCTTAAAAACACTGAATTTCTCTCAAACATAGCAGTTCTAACTTAATCCAATTTTGTTGTAGTGTTTTGAGAAGAATGACCCTAGTATTTTTGGATTTCAGAATTAAAATTATTTTAATTTTTTTATTTGAAACAAGAAATAGCTCTTATCAATTATTAAGCAGTTTTTTTTATCTCTGTGATCTCCATGGCCCCTGATCTCTGTAAGATTTGAAAATTATACTATAGCTCGACAAGCTTTAAGAAACCATCATGGTGTTGCTTTTCTCAGAAGGCGTAGGGAAGCCATCCCCCTACACTCCCGAGGGGGAGCTCAATTGAATTGAAAGACCGCCTGCCACGATAACTTATTCGCTCTTGCAACTTCGTTCTCACGCTAAGATCTTGACGGAGACGCTGCTACCATTCTTGCTTAGGCAAAAGAGTCATTACTAATGCATCCTTTCTTGGCATCCCAACGGTCGCCCTGATAAACCCGCGGGGAGTTGAAGTAGAACCCATGTGAACAGAAATGTAACAGCTCAAAAACGGAGCAAAGCAACAAATCGGAGATATACACTATACAGAGCACAAAGTGCCCACAAACTGACTCCCTTTCGAGCAAGAAAAATTCCAAAAGAGTTCTTTGTGTCAAATGTTCGTGAGGAGAAGGGAAGGAAAATCATTTCTTTCCATTTGGCATTTCTCACACCCAAAAGCCGTTCGACGTGACATGATAAACAGAGATATGAGACTTCAAGGCGAAGGTCTTGCCCTGCCCGTTTAGGCCTAAGCGACGGCAGCGGTGGTGGCTCCTCAGGCGGGGAAGTAGGGCTTCTAAGAGGGGGATCCTTCCCCTCGCCACTTTTCGCGCATGCGCACACCAGATTTTTTTCTAAGTTGTCGAGCTATAGATCAATTTTGAAATTATTATTCATTATCTAACAATAAGATTCTTAAACTACACAACCGAACTGTATTGTTTCCCATGAACGCTTATAATAACTTTAGCCGGCGGCGCTAGCCGAATGCGTTTACTACGCTCCGTGAAGTCACGAAGGTTAAGCGCATTCGAGACTCGCGGGTTCGTCGTTGGGTAACCAGCCAGGAACCCTGGGATCTAACGGCGTCGAGCCCCTGGCCGAAGGGATAAAAGACACTGAATGACTGCGGCATGACGAGACTTGACAATTATTAAAAAGTAAAAGCACATTAATGGAGGATTACTCCCAAGTGTAAAGCGCTCAACGCCCCTTAAGGGGCTTGGAGACGCGTTTATTATTATTATTATTATTATTATTATTATTATTATTATTATAGCATAAGAGTAGTATTAAGATACTTATTTTACACTACTTTTAGTTTACATAGGGCGGCTAATAGATAAAATGTGTAGCAAGTTTGACGAGTAAAGAAAACTTGATTACAACAGACGAGTCAATGCCGTAACACTGGTTCAGATGCCAGTGACATCGGAGATCCAGGAGCGGAGATAGACCACGTTGGTGTAGACGCCAGGGAAGAGGCGTTTCGCGCAGCCTACTCCCCAAGACATCACACCCACTTGCTCCCCTTGGAATACCAGGGGGCCGCCAGAGTCGAAAGTACACGCATCCTTTCCTCCAGCGATGTAGCCGGCACAAAACATGCGAGGGGTTATAGGGTACCGTCTGTATAGCTTCTTGCAGGTCTTTTGACACAAGATTGGAACAGCCAATGAGCGCAGGGTGTCAGAAGGCCGGCCTGTTTCCTGCAACAAATGGATTGAGGTCACCAACCGTCCGTGATTCTCTTGGTGGAACCAAGGCAAACAGACCTGCAGCAGAACAACTTACAGTAGTGAACCCCCAGCCGGTGACAGTGGCGAGGTTACCATGAGGGGGCAAGCAGTCGGCTAGGCGAATGGGCTGCACAGAGTCGGTAAAATTGAATTCGCCATTGATCTGCAAAAACATCAAACGTAGAAAAGTGCACAACTTTAGAAGAGAAAAATACTATTTTTTTATACGCTGAAGATACAAAAGATATTTTTCTTTTCAGAGGTTCTTCTGTTTAAATCTTTTCTTCTTGGTTAAGGAGACAAATTAATTTTTGTGGAATTCAAAAACATGGTTTAACTCAAAATTTAAAAGAATAAATAAAGCCAAGTCATCTGTGAATTTTGTAGTCATAAGTTAGAAAGCCTCCCACTTGTTTTAAATACGATGGGCATCGGAATATTTAGAAGTCAAGATTGCTGTGAAAGCAATTTTTTTATCTTTTTCGTAAGAAAAAGTATTGTAAACATACGCCGGAAAACGTGAATTTTCGTCAGAAAACCTCTATTATTATTCTTAAATTCATATATGAGTTATACAACTGAAAAGTCGAGAAATTGAGAAAAAATGACTTTACATGTGAAGAGTGTAGGCAACACCGAAAGGTAGTGCAGACTAAAGAGATAAAAAGCTAACTAGTACGAGAAATATGTGGGGTACCGTCACTAATTAACACTTTATGCGAAAGGCCGTCATCGTTTCCTGGCAAAGGCATCATCAGTAAATAATGTAATATATGAAAAGTTTTGAAGTTAAATTAATTCTTTTGGACGTCAACATGTAAATACTTACTCTGACCACAGCGATGTCGAAGTCGGGGACATGATCATACTTTTTGTAAAAGTAGTGGGGGATGATTTTCGACACAGAGAAGTCAATTCCCTTGGAAGAAGATACTCGTATGTTTGTGGCGCCTACGCGCACCGTATATTCGCTAATACTGTTGTTCCTGTACAGAACATAAATTCGTGATTATTCTCGACAAGCAATTACCCTTACAACATTCTAATCGAAAACTCATATACTCACGGATAAAAACAATGAGCTGCAGTGAGAACCCACTGGGAACTGATGATGGAGCCACCGCAAATATGATTCTTGAGTACGCCTTTGCCTTCAAGCACCGAAACCTGGAAGCAATAACACGCACTCAGTAAAACAGAGTACTACGGATTGATTATTTTGTGTTTACAGGCGATGCCATTGCTATGGTTAAAATTGTTGTAAGTATAGTACATGTTATATCGCGGGAGGGGCAGTGTTCCTCCCTCGCTGGAAAGTGTGATCCGTATAAATAAATGAAAATAAAGTGTGATCCGTCGCCGGTCTATACGTTCACGTACAAAGATTTACCCTTTTTACTTTCACGCTATCGCTTACGTAGAAGAAACAAATGTATGTACTGCTGGGCGAAAAGCAGCGAATTTTCGTTAGAAAAACTCTTATTACTGGGCCCTGATAACGAAAAAGTGGATAAATCTAGTTGCCAAATTTAGAAAAATAATCCTCCAACACGTGATGTAGCCAGAATCCATGATTTATTGGTTCTTGATACCGAAATATCTATTGACGGCGAAACGTCCGTCTGTCCGTTCATCTGCCTATCGGCCTATCTGTCAGTCTGTCTGTCAACAAAGCAACGGCTAAGCAGTTTACCCGTATTTCTTCAAAATTCATGTTCCCCAATTCATCTGGCTGATGTCGAGGTCTCTTGAATTTAAAACCGATATTTTAATTGCGGGGAGTACTTCACATGAAGCCCTAGTGATATTTTTTTCAAAAGTTTCAACAAAATAGTTTTTGATTCAGTTTTTTTTGTTGGATGATGTAAAGAGCGTTTAAGACAATAATGCAGGTCTCATTTTCGTTAAAACTCTAACTTTTCATGTAATAGTAGTTAGAATTAAGTTCATGTAATACTCCTGTGACTGAGCTGCAGTCTATTTCACTCGTAGGATGCAAGAGAATGGACATACATTAAAACCACGTTCGAAATCGAAAATGTGCCATTGTCGAGTCTCGAACCACGGGCCTTAACGGGCCAGAGATGCTGCAGTTACATCAGCTATTGCTCTGAACCCTCTCAACCGATAAGAGTGCTTGCGAGCAAAACTGTGTGGAATAAGATATTTTGAATAATTTGAGCCGGTATATACTTCGGTTTTTATAACATTGCGCGAGAAGCCTTATTTTCACTATGAAAAATTGCACGGTTTTTGCGTCTTTCTCGGTCGTACCGCTACATGTTCTTTGATTTGAAGCACTGCTTGATACGGTCGCAATCATGCGACATCTAGCGGCACGACGGAGAAAGACGCGAAGAGCCGTGCCATATTCCGTCGTGAAGACAGGCCATCACACGCCCAGTTAACAAAACTGAAGAATAAATGGCTATTTAAATAATTTATCAGATATAATTCCCTTTTTAAACAGAAATACCATGTTTGATTGATTGATTGATTTTTTCATGTTTCCGGGCGCTTCAACTGCTCTGGTCATTAGTCCCGTTAGTGTAGTGCATGTTTTTTCTCGGCAGATGGCGGTGATCTTCCCCCGCTGGATGGCGAGATCCGGCGCCGACCTACCGTCGGCTAGTGGGGTTTCCCCCTAACCAGGACTCTCCCACCAGCGGGGCACCGCCCCAGCCGGCACAAGCTCTAAGCTCCACACCGGTCTCCCGGAATATATGGTAGTGTAGTGCATGTTAGTGTAAGTGTGTGTGTAAGGGGAGAGGATAGGACAAGGAAGAGGAAGGACAGGTCGCGCGCGGTCCGTGGCCCGTTTGGTAGGGTACTGCTCCGACATTCGCCTGGTGTTGATCGGAGAAACCACGGAAAACTACCGATCAGAGCAGCCGGCCGCTAGAATTCTCCTCTAGACAGCGACTGAATTCGACCTAGCTGAAAAGCTAGTGTCGAAAATCCTGCCGCCACCAGGACTCGAACCTAGGTCCTCCCGGTCAGTGGCGCTGCAGTGACATCAGTTAATGCACTGAGCTACCGCTCCCGGTAGAAATACCATGTTGACGTGTCTGAACTGTAAAAGGCCGTTACCATGTAAGGGAAGTTTTTAATGTCTGCGAGTTCTCCTCCAATAATTCTGGGTACTGCGCCAAACGGCGCGGTCATCGCTCCCTCATTGGTCATCTCGGCCTCGAGGTGATGATTGCTTCCGGGCGTCTCCGCTCGTTCCTGGTCCTGCTCGCTCTGTTTGGCCTCATCAATCCAGGAATCGGTCCAGGAATCATTTGCAGTGTCGAGGGCCTTCTCGGGCTCGAGATCCAACTCGTACTCCGGAGCCACTTCATATGACAGAGCTGCCGCTGCAACGTCGAAGAAATTAATGTTAGAGGATGCGCGTTTGACGTAGGCCTCAGGTCGGGAAAGCTCAAAGCAAAAATGTTTTTGATTTGAGCCAGTGTTATGAAGAATAGGGGTACACACGTATGGCTGCCTGTAGGTGTCAGCATTGCGCTGAACAATATTTTGAATGTGTCGAAGAAATCTATACCCCTGCGGAGTGAGTATACAGAAACTTCGTGTTGTAGGTTGTTCATTAGAGAACCAAAGTGTGAATGAGTTGTACTACTCGCGCAACTTTTCTTGAACGATGAATTGAGGAAATGCGGGCTGTGTGGGGGTAATAGTTACAAAGTCGGCCACTAGAGTATTTACAGTAACGCCAACTTCTGAAAAATCAAAGTCAACCTGCTACGTGTGCGGCCAGGTCATCGCTCTGGGTAGGCAACAGCAGGGACACTAGATATGAGTTTTAGGTGTCTCCCTTGAAGGACCTGAACCTGCTTCAGCCATTTATTTAGATAATGGAATTGAAGCTGAACAGAATTTCTCGACTCTGAAAGCAATTAGCTTTGACTAGTTTCTGTTTCGCGCCAACGAAGTATTAATACTTGGAATGTTGTCATCAGTGCTTGCTGCGAGCTTTTGCCTTCAACTGTTTGTTGCTCAAGGGAGGGGGAGGCAAGGTCATCGTTCAAGAAAAGTTGCGCGAGTAGTATGCCATATCGATGTAGCGTCTCAAACTCTCCGCCATATTGAATTCTAAGATAGTGGAAGTTGGAAAGTGAAAGTGGGGGACTTAAGAGAAAATGTTAACTTATACACATTACTGTCAATATATTTGCTCAGAGTCCAACAAAATTCTTTTTAATATGAAACTGATTTTAGCGTTGGTTTAATACAGAACCTAAAGCTTTACATTTGATGATAAAATTGACTTCTGAGATGTGCAATCACTTATCCACAAAAATTTGGTGCAGACCAAATCAATGTCTGAAGAACTTCAGTTGTGATACTATCGATTTTAGTGTGCAAGAACGACTCGTCACTAAATTGCTTATAATATTTTTGGGATAATTCATATTGCTGAAGCATTGTTTTCAATGTTCTCACTAGCCAATATATAAACATTGTTGTGAGCTCCAGAATTATATCACATAAATATTTCCAAAATTATTCAAAAATAGGAATCTCACCAGAATATTCAGAGATGTGAATGGGTTTTAAAAGTACAATTCCCAACTCCCATGCTTGATTTTAACTAAACAGGTGTCTTGCACGTTGAAACTTTTTTTGCAAAAGACATCGATTGCAACTGTTTTAAATGATTCATTTTTGTGTATAATTAACTATTTTTACTTTCTCGTATATACGAAGTACAGAAGAAAGTAGTAAACAGATATATAATGTGGTATATATATTTTTTTTTATTTTAGAGCAGACTCCGTTTTTGGAACTCTGATGCAGTAAATGTAAATGTTTCTTACTCCTACGTATAGTAAATTACTTCCTCTAATGCTTAGTGTAGTAACAGATCATGTTTCATTTTCTCTCAACCGCTTACGCAGTAGACAGAAAATTAATGTACTCCTGTAAGGAAAAGCGAATTCGGTAGAAAAATTCTTATTGCCATTCAAATGTAATTTGAAACCACCGTGTTACCATTTTCCTAACTCTTTCCGCGTCAAATGAAACGCGGGAAATTCGAATTTACCACTTTTTTCCATTTTTTTCATTTTTCAAAAATATCGCGAGTTTGCCGGAAATAGGAATAGCACCATTTCGTCCTTTGATTCAAATAAGGAGAAAATTGGAAGAAAGAATTTGGAGCCATTTCTCAGTAAATCACATTTTTCACGCAAAATTGCCCCAAAATACTATTTTTTCAAAAACCATATTAATCCGATTAGCTTTAAAGCTCTGCTTCTGATGAACACATATCAAAAAATATTTTCACAATTGTAGTTATAGGAAAACACAAAAATAAATATTTTTTTCGGAATTTTCGGAAAAACAGGGTATTGTGGCTGCAAAATAGCTTCATCGGAGTTTCGGGATACCCTTGGTGGAAATAACACAATGGGGAGACCCAGACGAGCGAATCGAGTTGTCTACAAGAGCTTGAGTACAGCTTCCTTGCTTGTCAGAAGGGAAAATTCTGAAAGACATTTATTTTAAGAACTTTTAGTTCATCTTATTCAAATATTTGGGATCTTTCCTTACTTCCACAAATAGTATAGAAATGGAAATAAAAGCACGAATGACCTCAGCCAATAAGTGTTTCAGAGCACTAAGATATGTATTAAGGGAAAGAAATATACATATATACCTCAAGATCCAAGTATATATGACTGTTGTAAGACCAGTAATATTGTATGGTGCCGAGTGTTGGACATTAACAAATAGACTTGAATGTATTGTGACATATCCATATGTCACATTAAAATAAACTAACATTTATTTGTAGACAATATGGTGGAACATGCATTACGAAATATCACGAGAGCTAGAGCATAGCAACGACCGTGAATAAACAATGTAGTTTTGTTTTTCTAAATGCATTAAGAGATGGCTTGGTGCCGAAAGTAGAAAATTTGGGATTGGGCGAAGAAGTTTAGACGATCAAAATGTCAGCTACACCAAAATATAACGAACGTATGGATTGGCTGGGTGAGAGAAGGACGGTCAAATGTTATGAAAAAAAATGAAGGGAGTTTAATACGAAGTCTTCGAGGGTGAATCATGCAGGAAGATTTCATTCTGCTCGGCATCGCGCTTCTGAACTGATCGTAGGTTCGTGAGAGGAACGAGTACAATCGAGATAGAATTGGGTTATCAGTGAAATTTTAAGGACAGTGAATGATATTGCAGATATTTTCATGTGGAAGCAATATTGATGTATAAATTGGAACTTTGTCGGGAGTGGTAATCGAGTTCGGACTATGTCATAGGACGTAATCGGACTGATAATTTTGATAGTTTGAGACCAGCTTGGATAGGGGCAGAAGAGGATTTCTTGGAACTTTGGACTACGGCAAGCTCGCAAGATATTTCGACTGAGAAGTCTACGAGGACGTCAACGAAGAATAGATAAGTTAACCGCGGTATAAAATTGTAAATTGAAAGATATCTTGATCAAAGGCCTAACTTAAATTCTCTAAATTGTTTGCTAAAAGGTAAAAATAAACTTTGTTGAATTTCGTTCTTTAGAAAGAAAGTGATCTTTCATTTAGTCAATCCAAACAGAAATGAACTAGGAATAGAATCATTCTATTTCAGATTCCCAGCTGCGCTGTATAGTCGCGGATCCTATAATCCATGATAAAGGTAATAAGGATTATAATATATCGTGACCCGTTGACCCAGCAAGCCGGACGCTAAGATCTTTGGCAGATATTAATGTAGAGAGAGGAAATTTAGTATATCTCAGTATGTTGATGGAGACCTGGGAGAGGAAAATCTTAAGGTGCATTTTCGGCCCCACATGTGAAAATGGGCATTGGAGGATAAAGAGTAATTTAGAACTCACCAATATGTATAAAACAACAGATATTGTTGCAGAAATTAAGGTCAGAAGACTACAATGGCTCGGACATCTATTACGAATGGAAGAAGAAAGAACCCCAAAAATTATTTTCTGTAAAGAACCCGAAGGAAGAAGAAAGAAAGAAACCCCGTTTAAAGATGGCTGGATGATGTGGAGATGGATCTGAGAGTGATGGGAGTGAGGGGGTGCAGAAGAAAGGCAAAACAGAGAAGTGAATAGGCATTGATCGTTCGAGACGCCAAGGCTAAACTTAAAGGGCCGTAGTGCAACAGAAGAAGAAGATTAGTTCATCTCAGCATAAGAATTATTGAATATTGAAGAAGTAGTCAATGTTTCCTTGTCTTAGACGAATAAAAGCTTGTTTTCTGTTGTAATTCGTTGGTAATAAAATTTCTGCAAGAACACCTCTTTCCACAGAATCTGCCCACAGAAACTGTCACGTTGGCTCATTCTTAGAAAAATCTTTCTATATCCGAGGACAACTTTAATAAAAAAAAACTTGTGCCATTTTTGAAAATGACGCAGGGTCTTCATGTAACTTACCCCGCCCCCTAATTAAAATATAGGTTTCAAATTCAAGATGCTACGACAACAGTTGATGGATTGGGGAAATATTAATTTTGGTGTAAATCTTGCTAGCGGTTTAGCCCCTAGTGTGGTTCTCAGCCAGACGTGTTGCCGTAAATACCTTTTTGATATCAAGGACCGACAAAGCATGACGTTTCACTACAAATTTTGTTAGAGGAAAAATTTATTTTATGTAGGCCAAGATTTATCCACTTTTTCTTCACCAGGACCCGACAATATAGCATTCGTGTCTAAAATCTTCCTTTTTATTCCGGGCAAACAATATTTCTCTACACCGCGTAAACAGTAGCAATACAACAGAAAATGTATTGTTTTTCTTCGTGCGTTTCAGAATTCGACAGATATAATGTTAAGAATTAGGATATCTTGGCAAGAATTTTTGATAAAGAATGTGCTTAATTTGATAAGATCAAATGTTTGAGATTCAGGATAGTTAAAATTGTGGTTCGCGTATGTAATATTCAAAGGATAATATAGTGTAATATGTTGGTTCTCATAGTTTATTGCCAACGTGACTATTTGAAATGAATTAGTTCGAAACGTTCTATATGAAAACCAGCGGTGCTAAAACTGCGGGTACTTTCTCGCCCTTAGTAACGATAGCATAATATTATTATAGGGTAATTTCTATCGATATTAACACATTTCAATTATTTTTTGTATTGACTTGGAAAATCGTAGAACACGAGGCGAAAAAAGTAATTCTTTTAAAGCTGATATACCGAAACATATTCCTCAATTAAATGCGTATTTAATTAATTAATAGAAATGCAACTTTGGCAGTGCCAGTGGTGGCAGACGCCACAGCTCAGCTAGCGCGGCGATGTTGTTTTTTATAATATTTTATTTTGCAATTTGTTTGTGAACAAACATTTGGCAAAATTACATAGATTTATGTGAACTAATACATGAGAGAAGTAAAATCCCTTGACCGTATCCACTAATGATACATTATTAATTAAAATTAATTATTAATTAAAATTTCTAAAATAAACAATTTAAAGTCGATGTGGAAGGCCTAAAGTATGATGTCATTGAAGTTGTCTGGTGGAGTCATAATACTCTAGTAAGTTGATGGCTAGCGTATTTGGAAAAATTGTTGTGTTGCGCTGTTAGATTAGCTTTGTTAAAGTAATAATGGACGATTGCTTTGGCATAAGGCAAGGTTCCATCTGTCCTCCTTTTAACAGTTCTCCCGTCCTCCTGTCTTCCCTTCCTTTTTAAATTTACATGAAATGTTCTCCTTTTGTTCTATCGAATTGAAAAGAATACTTGCATAATTTTGATATAATTAAATTAATTAAAGGACTTCATGTCAGTAATATTACATTTTACCCAAATAAATGGCCTCCATAATATATTGTTAGGATTATTGTGATATATAACTTATTTATGCTTATTGTTTGGAGAATAACGAAGGTGAGTGCAGGGCGACATTGTCCCGCCGAAAGCTTTTTTTAATAATGCAAAGTATAATTTGATTTTCAAAGACTATTTTGGTTTTGAATTATTGAGTACATTGTCTATACATCATGAACTAAAAATGTAAAATATCCGCCTTTTCATTTAAATGACTTCCTTCTTTGGCAAAATATCCTCCGCTGGAAAAAGTTTTCTGGTAACCTAATGCAGTATCGCAAATTTGGCATAAGAAAGTTGAAATGTTGAAACTGTACGATTGAAATTATACTGTTGAAATAATAAAGTTCCAAATGAACGTTCCTTATTTTAAGAGTAAACTAACTACTTAGCTTCTTTAATAATTATCTTACCTTGTGCATTTGTTATTTCATGTTTTATTTCTTCAAAATTATGTTTCCTTTCTCGCATTTTATATTGAATTTTTTACTTCGCTTAAATTCAGTTTTTCATAATAATATTCTGTAATGGATAAAATTTTATTTGTAACTTAGATATATTGTAATTATTCTTTGTAGCAGTGAAGATACCCGCAATGTGATCGAAAACATTTCTGCCAAAATAAACAACTACGACAAAACAACGCTCAAATCTAGGTCTCTAAATTTAATTGAGTTCAATCAAACCTCAAATGAAATGTATACATAACAGAATTAAACACTAAATTAAGCTCATTATGTTATGCATTCAGAATTCTGTTAATTCTGTCAGCCTTACGTGCAGCTCGTTGCGTGTATTTTGCCAATGTACATTCCCGCCTGAGATATGGCATAATATTCTGGAGAAGCTCATTCTTTAGTGCCCAGACATTTAGATTGCAAAAGAAAATTATTCGAATAATGAAAAAAATTCCATCTACGTGATCCCTGCAATCTTTTCATTGAGCTTGGAATCTTACCATTGCCATGCCTATTTATTTACGAATCTGAAGTATTTGTCAAAACTGACTTACTTAACGGTGGGAACATATTTTCATGTAATACTTACTCGACGTAGAAATCATGTTCATCAAGTGTCAATATCAACAGCTCACTACAAGAAATCCGCGTACAATACATGTAGTTTCTTTACAATTCATTGCCAGATGAAATTAAACAATTAAAACTGGTACACAAATTTAAGTTAAAAGTAAAATCTTTTCTGCTGCAGAACTGTTTCTATACAATTAGAGACTATACTGATCGTCAAAAAGAAAAATGATGTTTATTTTACCAAAACCAAGATATAATATAATGAATTAGTTTACATTTGCATTGTATTATTTTTAAAAAAGACATCAATGCCAGTAACAAGTAATGTACTGCAGCTTGTGGGTCAATGACCCCCATCTCGACCGGGTTTTTGTCCAGTTTCCCTGATTCATTGAGCAAATGCTGAGATGGCTCCTTGATTTGCTTATGGACGTAAATCTAGCTTCACTATGCGCATGTTTTGTTGAGCTTTCCTTTCGCTTAAAGTGGTAGTAGAGCTTAGGGTGAGTTTCTATTTTGTTAGCAATACAGAAAAATCCAATCTGTTCGTTCGTAGGTTTTCTATAATTCGGCAACGAAAATATCTAGTTTTAAAATGATAATCTCTCGCTTATTAAAAATTATTGCAACGAAAATACCTGTCCAATTGATGTTATAGGACTAGGCTAGAGTATGCAAGAAAAAATTCATCTTAACCTACATGAATGTCACGCATTTAGGAATTACCTGGCAATATGGCATGTTTGAAGAAGGGTGGCTTTCTGGACTTCAACAAAGATATTTTTGATATCTACATTCTCCAGATTTCTTTTAAAGTTCCTGGTGACGACTCCTTCAACGGATATAACCATGTGGAAATGGGAGATTTAATGCAACTTCCAAATGTTTTTTAATTCAGTTGCTAAGTTCTCATATTTTCTTAATTTTTCTGCTTCGGACTTCAGCAGGTTGTAGGCCAAACAGGTTGTTATCAACAGTTTTATCCGTCATATTAGGCCGATCCCTGTATAAGATGTGCGTATTCGTCTCGAGCACAGCATCTGGTTCATACTTGTAGGATGCTGGAGCATTATTCCCCAACATTCCAGTTTCATTTCTAGTTCTCGGTGAATGAGTTTTACTACTTGGTAATGTCTGCCTACATACTAGACACTCTCTGACAAAGTACTGCATCCAGCTATTATGTGCTCGATAGACTCTCCGTTGTTACCACATCTTCTATATGAGTCAATGTCATTTGTTTTTAAAATATGTTTTTCATAGTTTTAGTTCTTATTATTCTATCCTGAATTGCTGCTACAAAACCTTCAGTTTCCGGGTACAAGTAACCATTGCTCAGCTACTTTAAGGACGCAGATTTGTTAATCATCAGTCCAACAGAAATTTGGAAATTTACAGTGAAGCATCATTTGCTGCCAATTTTGTATTTCCTCCTTTAGAGTTAGTGTTATAATATTTGGAACTTGGTCGCTTAAATTAAGTGGCGTGTATCCAGTGTCAGCGCTTACCACCTTTTCATGAGGGAATCGTCAGACCTAAGTATAGCGTCCCTAATTTTTGTTCTTGGTTCTGCAAAGTTTAAAAATATTAAGTAGCCCTCGATTATCTTCTCTTCTTGGCAAATACAAACGGATCACAGAATAGTTAGGGTGTAGACATCTGAATTTGTAAGAAGCCCTCTAGTAAGTCTATCCAGAGAATTTAGGTGTGCATCACACCATTTTACTACACCAACACTGTATATCAGCATAGGTACAGCCCAGCTGGTGATGGCCGGTTGTTGTTGTTGTTGTTATTATTATTATTATTAATATTAATATTATTATTACTATTATTTTTCATCTTTCAACTATTAATAGTTAAATAGTTAAAAGGGATCTTGAAACTTAAGAAAGCGTGCATAGATGATTTTCTCCTTCATACGTCACATACAGTTTTTGACTAAATAAATCAATAAATAAATCTATATATTTCACGATGGAAATGTTCTAAACCCCACATCATTTCCTACCATTTCTCAAAATTGGTCAACCTTTTCTTTATTTTTTGTCTCCGTATGTATGACAGTATAATTAAAAACATATACTGTTCCGGTTTTCGCTAACTAAATGCATTTTCTAAATTTGCACAAAATTACCTTGCAAAAGTACTATATTGAAGTTCAAGTATTACTGTATAACATTAAAACTGTTCTAAAAATTAGATAATTGAAAATGTCATGTAATGTAGTTTTGTAAAAATAATTCCAGCTGTTTTCGAATAATTCCTGCTTAAAATAAAACAAATTTATTTTAAAAATTCTCAAAACAGTTCGAAATTCTTTCTTTAATTTTTGTACGGATAGAACCAGGATCGTTTATAAGAATTCCACAGGTTTTAATTGTCATTGAACTCTCTGAATTTTAAAAAAAACTACAAATAAATAAAGCGAGAATGTATATACTACTGTGGGACCAGCGAGGATATCCGAAATGTATACTAGGGCCAAGTACATTAAAATCACCGTGCTTATATTGAAAAATTGTCAATTTCCAAATTTTGCATTGTTGTAATCAAATATAAATATAGTGCAGAGTCCTGTTGACTTACCCTCGACTATCAAAGCCTTTTCAATTCAAAAGAAACTGCATTTAAAAACTGAAACTTATAAAATACGAGAAAAGCCATAGTTATAGGTGAAAATTAATTTATCAAATGAAAAGTTTTAGTCTGTGTAAAATACGCATTCAATAATGATCCCCATGGAAGTGAAATTCTTGTTATACACGTCATCTTTTTGGTTTCTAACCTAGTTTGGATAAAAAATAATATAGGGAGTTCTGTAACTCATCATTATTACTTTATAATTAGGTATGTTATTATGTCATTACGTGATAATTATTTATGCTTACTTATTTATGTTAAATAATATAAAGGTTGAGTAAGAATATTTTCATTACATCGCTCTTGTTTTGAAAGACGGAAACTTGTTTGCAAAAGCAAAACGTAGGCTACTTAATGTTTAAAATTTAAGGTAATCTTAATGTAAAGTTAATTAAAATCTAACTTTATTATCTGTGCACGTCTTCTAGAATTCATTGGGAAATATAGTTATTCAAATTATCGTTCTCTTGTCGTGACAAAGTATTATTCCTTGACGATGGACATGATGAGAGATAAGAGCTCAAGTTTATTAGTGATTTGCCATTTAAAATAGATTTTATGACATCGAAGCGAATACTTTTGTTAACAATCCTTGCAAAAAACGCTCATTTTTTCTGTATTCAAAATTCAAATAGTTTAAAACTTAGTGTAGAATTTTGAAAACGTGCACATAATTCATTTCTCCCCATAGGTTTTTAACTGTTGTTGACGTAAAATAAATAAATAAATAAAAAAAAACAAGTAAATAATCTGCGGTTTCATTCTGAGCCTGAACGCAACGGGTAACTTGTACTCACCAAAGGCGGCAACGAAGAAGCCCAAGAAGCTGATGAGTTTAGGCATGTTGACGTCTTTTAGAAGAATGTAACAATCATACGATTCGGTGGGCATATATAGTGATTTAGAGAGCCGGTAGTGAAGACACTGCACCACAGAAACATTACTTTGTGGTCACATTTTCAGAGATTAAGTTGTGGTTATAAATGAAATTTAAAGCCTTCGCTGATTCCGTTGCAAAATTTCCATCGTAACTTCGTTGCTTAAATTTCCTTCTTTGAAGATTTTATCAGGTTCACTAATTATTTTCTTTTATTACTGTATGGAACAAAATGTGGCATGTCTTTTTTTTTTTTTTTTTATTTTTAAAAATATTGATTTATTATTTTATATCTGGGCTTAAGATACAAATTTTCTTTCGATATGGGCTGATTGCAACAGAACTGTGCGCTGTTTCATGTTCAGGACGTTTTTGGTAGTACAATTCTTAGAAAACTTTTACTGACCAGGCCTTCCGCCGATATCAGGAGTGGGTGTTTAGGAAACATTTAATTTCCAAATATGTCTTAGTTCATAAGATACATTTTTATATTTAGATTTTTTATCTCCTTGTTTTATGTTGTGAGATTATGTTACTGCAATATCTATTATTTATCTTTTCTTCCTTTTATCGAGAATATCTGGCCTATTGGGTTCGACAGTACGGTCAGTTAGAACTGGTATGTCGCAGTAGAAAAGGATGGACCTTGTTTTCAGGATTAGAGCAATTGTGTACTAATAGAATGGCGGTGTCGATTCATACAATGAATTGTGCTCTATTGCGATTGCCCTGAGGCCGATTTTCCAACTTGGTTATGCCTTACCAAGGAGCACTGTCTTAGAGGAAGAGCGTGCAGCTGTGATGCATTCTGTAGCTTCTTCCACAGCTCCAAATTTACTACATTTATCCCTACTTCTCTCAGAGAATGCTTTCGATATTTTCTTGTCTTGATAACTCTGTCCTGAACTGACATTATAAATCCCTCGGTCTTAGGATATTATTTTGTTTCTCCAAAAGTCACTCCATTAAGGAACGTCTGTCTACATTATCCTGAAACAATACTTTTGGATATCTTCCTTCAATTTCTTGTTGTTTCCATTCAAGTTCAACTGATGGGTAGATATATTAATTCAAAATTTGATTAATAAAAAATTAAATATATTTAATTATAAATTATTATTATTATTATTATTATTATTATTATTATTATTATTATTATAACTGACAACTTAAGAACTAACCAATGTATCAGACTGAAATATCAGTTATAGAACCACACAATCGGACAAACACTCTAATCGGAAGTTTTTTTATAGAATCATTTTGTGCTACTCAATGAAATGGCGAGTGTTGATTTAGGTAAAAACTTATCAAACGTTCATTAGATGTAATTCTAAAGGTGAGTATATCCTGTCTATGAGTATATCGCACCTATTCTAGGGGTGAGTATATCCCCCGCAGTGATCATATCCTATCTAGTCATTTCTCTTAGTGAGATCTTTTAAACATGTGTAATAAATATGAACACATCGTATGACTGAGTACATTCAGCATAGTGAAATTAACCATATAAATAGCATGCAGAATTTTTTAAATTCGGCAGTGATTCATTGATCACACAATTTTAATTAATCCACAGGTTTCCAAACATTTTATTAATTTTAATCAGTTGTGTGTGAACAATAGCTCCTAGACCGTGAACGGAAAGTTTCCAAATATAGATTTCTGATTAATCCAGCCGCACTTTAATGACCCACAAATGTGAAATGTATCTTTTAATTTTGGAGGGTATTTTATTAGAAAGCTCCAAGTATATTTTCAAAATTTGCTCAAAAATGGCTCTAATTACTTTATCTTCTGCAACTATTTTGTTGAAACAAGAACAAGATTTTATTGGAACTAAATTTTCATAAGCTTTTTGTCGAAAATCGCCGATTTATGGAGCAGTAATACAATACTTTATTTTTATTGCATAAATACGTAGTTTAGAGAGAAAGTGAAAACCACTTTATAAGTGTATCTGTCCCAGTCCTGGCTTGAGTAACCGCTCTCCATACATAAATTGTTCGGCCACCTGCGTTCGTAAAATCGATGTTCTGTTCCTGAATTAAAGGTAATCCCTTAGGCAATGTATTTATAATTGTCTTAAGTGAATAATCAGAGATTCCAGCTGCAACAGTTGAATTGACTAAATGTGCCGAAAGTCACTGAGTGAAAAAATGATCCAGAGTTTATTTGCAAATGATTTCAGTCAGAAGTTATCTGGTAATGGGAACTTAGTATCATACAATTCTGCCTTCAAAATAATTCGAAAGATTTCACTTTTGCCGTTTTGTAATAAACAGGTGTGATAATCGTGTACTTTGAGAGTAGTTGCATAGGAATGGAAATTTAAACTTGTTAATCTTATGAATCGTTTCACTTACAGGACGAATATTATTTATATTTCCACTAAATCATATGACATCATCTACTAAAGGTATCTAATAAGTATATTCACAATATATTTACACAGATTTAGATTTCTGGCGGAACGCGACGGACGACACACGAACTAAAAGCAGAGGACTCACACTTGCCAAGTTCAAATTTTATTTTGAGAAACTTTCGAAAGATCAAAATGAAATAATTTTCTATTCAACTGTATCGTTTCTACGAATTTAATAAAATCTTAGTAAAAACGATAACGTATATTTATAAATTATTATTATTATTATTATTATTATTATTATTATTATTGTAAATATTTAGGGCCAGTGCTACTATTGTTGTTATGAAGAGTGATTAATAAATATACATATTAATTTATATTACAAATTTATACAAATTTATACTTTATTATTTAATTTGAAGTGCGTTCCGAGATCTAAAATTCAATAAATCAAGCGCTGCTTTTATAAGTCTTTAATGTATTTCCTTCTATATAATTTTTAAAATTGACCCATTCTTAAGCAACTTTGTTTTCTACATGCCGCACATTGCGTGTTTGGTTGAAAAATATGATTGTGAAAACGGAAGTGATAATATTCTGAAACTGTTGATTGTACGAAGAACCTCAGAATACAAGAGACACGAAATCATATTACAAAATTAGGAAGCCGCACAAGAAATCGGTTTTGTGGGCAGGGTTCAAAAACCTTACACATCTCGAGTGTCGACATTTCCCTTAATACGGATTATATTGTGATAAACCAAGAACCCCGGGTTTAGTTTCAATAATAAATTCGGCATCCAGCGTTAGTAATAATGGCATTGTTTAAAATCTCGAGTGTCGACATTTCCCTTAATACGGATTATATTGTGACCGATCAACAAGTTCCATGCTTGAGTCATAGCGCCGTGCAGACAGACGCAGCCTCCAACACAATACGTGCAAAGGTGTGAGAGGGTATTGAAAGCCGTGATCATGTAGAAGGAAGCACTGTCTAAAAGATATTGAATCATGCACACGTAAGCGATTGTGAGTTGCGAACGGATGTTCAGCTTAGGCTGGGGTATTATTTAAACGATAGTGAGGTGGGAATTTGTGATTAGTTTGTGAGCTTGGTATTTATAAATTGTAGTTTTGAATCTTTTTGTGGATTTTATTCATGTAGTAGTTGGAATTTTGAATTAAAATAAACTGCTTTATCTGCCAAACTTACAGAAATTGTAGGGAAAAATATTTGGATCAGGGCAAAGTATTACGGTGCGGGGGAATTTTTTAAGACGAAAGATGCCCGAAAACAGCGAAATGTAAGAGTTTTCAACATTTATTATGGTGATGGGCATATTTTTGGGAAAAAGACAGTCACTTGGATTGTAGGGACAAACAATGTGAACTAGGTTACAGACAGAATGAGTTCGGATTTGAGGATGATCGCACGCGTTTTTATGTTGTGTTGATTTTTTAGAAATTTCGCGGAAGTGTCGTGTAAAACGTTATTAAGCTATTTTGGTTGCATAGAAACAATTGTTTAGACTGAGTGTATCGAAAATTTATTTAAATTCATTTAGAAATTCACGAAAAAATCTGCATAGACAATATTTACGCAAATTAGGTGTCAGGAAATAGGAGCGTCGCGAAAGATATATATATATATATATATATATATATATATATATATATATATATATATATATATTATATCGCGAGATATAGAAATAGCATTCAGGAAGACGCGATTAAGACAAAAACAATAATTGTGGATGCATTGGCAAGCTTTAAACGGAGGAGTGAGCAATCGAGGATCTGGTGGCAGCTGAACGGGAACCGCGTGGTGAATAATGCACGTGATAACTACCAGCGACGGGCGCTGACGGAAGGTGACATCTCTGCAGAAAAAGGGAAGTGGCACGAATTGTGCAATAACTGTATTTTTTGGGGGGGGGGGTTACGCTCCATTTAAAAGAAGTTCTGTCGAAGACCAAGTTATTCTATTAGGCTAAGGATAATAAGGAAGGTCACGACAGAATGCGCATTCTGATGGATGGATGAGATTTTTCTTTGTATTGTATTTTCAGTGTGTATGTTTATATGTTTTCTTCCTGGGTTTTTTATATATTTCTGGTTATTATGTTTTGTAAGTCGGAGGTGCAGATTGTGTTAACGAAAGGGATATCAGCGAAAAAATTCAAAATTAAATGCATGGGCATCCCAATGGCTCATAATTGCCGTGATTCCATGTCTTTTTATTCTGTACTGGTATGAATGTTGACCCAGGCACGAACAAAGCGGACCCTTATTTCAACTCCGTATGGAGTGAGCGCGCGAACTACGACACGGTAAGAAATAGATAATAGTACGAGCTAACAGAGGTACAGGCAATTGATAATGTGCACCCAATTATAATTTAGGCTAGGGCAGGGCAAGATAGACTCCAGGCCGTGTATCAGGCCGCACTAAATTCGCAATATGGCAGCTGAAGATTTCGTGTCGGAATAGCCAACTTATGAAACTATAACTCTGATCAAGTCTCTGCTTTTGTTTTGTTTGTTGTCTCATTCACAATCCTCGCGCGGTCTCGAGTCTTGTCCATTGTTCAATAATACATGTTTCGTTTTTCGGTAGAATTAAAAAGAGATGTTCATCTATAAACGAATATTAACTCTGTGAATAATTATTAAGTAATTAAGAATTATCATTATCAACTATTGCGAGCTTAAGAAGTGTTAAAAAGTGTCGAGTGCAAATGAAAATACAACCTCAAAAGTTATCTGCGGTCATACTTCTATGTTATTAATGCTTTTGAGATGTGTGTCAACAGTTCCTTCACGTTTTGAAGTGGTAGTTATAAGTTTTATTGAACGCAAATAAATACCACAATTATTGAAGTTAATTAACGTGATATACATGGTAATTTTAAGTGATCAAATGAAATGTTCCTAACCGCCCAGTTATGTCAATAGCAATGCAAATACATCCATTTAATTTATCGTTCAATTATTCATTAGCTTTTAAAAGTAAGTTAAAAAAATAATGAAAATCATCATTAATGTAAGTAAGTTTTCAATAACTTATCCATTGTTACCTAGAGACAGTCTTTGAAAACGTGTTATCTTCAAAGGTTCAGTATTAAGTATAGACCCAGATGTTAGGCTTACCATTATTTTCCAGTTATAATTAAAATGAATTCAAAAAAATAAAATTATAAATATAATATAATTAATTTAAAACAAGAAATACTAAAGGGACATTTAACAACAACAAATAATGAACTACTATAACTTTTTCAATTAACTTTTATTTATTACTAAAGAAAACAATTGGAAAATAATAAATAAAACTAAAAAACGCCTAGTACTACTAAATAAATAAATTGAAGGATAAAACGCAAAGAACAAAAGAGCCCCAAAAACGCAAAATGCAAATCTTTAGCAACACTCGTAAACTAACACAATTTCACTTGGATGGCTTTGAATGTTGGCGGTATCTACGGAATTAGTCATTGTTTCATTGCAAACTTAAATTTTAAAAATGTACCTACCGCTTGAAGGTAATATATTCAGGGTATTTGTGTGACGGTTGGCAATAACTTTAGCCAACATAAAACGAATCGAAACTACCTAAATCGAGTATAAATGTATGTTCTCATCCGACAGTGACATTTTTCAAACGTTGTCCCGTTAGTTCGGCTTTTTAGCTGACCAGCAGTCTAGTGCGCGTGACGATGAAAGATTACAATCGTCGTGAGATTTTGTAAGAGAATATTACAGGGGCCCACTAACGTGGGCCATCGTATTTGATTAAAGTAGTATAGATCTTACATTGGCGCCGCGACGTGAGGCGTCGTGGTACCAAAGGAGGGTCGAGAAATATTAATTATATCAGCGCCCAGTGTGGGCGTGTGATTTATAAGGGGTATTAAAAGGGATTATATATAATTATATTACAATATATATATATATATATTTTATATATATATATATATATATATATATATATATATATATATATATATACTAGGTATTTCCAGTAGATGGAATAATTTTTCAATAAGTAGCTCTAGGTGACAGTCGCACGTAGGTGTTTCATACAGAAATACAGATAGGAAAGTCGTGACTGCGTATTGATTTTATGGGAAATATTAATACCAAATTGTTGAGGACATTCGGGAACATTTTAAATTTATTTTAATGATAGGCAAGAACGCGAGAATATGGATACAAGGATTGTATGGACAACATTCTGCTGGTTGTTCGAGAAGCCACCTCATAAGATATTGTAGCCAGATTATGAACGATATTAAAACCCTACAGTGATTTAAAATTTAATATAAGAAAAATAATATTCATTAGGTCAATAGACTTTGTAATATATATAAGAATAAGTTTTAAAATTTTTTGTTGATGAGAAGGCTGATAGTTTATATTATTTTCCCGTCAATCTAATAATTGATTTCAATCAATAGAACTTCCGGGAATCGTTATTCTGTATAGAATTACACGTCCACATGCAAATAAGGAGTAAATGTTGTACGTCAACCATGATTAAATTGATAGTAAATTTAATAAATTAGTGTTAACATCGAGAGAATTTTTAGAACAGCAGGAAACGGTAGACATTGTGCACGAACTTGACTGATGAATTATATCAGTACTGGATTTCTGACGGAATGACCATAGGGTTCCCTTCCATAGGTGACAGAATCATAGAAGAATCTGAGTCATATTGAACTTACTTCCGCTAATTAATTTTATCCATCAGCAAAATGACTTTTTTTAATTATTTCACTTCTCTTGCCTACTTAATACCTTCACATCTAGATACAATGAAAGTATTTTTGAATGTTACTTTTATAAATGTATAGGCGTAAAATATAAGAATCAAGCGGGCAGCCTTTGAATTGTTTACGTTAGATAATTAATAGTTAAATAAGCAACCACACAGAGTGTTAATACTTATTATCAATTGATTTTTCCCAATATCATTCAAAGTTTTATTTATTAATTAGACTGTTGGTGATGTAGATACCTTATTATCAACCATCGTCGGATTCCTAGAACTATGGGGAATAACAAGGTGAGTTACTCCGGTCTTCGACCATGTATACAGAATAGACGGCGCATGACGTCACAGCGTCACAATCAGCTGATTGGGGGACGGCGTGGGTTGTGGTATAGCCTTACCGTATAGAGTTGTGAAGTTTTAAATTATGTAAAGGATGAATGTACAATATTGTGTTGCGTATGGGTGAAAGGAGAAGCTGGAAATCGGACGTCTGTTTCTTTCCATAGGTAAGTTCACCTAGATTGAAATAATTGCTGTAATACAAAAGGAGATGTAAAATAGGTGATAATAATGACATATACTCTTTGAGTCATGAATTAAACAATAATTAGTCATACTAAGGATCTATTGTGTGAAGAAACTCTGTAAATTAATATTTATTATTGAATGTTCTTATTAACTACACATTTCGATGTATTTCTTCGATTATTTGCAATTATTTTGCTCTGAGAAATTTTGTTGATACCCGTTTTTTTATAGCTTTCCTGCTAAAGAAAAGTTGGAACAGCAGTGGATTGAGGCTTTGAGAAGAAAAATTTAATTCCTTCAAGCATTCACGATAGTGTTCGGAACACTTTTTGTGAAATGATTTTGATAAGGAGCTTCTTGGGTGTCCTACAAACTTTGAACAGGAAGAATATGGGAGGCTGAAAGCATTCCGTCTTCTGATGTTGTCTACATATGTCAAGCTGTTGAGCCGAGTGTAGAATACAATTTTCTTCTAGCTCCAGCTACAAAGGAGTACTTTTGGAAAGATTGATTTTTCTGCTCTCAGAAGACTGAATTGCTATGTGTTTGAAGGCTTGAGAGTATATTCTGACTAAGTGCCAATTAATAATTATCGACACAACTGATGAAAAATATTGCTCCCGAATATGCAAAAATTCATTTTTATCATGAAGAAATTTTTCAATCATGAGATTTCTCACAAAGTAGAGTATGAAGTGTTCACCCTAAGTATATATTATTTAATCATCAGTAATTTTTTCCAATTTTTCTCTCACATGAGGTCTGTTTAAATTACATTAATATGAACTAGGTTTTACAAGTTTTTTTTCACTATTTCTACCATTTTGTTCAGTTGTAATTAGAAAACGTCCTTGTAATATTTGTTACTAGTACTAAAATTACTTTAATTTTTAATTAGATATGTGTATTTAGTTTTCTTCATTCACTCAAAACTTTTGAAACAATAATAAATACTGCAGACACATTCTGTTAAAGGAATAAAGTTATATTATAAGAAGAAGATAGATGTTACAATTGCATCTGATAATGACATGAAAAATGTGAATTTGATGTAGAAACCACAAACTTCACAAAGAAATAGTGAAGTTGGAATTACGAAAAGGAAAGCTTCCATCATCAGTACTTCCGCTGTGATTTAGGCAATTCAATAAATGGAAGACATTACTTCTTGTTTATCAAGATAAATTTATTTCAAACAAGTAGCAAAAGAATAACTCGGAATTTTTGTTATAATTAACTAAGTATATTTTAAATAGAGATGGAACTTTATTAAAATTATTTCAAATATATATTTTATATTAATAACCACGTATAAATTGTCTTCTGAAATCAAAATTATTTGTACATGGTCTGTTAGATCCAACTTTTGATAACTGCCAAGTATATTTTGAATCTTTCATCATCATTGTCAGGGTTTGTTTTGGTTTAAGCTGTTTGAATTTTAAGTTGGAAGAAACCCGAAGGAATATTTAACATTTCATTACGAACATTTATTTATTAACATCTTTAAATAATGCGATATTGCATTTGTACAATCTTTTTGAAGGCTTTTCGGTTTGGAAATTCCAAACAAATATTAAAGAAACATTTGTAAGGTTTTATAATAATTACCCTTTATCTTTATTTGAAAGTTGCATGTACTTTAATAAAGGGTAAATGGGTTAAATATTAAAATTATAATATTGTTCAATTGGTTGACAACCAGGTACTCATTTTTTAAGGAAGTATTATGCAGTTGTCTCGGTTATTTATATTTTCTACCTTGAATGTTGAACGAAAACGTTTGAACGTTGCAGAACGTTTGAACACGAAATTCAATATCATTTTTTTGTATACCACCATTATAAACGACCCTTTTCGATACCCCGAATCGTGCATAATCCAGTATTTTATCGCACGCTACATGACGTCATCGCCATTATTAAACGCGACATGACGTCATCACACATTCAGCCAATAGTAGCGAGAGAATCGTGGGAGGTGAAGAAGACGGAACAGCCGACCACCGTTTTTCGCACGGATGTCAACAATGCCATCTTGAATTTCATTTCCAGAGGGCGTTGGATGTCAAGCATCCGAGACGTCAGAAGAAAGTTGTTTCGCGAAATTAAGTTTGATTCTCTTGTAAATTTATAATGCTGTTATACAAAAATAGCGTATCAACTCGTTTATAATGTTGCTTTATTGCATTCGTACAAATTTGAAAACTCGCTCCTAACGTCGCTCGGTTTCAAAACATGTACTCATGCAATAAAGCTTAACATTATAAACTAATTGCATAAACTACTATTTTTGTATACCATCATTATAAACGACCCTTTTCGATACCCCGCATCGTGCATAATCCAGTATTTTATTACGCTACATGACGTCATCGCCCTTATTAAACGCGACATGACGTCATCACACATTCAGCCAATAGTAGCGAGAGAATCGTGGGAGGTAGAAGAAGACGGAACAGCTGGCACCGTTTTCTCGCACGGATGTCAACAATGCCATCTTGAATTTCATTTCCAGAGGGCGTTGGATGTCAAGCACCGAGACGTCAGAAGAAAGTTGTTTCGCGAAATTAAGTTTGATTCTCTTGTAAATTTATAATGCTGTTATACAAAAAATAGCGTATGCAACTCGTTTATAGTGTTGCTTTATTGCATTCGTACCAAATTTGAAAACTCGCTCCTAACGTCGCTCGTTTTCAAAACATGTACTCATGCAATAAAGCTTAACATTATAAACTAATTGCATAAACTACTATTAAAATTCTGTTTTGAGTTTAAATACACTAGATTTATTCAATGATAATGTATTATTGAAATTTTGTTTAAAATATGGAAGGGATTGATTAAGATTTGAAAGGGTTTAATGTTCCTTTGAACTTAGGAGACAAACTACTGTTTGTGCTTGATGAAGGTAATAAGTGACCAAAAAATAATTTTAAATCTATAACATGTGACTGAACAGAACTGAGAACATTAGATATATTGATTAATTAAAATGTCAATAATTTTATTTGAATAGTTGTTATATAATTTTGCAAGAAAAGATTTTTATGCAATCAACTGTTATTCAAAATCTGAATGGAAAATTTTATTAGGTTAAGTTGATGGATGTATAAATGAAATTTAAAACAAATACAAATTAATGCATATTTTATGTTGATTTTTAGTTATCTTAGTTTTGATATCGAATTTTCTTTACATTTTAAAAGCTACATATTTTTTAAAGATTTTCAGTGAAAACTTACTTTTTGTCACAATTGGGCAGTTTGTACATATTCATGGAAAGTTTTGCAGAAATAAATTGTTTTGATAATATTTTGGCATATAACATGGAATGTACAGTTCTGAAATACAAGTATTGTTGTGGAAGATGGTTTGTGGTTGAAAGTTAAATTCAAAGTAGAAAAGTTAAAAGAACTAATTGCCTTGATTTTTTTTAAATTAGAAAGAGAAGTGTTGTAAAAAAATGATAAAATATTTTCGAAAAGAAATACGAAACCATTAGAATCTCTCTGCGTTGGAAAAAATACGTAAAGAATTTACGAAAAGCAATATAAAAACATTAGAATATCTCTTCAGTGCTTTTTGGAACAAAAAGATGAAAATGTACTCCTTTGTATCGTCGAAAACAAAAAGTCCTAATACCGATAAATTGATTGCCCGTATATATACGCTGACTCTTTATTCCCATAAATTCGTATTTTTTGCGTGCTAAAAAACAAATATTATCTAGAAAAAGTAAATTAAAGACTTCCACACAAATTAGGAAAATCACAATTCGAAAAGGGGCGCCAAATATTACATTTTTCTTGGTTAAAATACGCGTTTCCCACGGATACGTAGGGCAAGGTACAGCATTTCGTCCCACAACCATTTACCATGGTTTATTCCTAACTCCCAAATTCATCGCGAGCTCAATATATTGCCACTAAACGAACACATAAGTAAAATAGCCGACCATTTCTTTAAAAATCTTTATTCTTCTCCCTGTTCTACAATATTTAATCTGGGTCGTCGTGCGTCATGGCCCCGTATCAAATCAAGGTTCTACACCTTCCTACCGCTACCCTAACTTCCAACATGACACCTCAGACAAAACCTTAAAGCCTGAACACCCTACAAAAATAGATCATGTTCACGAGTATGAATGAATACTCCTTGCTATGGATGGCCATATCCAAAGTGTTATAGGTATATGTACTATTATCAAACTCCTCGAGAGACAGAAATGTCGAACGAGAAGAAATAAATTTTTTTTAAAAAAAACAAGCATTTCTGTCCCACAATCACGTGACCGTCCTGGCTAAGATGTTTGCTTCCACCGCCGGGCATAGGAGGGATAGGGCATGCGGCGTCCAATAATAATAGAAGGTTGAAGTCTCCGGCGCATCGGTTTTTGCTCGTTCTGCGAACCACCTGTTTGCATCACGAATCACGTGACTACAGCACGGGCACTTCGTTTGAAAGCCAGACCAGACTGTCCGTCATATTGCTTGGAGAGCGAGAAATGTTGAGAAACATTTTGAAGGTGGTGCAAAGTGACAATTTTCAACGGCAGCCAACCAAACAACACGATGAAGGTGTACAAGATACAATATTTAAAACAAATGCTCCATTAAGCTGTTTCAATGTCTTGTAACGATGTGATAATTGTTGTATCTGGGTGGAATTAAAATTCCCGCTAATATTTTGGCGCAAATTGGAAATTGGTGTTTGAAGCTCATTGGCGGATACGATGCGCAGACCGAGGCACTTCCGACATAAAATGCAGCAGAAACTGTTGCAGCCATTGAAATAGAAGCCTTCGGGCGCTTTCATGTTTTTTCAGCCATTTAAGCCTAGAATATAGAGGGGTGCCAGGGCAACCCAGAAGTACTTTGACTTGACGCTATACTGCAGCTTTAAAAGAGCTGTCTCTCAAAGCCCGTCACCACGGTGGCATTATGGTACGGATTTTCGCGCCTTTCTCGGTAGTGCCACTACATTCGCTTCATCTGCAGTACTGCTTGATACGGTCGCGAGCATGCGACACTGAGCGGCGCGACTGAAAAAGATGCGAAAAACCGTGCCATAATGCCACCATGGTGAAAATAACCATGCCACCATGGTGGTTATTTCCACCATGAATGCCACCGTGGTGACGGGCCTTGAGAGGCATCTCTGTGAAACTGCAGTATAGTTACACTGCGGTGAGCTTTTTCATCAAACTCCGAGTATTCTCATGTGAGTTGGTTATCTTTGCACCTGTGCACGTGTTGTTCATGTTCTTTTACTTCTTTGTGTTTTTCATTTTTTGTGGTTCTGTAGCACCTCATCTGTGCATGAGGAAGCGTGAAATTTGAAATTGAAACATCGCCTGAAATCACTGCAGATCTAAGAAAAGGACTGCTAAAATAAGCTAGGTGTGGTGTATGTTCGAAAATAAAGGATAGAAAAACAAAATATTTTTGTGGCCAATGGAAAATATTTTTGGTGCTGAACTTAAAAAAATGTGTGCCTGTCATGTGTTGAGTAAACCTGTCGATTTTCCATATTAATTTTGAATTGAAAATAAGTAAGCAAATAAAAACGATGTAATTATATTTTATGTTTTATTTAAAAGACTAATTATTTAAATTATCACTTTTTATTTGAGAGTGCTGTGGCACCCTACCTATGTATTAACTCAGGTTGTTTTTGCCTATGTATTCCAGGGTTAAAGCCAACTATAGGCTAGAGAAAAAATATTATTACGAATCCCAAATGTGCATGGACCTCTTATTTGAAAACGAGCAATGATATTCTTAGCATAAAAGTTGCCAGAAGAAATGTTCAAAGTATACGATTGTATGACAAAGGTGTCAAGTCCTATTTTGTAATAGATTATACATATTTTGTTGCAATATAATTTTGAAATAAAAACCTCCAGTTATTTCCGTTGTAATGAAATCCAAGAGAATCAGGGCAACTTCCATTTATAACGACCGCTTAATCTCTGAGAATATCACCATAGTGATATGTTCTTGTGGTTTGCTTGCCTCACGGCAGTAGCTATAAATGACTCCTCACAGAGCTGCCTGCCGCGTTGTTCTAGAAGCCATCACCATGCTCAAACTCATCCCCTACTTATACTTGTTGGGGATCGTCCTAGGTAAGTACAAGTTGCTCGCGGCGAGACGCCCATAAACGAACAGTCGTTCGTCGTTCATTTGCGTATATTATACATAACCATGCACAAGCAATTTCAATTATTTTAATGAATGAACGTGTAACTACAACACTAGGAATAATATTATTTTCACTATATTCAGCAGAATAATTTCTTCTAAAATTAGTTATGTATGTAGCCTTTGTTCGGTAGTCCGACTTCGCCAGCCAGCTACCAGTGTCCCCCTTGCCTGAGTCTAGTTAAATTCCCATGCTTGGGAGTAGGAGCGACATGAGACGAACATGACGTATTCTCTTCACCGTAACTAGCAAGATCCGCCTGCTTGAGCTTTTCTTCCTCACACAGATTCAGAAACTGGGACGATTCTTAAGGAAAGCTACAACTATATGTTTGCCTCGATCGGGAAACGAATCCGGGGACCACAACACGAGAAGCTAGTGCGCGACCAATCCTTGAGGTAAAATCAGTTACGCACATGAACTAAAGAATCACATAAAATGATCATATAAGCTACATTATATCTAATATATGTTATGATATTGAACTTCCTATAGTCATCACCGACTGTAACAAAACTTGAAAGTTTCATCATGGGAGTTTTTGTTTTTTCTCCTTCAAAATTCAAAATTTAAGTAGTATATGACTTAGTGTAGGGATCACAGAATTTTGAAAATGTGCACACAATTCACTTTTCCCATAGCACGTCATACGCAGTTTTTTAACTGTTTTTGACGTAAAATAAATAAAAAAAAAGTGGCGGCTCCTTGGTTCCCTTAGAGGTAGTACCTACCTTGACGAACATGTACTAGATCAATATATCCCACACATAAAAAATCAAAGGATTTTTACAGTTTTGAATGTTTTACCTGGAGAGATAAAATGAACTTTTCGTTAACGTTGCACTGGCAGTTCACTCGTTTCATTGTGAGCAAATACATTGGTCGCAGTTCTTCTCTTCCACACGTTTGTCTGCGTAGGTCATGACAGGTAGGTTAAGGGGTCTTACTTCTCCGTGCAATTCTTAGGAAAAGCACCGTAGAGACCATAGAGCTGGAAAATCCTTAGCCCACAGTCGGCGTTCTGCTGTAAATTCTTATCAGATCGTCTGACCACACGAAAGATCTCTATTTGTAGCTCCCATTTTGTGGCTTCCAGTCACAGTAATAGCACTGTAACGCTAGTGTTTCTTTATCAAGTAAACAAGCAGAGAAAATCATTACTTTCGAAGAACGCGTATTTATTATATTTTTAAATGAACATGCGCGTCTTAATAGTTTTAGATGTAATTTGTATCTGCGATAATAATATAACTGATTAAGTGAATAAATTGTTTACCTACACAGTTTTCGCAACTTAAGGATGTAAATAAATGACACATTTTCGACAATTGTGGTCTCATTTCTTCATTGCGTATGACTGCACATCGTGGTGACGAGAAAAGTGTAAAATATCATTCTGTAACAGAGGCCGATCCACAACTTTTTTTCGAAGAGAAAAGTACAGTTATCTCTCACTCATTTCTTAAAGAAAAGGACAGAACGTCCTTTTTTATAATGTTAATGTCTTCTTGAAATGACGTCCACTCAGGTTGATTTGATTTGATTTTTTCGTGTTTCCGGGCGCGTCAACTGCTTCGGTCATTTGTCCCGTTAGTGTAGCGCATGCTCTTTCTGGAGAAACCACGGAAAACTACCGATTAGAGCAGCCGGCCGCTAGAATTCTCCTCCAGACAGCGACTAAATCAGGTTGAATTCTAATACACCTTTAGAAAGTAATGAGATCAATATATGACAATTGTTTGAATAAATTTAGTAAAATTACACAGAAATATTGAAACTAGAGAGTCATAGCTCCCGCGCTCCACCAGAATCCACTATGCATCCCTTTTTCCTTTACTCAGAAAAATTTTTCACGTGCCAATTTTTAAATTATTTATTCGCAAGACAATATGTTTTATGAATCAAATCTATACATAAAACATATTACAGACATTAAATATATAACTTAGTGATACTCTTGTTTCAATACCATTGTGAAAACTTTTCATTGTAAAGTACTATTTTCTATTACAGATTATCCCGTTTTATAGTTTTCGGAGGATGGACAAACGTATTTTCAATAGCAATGAAGATAGTATTTAATTAACGTACCAAAGACAAAAAATATTTAATCCTAAGAAATAATACAGTATAGAGTTAATAAGTTACGGGGATGTAGTAGCACAGTAGGATAGTTAGGGGACATCCATAAATTACGTGAGGATTTTGGCGATGTTTGAACACCCCTCCTCCGTTTGGTGAGAAGTCAGATTTGGCTGGACCCCCTCCTCCCTTCTAATCTCACATATGATATTTCAGAATGCGTATTTATAATGTGGATACGTTAATTTGTGACTGCATTGGAATTTATTTAAAAAACATAATTTTCTTAATTAAATTTATTTAAGATTAGATATATCTATTATTTAAAAAATAGTGTGACTGAATTACAATGAATATTATTATTGGACTTCTAAAAACAGTGCAATATTTCCATGTAATTCAGTCCACGGGAAGTCAAGTGCGGTCACAAGAGTGACTACTGGAACCAAAATGTCTATATGTTTTTTTGGTAAATTCATGTTTTCCTTGAACTTCGTACCGGGAGCGGTAGCTCAGTGCATCAACTGATGTCACTACAGTGCCTCTTACCGGGAGGTCCTAGGTTCGAGTCCTGATGGCGGCAGGATTTTCGACACTAGCTTTTCAGCTAGGTCGAATTCAGTCACTCTCTGGAGGAGAATTCTAGCGGCCGGCCGCTCTGATCGGTAGTTTTCCGTGGTTTCTCCGATCAACACCAGGCGAATGCCGGAGCAGTACCCTATCAAACGGGCCACGGACCGCGCGCGATCTGTCGTTCCTCTTCCCTGTCCTATCCTCTCCCCTTACACACACATTTACACTAACATGCACTACACTACCACATATTCCAGAAGAGCGGTCGGGAACTTAGAGCTTGTCCCGGCTGGGGCGGTGCCCCGCTGGTGGGAGAGTCCTGGTTAGGGGGAAACCCCACTAGCCGACGGTAGGTCGGCGCCGGGTCTCACCATCCAGCGGGGGAAGATCACTGCCATCTTCCGAGAAAAACATGCACTACACTAACGGGACTAATAACCAAAGCAGTTGACGCGCCCGGAAACACGAAAATACCAAACCAACCAATAAGAAATAAAAGAAGTCATCTTCGTCAACATATCAGCTTTATTAAGATAGCTGGCTTTCGACGGCTTTGCCGTCATCGTCAGTCTAAAGAATACAGAAAGATACAAAAAATTTTATAAATATATACACAATAATATAGAAAAAATTAATTAAATTACAATTGATGGATAACTCTAAAATATTTAGTTACAGATAAAATTTCAAAAACGGTAAGGGAATGAACGGGAGGATTAGTAGCAGTTCAAATTAAACAAAAATCAATACAGAAAGACACATTGTATGATTGCAAAAATTAGGAACATATAGCAGATAAAATTATAAAATTAATTGCGGTGGGGCGGAGAGGAATTAATACCTATACAAGCACTTCAAATTTCAGATTATAAATATTTGTGAAGAAATATACATTCTCATATTCAAAAGAAAAACAAAATTTATATATATATACATATACATATACATATATAAGAAATGGGGAATAGTAATAATAATTCATATCAATGTTATTACAAAGATGGGGAAATAATTGAATAGCAAGTTGAGCCGTTTTTTGCTTACTCGCTGCTGTCAGCAAAAGTCGAGCGACTGTGCCCAGAGAGAACGTGACACGGGGTTTTATTGCTTTCTGGAGATCCGGCGGGGTGGGTGGGTCGGAGGAGGTCTGTTTAGTGTTTTCTTGGAAATGTCTTAGGAGGCGGGGAGTCAGTTAGGGACGTCGGGTGTGTAAAATTATTAGCAGAGGGACAGAGGAAATTAGTTTGTTCATTGAGAAGGGCCTCAGATTTCTATTTGGCTTGAAAGATATGAAAGATTTCTAAAGCACTTCTGTTCCAGAATTTATTTTCTATTTCAAGAACTTTGATGTCTGAGTTTGGTGGAAAGTATGGCCTGCGTTTATAAGATGTGTAGCAAAGTGCGATTTGTTTGTGTTGTGCTTCCATGCATGTAAATGTTCTTTAATTCTGGTATTAAAGCTTCTACCAGTTTGTCCGATGTATTTAGCCTCGCAATTGTGGCAGTGTAGTTCATAAACTCCTGATTTCGCCATGAGTGGGTGGTGTTGCAGGTGAAAGAAGTTGTTTGAGTGATTTGTGTGGTAAAGGAAATGTGAAAATTGTATTTGTGAAGAATATGGGCTACCTTTCGATATTTTTCCAAAGAACGGAATAGAAATAAATTTTGATGGTTTCTGGGTGAATGGGGTGAGGCTTGTATACCTTTTAGTTTCTTCTTATTTAATTTGCGGCGTAATATGTTGTCAACGGAGTGGTAATGTATCCATTGGCGGTAGCTATGTATTTAATGGTGCGTGTTTCTCTTTAAAATTGTCTTGTGATAAGGGAAGGCTAACAAGTCTGTGAATCATGGCATGGAAAGCTGCGTGTTTGTGAGCAGATGGATGTTGGGATGTGTTATGGATGACAGTGTCTGTGTGTGTGGGTTTTCTAAAAACATTGAAGATGTGTTTATTGTCCAACCTAGAGATGGTTAGGTCTAAGAAATTAATTTTATTTCTTCTTATAGGACGTCAACAACATCCAATCAGAATTCTACAATTCAAACCAACCAAACCACTCCTTCGGAGGGTAAGTCAAGTAATGTAGTAGTTTTATTACACGTAAAAAATCCTCCAGCCTAAAAGAAGCCTCTGAGCTAAATTCAAATCGCCTGTTTCGTCGTACAAGATAATACCTCCTTTTTCCGCTAGATGGTGAAAAGAGAATAGCGAAATTTTCGTGGTCAAACAGAACTCGAAATTTGCGTGGTCAAACGGGTCTGATGATCCGAGTATCCCGACGTGAAAGAAGGCATTAACTAATTAACACTTTCAATCCCAAATTATTTATTATGAAGAAACAACATACTTAAGACATACAATTGATAAAAGGGATCATGAGAAGACTTAAAAACATTTTTTTAACCTTTTCCGTACATTAGTTTATTTTTTATGAGATGTTGCCATATGGCTACAGTGAGCGCGTAGGGAACTTAATATATTATATTTCTCGATAAATAAATACAGTGAAACAAGCCTATTTTGTCAAGTCAATTATAAAATCAGTTCTTTGGGTTTTTAAAATATATATGACCAACTTTCACATTCCTTTTGTAGCAATGCCAGCCCAGTCTACTGGTGGTTCTAAGAAACCCCCTCACCTGGACGGGCGCATAGTTGGAGGCAACACCACTAGCGTCACCCACTTCCCCTACCAGGTACCCACCCTTTTCGAATTTTGTACTAGTGTACCGTACCTTTTAAGGGGAGCCAGAGGAGGTTCACTTTCCAAATTACCATTTTTTTAGATTAAAAACTTCTGTGTAATTTTAACTTTGAAACACACCCCATTTCATTCATTAACATTTATTCTAAGTTCATTTTCTTTCATTGTGAAGGAAACCCGGTATGGAGGTGGGGGAGGAGCCGTGACTGTCAGTAGACTGTCTGTTTGCGGCTCGCATTCTGAGTACTTCGATTTTTATAACATGGCACGTGAGGGCCTTGTCTTCGCGATGGAATATGTCACGGCTTTTCGTATTTTTCCTGGTCGTGCTGCTAGATGTCGCTTGATCTGCAGCACTGCTTTATACGGTCGCTATCACGCGCCGTATTATAAAAACCGAAGTATAAGTACGATTTCGCTACAATGTCACGATATAGGAATTGCATTTTAAAGAAGAGAAAGTTTAATCGAAAGGGCAAACAAAACGCTTACGTTAACAATGCAGCAACTATGGATGTGGAAATCTGGTAGTCATGCATATGAGCAGAAAACTATTACGAAATTATCCGTAAGTTATCTCGTCATTATCCGTAAGTTCAATATTTTGAGATGTAAGGAATATTGTGTTCCATACCATGAAAGATAAAAAGATGAAACTTCTATGAGCTCATCATTAAGTTGCTTTGTTTAGTCTGTATCATTCTCAGTAAAATTTGTTCACAAGTTTTGGAAATATTAAGAGATACATGACAAGAAAATGTGGTGCAAAACGAGTGGTGCAAAAATAGCACATACTTTCTTGCTCATAATTTCTCACTAAATTACACGAAAAGTACTCAAATTTCCAAACTATTGTACATGATCTTAATTCAAAATATATTTTTAAGGAACAGATTTCTTTAAGAGAAAAAATCTAGTTCTTTGATATTTTAGTTGTAGGAAGACTCTAAAAAAAGTTTGAACTTTTGCAATTTTAAAAAAATCAGAGTTTTCAATGAACATCAGACCTGGACCATTCTTTTAAACGACCTTTGTACTATCCGACGACAAAATGTAATCCGAAACGATGTAGTCTTTTTTTAAATTTAGAAAATTTCTCAGAAGCTTCATGTGAAGTACCTTCAAAATTAAAACATCGATTTCAAATTCAAGGGGCCAGGAAATCAACCATACTGATTGTGAAATGTCAATTTTGGAGAAAATCGGCTGAACGTATTAACAGCTTGCGTTGTTCATGGACGGACGGACAGACAGACAGATAGACGTTTTGTTTTCATTCAAATTTTCGGTATCAAGAACCAACAAAACATAGATTCTGACTGCACCACGTGATAGAGAACTTTTTTCTACATTTATTAGCTGGATTTATTCACTTTCTCGTTACCAGGGCCCGGCAATAAAAGTTTTCTGTAAAAAATGCGCCGTTTTTTCGCGTAGCATTTCATACCTCTACTCCGTAGCAAGGAAGTAACAATGGTAGGCAAAAAATATAAACTAATTAATAGTTATTGGATATGAGTGCAAAGCATTCAAGGTATGTATTAAATTCTAATCCATACTTCAGGAAAGTTTCAACTTATTAGCTCAAGTACTTTTAGAGAAAATGTTCCTTTAAAAAAGCTAATTTAACATGGGAAAGGGTATGATTCCCGGCTCCCCTTAATGTCTTTCTGAAAGGATGATGTTATCAATTGTAATATTTAAGAACACACTCATTCTCTTCGATATTTTAAATAAATGCACTCTTTCCTCTTCTCTTTTTTGAAAAAAGAAAAAAGTCGGTTCTGACCTATTTCCGTACCCTTGCTTACAGATCTCGCTTCAGCACAATGACAAGCACGTGTGTGGGGGCTCAATCGTCAATTCACAATGGGTTCTCACTGCTGGCCACTGCATGCTCCAGTGAGTATCTTGCCAAACAAAGTATTTTTCATAGCATCGTAGGCTTTCACGGCCGGAGTCCATATGGGTGAAAGTTTCCGGGCTGGTAGGCCGGGTCCGTTGGCATTGAAGAACCAAACGTTTTGGGGGTTGGGGGGGGGCCGGGTCCATATGGGTGAAAGTTTCCGGGCTGGTAGGCCGTGGCGTTCGAAGTGGACATCTTCAGTGGCGGCAGCGTCGTGGGGGTAGTCTCCGGGTCGGCGGCTGGCTAGCAACTGGTCAGTCGCTAGCCAGCCGCCGATCCGGAAGACTGGTCAGTCGCTAGCCAGCCGCCGACCCGGAGACTGGTCAGTCGCTAGCCAGCCGCCGACCCGGAGACTGGTCAGTCGCTAGCCAGCCGCCGACCCGGAGACTGGTCAGTCGCTAGCCAGCCGCCGACCCGGAGACTGGTCGCTAGCCAGCCGCCGACCCGGAGACTGGTCAGTCGCTAGCCAGCCGCCGACCCGAGACTGGTCAGTCGCTAGCCAGCCGCCGACCCGGAGACTGGTCAGTCGCTAGCCAGCCGCCGACCGGAGACTGGTCAGTCGCTAGCCAGCCGCCGACCCGGAGACTGGTCAGTCGCTAGCCAGCCGCCGACACGGAGACTGGTCAGTCGCTAGCCAGCCGCTGACACGGAGACTACCCCCACGACGCTGCCGCCACTGAAGATACCCACCGCAGACGTGGACGAAACGTTTGGCTCTTCAATGCCAACTGGACCACGGCCTACCAGCCCGGAAACTTTCACTCATGAAGTATGTTTTATCAGTCTGGTGAAACTGGAAACCATAACTTGTGTTCTGTTTAGCCGTCTCTCGGAATACTCCGTTCGCGCTGGCAGCAACACGCCCAACTCCAACGGCGCCCTCTACAACGTCTCCAGAGCAATTCGCCACGCCAACTTCAACTCGGAGAGCTTGGACTATGACATCGCCG
This sequence comes from Teleogryllus oceanicus, assembly GCA_964035755.1. NCBI lineage: Eukaryota > Metazoa > Arthropoda > Insecta > Orthoptera > Gryllidae > Teleogryllus > Teleogryllus oceanicus. The sequence goes on along the minus strand of CAXIVR010000002.1, from coordinate 23,402,642 downwards.
TGATTCGCGTAAGTCATCCGGCATTGGCTAAAAGACGTTTATAGGCAGAAGTATCTTAAAATGACATATTTTATTGAAATTGCTTAAAGTATTATAATTTTCCCCCATTATGAAATAGGTCGAAATGTAAGTTTCGTTAAATAATTTGGGATAAACGTTCAACACGCAGTTCAATGACGCAGAGACTTGAAATTGTTTCTCAGCTAAATTATAAATTATTCCCAACAACAACAACAATAATAATAATAATGATAATAATAATAATAATAATAACGACAATAATAATAATAATAATAATAATAATAATAATAATAATAATAATAATAATAATAATAAATAACTAAAATTTCATTTGCAATTAAATAAAGTTTTCTTGTTTCAGAGGAAATGTATAACCAATATTACATGGCAGATACATCTTCTAAACATGTAGAGCACTTGTTTACGTAAGTTATTATTTGTAGATTGATGGTACCTTCGAATTTGGCCCCAAAGTGCAGGCCATCCACCTGGCGAAACACAGGCCTGCCCCTGGCAGCAAAGCCATTGTCACCGGCTGGGGCACAACTTCAGTAAGTACCATTCTTCTAATTCTCTCAGTACCTAAGATTCGATTAGAAGAAGGTGGTGATTGATACTTTTGAGTGAAGCGCAATGATGTTTCAAGATTGCATACCGTTACTAAGTACGTGCTTTCGGGACTTGAAAATTACCACTTAAAAGGAAGAAATACAAAACAAAATTAAATATACAAATTGTATAAATGGAAGCAGATAGCTGGTACCTCGTTCTGGAATACACACCCTTCTCATTAATATAATAAAGTATTACGCTAGTTTATAAACGTACATGCTCACGTCTTCTTCCATATCACTGTCAAAATATTTAAGAACACTTTGACAAATCCCAAGAGCACATCTGTCTAATGTGTGGGTGTGGAGTCTACATAAAATAATGAATTACTTTCTAAATAAGAGTTTTACTGTCTAACATTTACCGTTTAACTTCCTACGATTACAATTATTTCTCTTCTTACGGAGTAGGGATGAGAAAGGATCATATCCTGCTCTTATTTTCGTGGTATTTTAGGATTTTTTTGGGGTGACCTACTTGTCTTCAATGTGATTCAAATGCTGTCAATCGAAAGAAGTAATATAAATTCAAATTTTGAAAAAGGTCAAAAATAAATTTATGAAAGGATGTGAACATTTGATAATAGATGAAAATAGTAAGTAAAAAGGAGTCGGTAACTCACACGAAAAAGAAATCACTGTCCTAATTTAAAACACCTTACCTCAACTCGCCGAAACACGAACAAATCAGGTGCACAGTAGAAGGCGGAAACATGAGCGGTAGGAGATAAGGTTCTCTACACGATTCTCAATTGCTTCATGTTTTTTAAGGTCGCTTTTCAACGTATTGGGTCATATAGCGACCACTGTGAGTTTTAAACTGTTGGCAAAACTTGAAAGGACATCACAAACATCCATGTACAAGTCGGGATTCGAATTCACGTCCCTTCAAGCCGAGGCTGCTACGGCTCTTAAGCCTTAACGACCTTGGATACCCAGATCCGGGAGCGGTAGCTCAGTGCATCAACTGATGTCCCTGCAACGCCCCTGACCGGGAGGTCCTAGGTTCGAGTCCTGACGGCGGCAGGATTTTCGACACTAGCTTTTCAGCTAGGTCGAATTCAGTCGCTGTCTGGAGAAGAGTTCTAGCGGCCGGTTGCTCTGGTCGGTATTTTTCCGTGGTTTCTCCGATCAACACCAGGCGAATGCCGGAAGCAGTACCCTAACAAACGGGTCACGGACCGCGCGCGATCTGTCCTTCCTTGTCCTATCCTCACCCCTTACACACACACACACACACACACACACACACACACTTACACTATGATGCACTACACTACCACATATTCCGGGAGGCCGGTCGGGAGCTTAGAGCTTGTCCCGGCTGGGGCGGTGCCCCGCTGATGGGAGAGTCCTGGTTAGGGGGCAACCCCACTAGCCGGCGGTGGGTCGGCGCCGGATCTCGCCATCCAGCGGGGGAACATTGCCGCCATCTCTCTAAAAGCATGCACTACACTTACGGGACTAATGACCAAAGCTGTTGACGCGCCCGGAAACACGAAAAAATCAATCAATCAATCGATACCCAGACCGGCTGCTTCACGTTTGTCAGTGTCATTTTAGCAACTCTTTTCGATGAGTTTTTACAAGAACTGACTAGCAGCTTCCAAGGAAACGCAAGAGGCGTTCTTACGTCGCTCACTAGTGTGAATCACCAACTTATTTTAATTTGATAGTGCTCTTATAGGCGCTGTAGGCTAACTTGACTAGTATCTCCTTGGCTGTCCGGCAGAGGCCTAGGCAAAAATGTCAAGGACGGCCGCCGTTTTGCCCTTCGTGCTGCGAACTTCCTCAGGGCAAAATGACCGACATGAAAAACCACAGGAAGGATTGCACGAGGAAAATCGCATCATGAAGGCCCAAACGTTGGCATCAGTGCCTAAGACGCAGCGTCTCCCGTACGGACAAGGAGATAATACAAATCATAACAATAATAATAATAATAATAATAATAATAATAATAATAATAATAATAATATAATAAAATTTTCTTTGTGGCGAGGCTCAGGTCTTAAGGCCTGCTCTTCCGCCTAATCACTTTCAATAATTTACAATTATAAAAATTACAGTTGAGGCGTTCGGATGTAATTAATATTAAATGCCGCAGAGAAAAAAATCAATTTGTGGCTACCATCTACATTAATTTATCTGTGCGAGACAAATGAATTTATTGTCATATTTTGTTTATTCTTGAAATTTTGCAAAATGGAAAGACATGATATAAGAAACATATTTAAAAAATGAGATAAAAAAGAGCTCCTAATTATTCCACTTAGAATCAATAATTCTAAATTCGCCCGAAATTCATCAGTTTTCATTACCCAATGTGCCTGAACTGTGAACAATAAACAAAAAGGGGGGTTATATTTACATTACGTCTGGGATGCAATACTAGGGACCATCCCGGCATACGCCTTAAGTGATTGAGTAAACCCAGAAAAAAAACTCAATTAGGATGGCGGCTTAAGGCCGAAACATTGCGAGCAAGAAATATCAGAATTGAGAGTGAAAAGCAAAGAAAAGGATACTGACTCCGGCCGCGGAAGCCTACGCTTTCATTTCACCTAGACATTTTTTGCAGCTTGGAGGTTCTCTGGCAAACAAACTACAGTCCGTGTCGCTGCCCATCGTGTCAAACAAGGCTTGTAGAAGTTATTACAACGACCGCTCCATCACCGAGCGCATGCTGTGCGCCGGCTTCACCAGCGGAGGCAAGGATTCCTGCGAGGGAGACTCGGGTGGCCCCCTGGTGTCTGGTGGTGTGCAGGTGGGCATTGTGTCCTGGGGCTACGGCTGCGCCCGCCCCAACTTCCCCGGAGTCTATTCCAGCGTTGCCAACCTCCGCGCATGGATCGTCGCTAACACCGCCGTTTAAGATGTTTTTTGTGGCCGATTGTATGGTTGTGTTACTCTTTTCCCTTCACTATCCCTCTTTTAACTTAAAACAATAAAATTCGTTAAAAAACTCGGATTTATAATTTTTCTCCCAAAATTGAATCAACTCTATTCATGTGCTATTTTCATATTAAAATTCGAAATACTGATTGTGTATGTAAATGTTTGGATTGCTAGATTTTGATAAGAAAAATGAATCAATTGGAATGCAATATGTAATGTCATTATAATATTTATAAAAGGTGAACGTCACTTCTGATCGTAGGAGAAACGTGCGAATCATCTTTTATTTCCTCTCCTTTATAATGTAGGCGATTACCGTGAGTTTTTTTTTTTTGTTTTCTCCTGAATTAAAGAAAATACAAGTATCATAGATATAGAATGATTAAGGATGAGTTGATTTTTAGAACGTTTTTGTAGGTATTAAACCAATCACGCCACAATTTACGTCGTCAAAATACCCATGACGTCCTTGGAGCTCGACCACACCAGCTTTCGGCTCTTGGTTATATGCCAATTTCTCAATTCTCTGTGCATCATTTCAGTCATCCCCTCCTTAAAACCACTTACACTATTCATTTCTAGAGTTCAATTTTCTACATCGCAAGAAATTAATCACAAAAATCATATATAAAATAAATGAGTATTTTGAGAGAGTTGGTTCCGCCCTGCAGAAAGTGTCTTGATCTTCTCGTTATATTTTATACATTTGTAAATTGAGCTTTCTTCTTCCGGTTACCTTCGCAACTGCCCTCATATTTACTCTCTGGAAAAGTGGAAGCCAATCGCTGCATGTAACCTCCGTGCTCTGCCCAGCGCGCTCCGTTCCTGCCCAACGGTCGCTCATTTAGTGGCGAGTGGCGACTGGCGAAGGGCAACTTGTGATTCGGAAACGTTGTGCCGATCGTGGAGAGGTTATTGGGGATTGTTTTCGCAGACCCTTGGTGACCATGGTTAAATTATTATTAATGTAAATAGTTTCTGGATCAAATGCATGTGGCGAGTAATTAGATCTAAAACGGATATTCGAGTGATTGATATTTGTGTAAAGTGCGCGTACATAAAGATTTCAATAATGAATTGATTTATTCAATAAATCCTGTGAAGTGCCGCGTTAAAGGCTGAGTAGCGTTGATTCAAATCTGTGGTAGAGTTTTTACGAATAAATAGTTAGTTAGAAATGTATTTTCACAAATGCGAATTACAGGTTTAAACAGTGTTGTGACGTAGAATGTGAGGTGCAAGGAATAGCGAAAACATTGCGTAGTGCAGAAACGTTTATTCTCAAAATTGAGTTGGAGGTGACTTTAAGAAATGGTTTGTGAAAAGGTGCTTAAGACGTGTAAGTGCTGTGTCGTCCATTTTGTGCTTCGGAGCTGAACTTGGCATCAGTGGCCTTCGTCTTCACGACGCCGTTTCTTCTCGTCGCTCCTTAATTTACCTTGTTCCCGCCAGGTGGTTAGAAAAATCGATGCAAATCTGGAGAGCGTAGCTGCTTTTCGTTCTAATGTGGAATAGTTCTAAAAAAACACACACATAAATGCGGTTTTAACTTTTTACAGACATATTTGCGATTATTTCATGAAACTGGAAAGAATAAAATCGTACAATAATAAAGAGAAAATACTATTTGCAGATTAAAATGGAGTAATTATGCAGCATTTTTGGAAAAATCATTATCCTAGTTACATTATTTTCAATTGGAAAAATCTTGGAAGTCTAATTTTAAAGTATGGCTTTAAATTTCTAAGAATTATCGACAAAAATACTTAAAGATACTTCTACAAATTTAAAAATACGAATAATTATAGAATTTTTTAAAATTTCATGTTTAATAATAATATTGAGTTTTAATCATTACTAGAATTTTGAGGAGGAGTATAGTGAACTGTTCATAGCTAGTATAGGGTAGAACAGGTTCCAAACGGTAGGGCAGGGTAGCACAGGTACCCCTGGCAGAAGAGCAGCGCTTTGGCCTGACGCCGATGGAGGCTGGATTCGGTGAGTGTTCTGGGTGGAGCCCGTCCCTTCCCGTGCCCTGTCCTCTGCCCTGTGCCCTTCGCAGCGGCCCTGGTAGCCCTAAGGGAGGCCAGGCGGCTTGCGTTCCGTCCCCCGGCTGCATGACGGATGACGCAGGTCTAACCACACACGCAAACAAACCTACTACGAAACTGATGCAGAGATGAGTACAGTAAATATACAGATGAAAGAGACAAATGAACTGCACAGCATTAAAGCCGAGTAGAAACCACGGTTTCCCCACATGCACTCATTTACAGGTTGGGAGGGATAATTCTTGCAGTCAATTGGCTCTGCTCAGATAATGTTAGGAGGATATTGATCCGCCGTTAGTTTCATATATTGCTGGGTTACAGCAGTCTTGTTCACTCAAATGAACTACGGTTTTTTGATACTGAAGAGTAAATTGAAATGTAAAGAATTAGCTACCGAAAGTTAGCTAGTGAATTTAATGATTATCGAACTTAAATTTAATTTCATTTATAATTCAAATAGCTTACATAATATTTAATATCATTATTGCTTACATTTTATTTACATTAAAGGTAAATGATTCATTACAAATGTTGCATACTATATAAGATAATCTTCGTAAAGGTTAGGATGGGCAAATATAGGAAGGCTGCAGAGCCAGGTGAGTCTGTAATTAGGCGGTTTGGTTAGCCATGATATGGGATCCACTCCTGTGTTGGATGACCGCTAGTGAATATATGTCACGCATTCCGTCATAGAGAAATAGTAAAGAACCTGGGTGGGACTGGGTGGAGAAACTTATTGCGCTGAGAGATGCCATGGTTCCTCGTAATTCGCGTGGTATGAATAGTACGTGACCTCCCTCTGGACTATAGCCTAGGTAGTCGTTCAGTAGGGAGGATCACATTGCCCAACTGTCGCTTTAGGAGGGACACGCCTACAAGGCTAAAAGACCAGGGTGTGTAGGTTAAGTTCCCATTCGATTTTACTTTCCAACAGATCAAATTTGTTTGCGATATTCCTGTAAAATTTCACTTGCCATCTAAAGGAGAATTCAAAATACATAATGAAGAATTGGAATACTCCTTCCTTCCTGAAGGAAACTGAATGTCTGCCCATCGTTCAGTCGTCTTTCAGTGGGAAACTTCTTAGATGGCGGACAGCACACTTAAAACAGGGCGGATTTTTTTCTAAACGCTATATAGCTTCTTTGGTATATTGTAATTAATAATAAACATATTGACGGTTTTTCCTTACAAGATCTTTAGTCTACGTGAGACGTGCCAAGATACATATTGAAGTCTATGCGTTTCCGTGGCAAAAATACCTAAATTTAAAATAATGTAAATAGAACTTTTTTCTATGAGAAATTCTCATAGAACTTCCTGATAAATACACTAAATAAGCCTACCAAATAAATGGTCAGTATATTATAACTCCACTAATATTCTTTATTTAGACTACTAATTTTATTATGGTTTTCATCTCTAATTCTGCTTAGTTTACAAGTACTAATTTTTCAGCCTTATTGTATTTCTCAACATTAATATTAAATATTTGTAAAAAATGTAAAAAATCAATAAAAGAAAACAATATTAAATTTACGCTCAAATTATTTCCTTACTCATGTACTGGCGAATAGTTTCATCAATATACGATTTACGGAGTTCGTTTTTAACTCAGTAGTAGTATGTATGTGAAGCTGTGGAGACGGATGACGGTGCCAATAACGTCTCTCTTTCAGGTACTTTTTAATGTGATAAGGACGTAACCATCTTACGAGATCGGTAAGATGTAGGCCTAAGGATGGAAGTGCATATTCAGATACAAAAGAAATACTGGAAGAAAGTTAACCATCTCACATTTCAGCTACATGAAATGTGAGGAAATAAATGTGCAAAGACAGCAAAATGTATGGTGACTGGTAATAAAGTTGTTTAACCATTATTTAAATAGTTGTTTTTTAAATCCCATCCCGATGAGGGTTTCTCTTCGCAGTTTTCTTTAATCCATCGAGAAAATGCCAAAATGTCCCCTTTGGTTCTAGACATTTCATTTATTAAGAACTTAAATAAAAAGAAAAATGCAACTGAAGAATACAACCGACTCCGGTTATAGTGTACGTCTGAGGACTAACGTGTTTGGCTAACTATATCCGAGGTTCACTGAACCCGATGATGTCAAAATTGAAAGGAATTTCTCTACAATTATTGGTGTTATTAATAGGTATGGAGATAATCAATCCACAATAGAAAATAGAAATATTATATATTTATTTTATGCCCAAAGGTACCTTTCGGGAACAATATTTTCCCAACCTCAGTGGGTCTCTAACAAAAAGGAAAAATTGAGTGGTTAACATAAAGAGGAGCAGTGATATAAAGAATACAATAGACAAAAGAAGTGAAATGAATAATACAATGATAACATTTTGAAATTTTAATAAACAACATTGAAATAACATTTAAAATAAAACCGGATAAGATCCAGTGATGAACCACTAGGGTGGCCGCCATCTTGTAGAATGATGGGAAGTGGAAGGCCAGCCAATAGAGTAGGGGGAACTGGAAGAGAAAGTGTAAGTCATAACAGGTTTAAAATAGACAACTTTTTAATAATAGGATTATGTACTTGATAATAAATCAGAATAAGAAAGTTCTAAATTTTTTAATCGGGTCGCGATTTATTTGACTAGATCAAGGAAAGACTGTAATTGACAGTTGTTTAAATTAACTATCGTTTTTTATTTTAGGATAGAGCGTTCTTGTAGGAAGTAAAATTCGTATCCAGGCGTCCACCGGAGACGCAAATAGGGGAAGTCACGGATTATAATAATATCGCCAAGAGAATTTGGAACCAGATCACGGACATTAGGCAAAGACTTTATCCAGAAGCAAGATTCTGCTGCGTCGACGGAGAAGGTTCAACGGGGCGCCATCAAACGAAGAAGTGGAGAGCGCGCGAAGACTCACGAATGAATAACAAGGTTTATAACTATTGTAGTACAGAGAAAACTGGTCATGACCAAAAAATAATTTATTTTTGATTATCATTATAATAAATTCTGATTTGTTAAGTTGAAAGAAAGCTGGCTATCATTATTCGTTACGTGCAATCCAGCATTTTAAAAAGATTTTCAGATTCCTCGCCACTCCGTATGGATGGCAGTTTGAGTAATTGGTTGCAGAGTAAGTAGCAACAATTATGAACTTCGAACCTCTTAGCTTAGCTAGCCCAACACAATTTTGTAAGGTGAGATATTTAAATTACGTATGAATCATCAGGTTTCAAATGTAACCTTTACCTGGCGCCCAAATTACATTTGTCAGTAGTAATTAATTATGTTTCAAAATGTGGGGCTTGTTTTTAAACAGAAAGACGGAGCTTCTTTCAAATTGGCACCAGTGAACGTCGGGTATATTTCAATATTTCAAAAGCAATTGTCAAAATATTAATTTGTTTACATTTTTACAATCATTTATGTTTTGATGTGACACTCCTAAATTATTGCTTGATTCAACGCCATACTATCATATGAAGATATTAACGTTACATGTTAAAAATGTTAAATTTCTTTCTAAACTGCGATTAATAAATATTAAACGCCAAAAATAGGCACGCCTTTTCGCGTCTTTCTCGGCCAAGACGCTAGTGTCGCTTGTTCCCAAGAAACAACAGTTCCAACTGCAAGGAAGGAAACTCTACTGGCTTATTGGCTACAGATCCAATCTGTTCCTGGAAAATAAATTGCTAATTTATAAAACCATCCTACTTCCTGTATGGACATATAGAATCCAAATCTGGGGCACAGCCAGCAGAACAAACTTATCAATTCTTCAAAGATTCCAGTCAAAAATTTTAAGAGTCATCTCATCAGCACCTTGGTACATGTCTAATGCAGCACTCCATCGGGACCTCAATATTCAAACAATTCAAGAGAAGATACAAGAAATTAGCCTAAACTACAATAAATGCCTGGAAACCCATCCAAACCATCTAGCCCTAAAACTTTTAGACAATAGTCAAGAAATAGCTCGCCTCAATAGAACCTCCTCTTTGCAACTTCCTTACCGCTTTAGTATTTGACATTGACATACACAAAACAAAAATAATTCTCCGTTTTGTGTTCTGATTATTCTAATTTTTTCTCTTTTATGTTATAGTCTTTGTATATTGATCCTGGAACGTACCAATGGGGGACTTTTCTGTAATTTATTGATTCATTGATCATTTATTTTTGAATTATCGTATTTACTTATTATTTCGATTTGAAATAGATTGTAAATTTTCATTGTGTTAATAAAAAAAGTGTCGCTTTTTCTGCAGCACTGCTTGATACGGTCGCGATCATGCGACATCTTGCGGCAGAACCAAGGAAGACGCAAAAAGACGTGCCATATGCCACCTCGAAGATAATACCCTCAGCTGCCACGTTACAAAAACACAAGTATACCTTCGACTAGCGCGAATCGGTTTTCCCCTTTTTCTTTCGCCACAAGGTCGAGGTGAGACGATATCAGACATTTATTACGGAAACGCGTTATCGCCACTTCCGCTGTCCTCATCTTCATATCAAGGATTGAAAGAGACCACACGCATCGCAATAACGTCGCATTTCAGGTTCACCTCCGTTTGCATGATAAAGGAATGCCGCAATATTAGATGCCGCCATCGATATCTTTTCAGATCCACATCCTATGGAAACTGTTACAACAATTGTTGGAAGTAGACCTCGTAGATGTTGAAGTCCAGTCCCGGCTCGCGGTTTTCTAAATGGAGAAGGCTGCAAATGCATGACATTACATTGCATTTCTATACATAACCTCTTTCGATCACGAAGACTACAGTCCTGTAGGCTTCGCGCTTTTGATAAAGGATTAAGGGAGTAGCGCTCCTACCACATAGTGGGAAAACTAGTTGATGCGCAATGCTGCTCGCTGAGCTGCGAAGTAACGCTATCTCGTGAGCATACCCTTCTTCAGACCCTAGGCCCCATCCTTCAAGGCTGCCTGGCTGCAGCCTTCGTCTGCTGGTATAGACCGATTTTCCTAAGGTTGAGCCAAAGTGACAGTTCGGGAAAACAAATGAACATCACATGTATTTGAGAGAAGTATCCCTGCGCCGCGACAGCTGTTCAGCCACGCCCCTTCGTAAAGTGCTAATGGTTCCTGTGAAAACATCCCTACACAGAAGTCTAAAAGTTTCCCTGTGGTATATGCGCGTACGCGAGTCCGGGAAATATTTAAATTTTATCACATATGGGGAAAAATCACTTAACATGCTCTCACAAGTAGTAAAAGAATACTGCCACGAATGTAAATAGAAAGAAAAATGATTTTTCAAGGGACGTTCAAATACCTATTCTGCTCGTTTCACAGCAATGGGCCAATGCATTTTGTTAGTGAGGCGAGTGGTTTATATATAATTATACCACCCTGACTATCCTTACATAATACCGTGCTCTCATAACTCAAATGTGCCTTAATAATTTTTTACGTCAATGTTCTATATGGCAATGCATTCCATAGTCTAGTATGCATACTTTCATCTCTTCTTTCTTGAATGAATGATAGGCACATTCTTGAAACTCACTAATTAAAACACATTGAAGACAATTTTTACTTGTATTCTCAACTAAAGGCTCTACTAAATTTCCTCCAGAGTTGTTTCCTTTACAACCATCCAAATGAATATCTATTTTTAAATACTTAATTGTTAACTGAATATATCTCAATGATGTTAAAGGAATTAGGGTATGAAAACTGTCCTGTAAAGGTACATAAAAAAATAAACTTCACAAGAATATTTATTTATCACTTTGACCAATGGTGTGGAATTGTTCATTCCATTACATTCCGGCACCAAATTGGGAACGATCCCAGTATGTATGAATAATAATAATTACATTTTATTCATTTTCAACAAGTTAACAAATTCAGCACATGAACCTGAATTAGCAAAGCATTGTAGGGTGCAGTTCAAGCACGCTTATAATGAAAACAGAACAGATATGGTATAAAGACAACATTTATAAACAAGTAACAGTTTTACAAAACAGTATCCTATCACAAACAATATACAAATTTAAAGAATGACAATATACAAATACAACACAAAATACATTTATACAATACACATTACATTCATACAATACAAAATACATTCATACAATACAAATTACATTTATACAATTTACAAATTGAAAGAAATTAACAAGGGTAGGAAACATTTATTTTAATGAAATGTGGTAAATATATAAAATTTAATTGTTTTCTTGTGTCAGTGGTAGTTTCCCAGAACAAAAAGAAAAAAATATCATTAGTATTCTGTATAGTTAACTGTTAATTAGTATTTTATTTTTTAATTGAATATTTCTTCTCTTAAGGCATCATGGCTTGTTATTATTGGGGTTCAAGAAAATACTTCCCTAAAACATCAATATTTATCCAGTCTCGAAGGTACAGTCTGAAAGAAAACAGATAGTCTGGAACAAAAAGACAAAATTTCATTAGTATTCTGTATAGTTAACTGTTAATTAGTATTATATTATTTAATTATATTTTGTCCCCTCTTAAAGCACTACAGCTTGTCAATGGGGTTGAAGAAAATACTTACCTAGAAAATCAGCAATATTGATATTGTCTCGAAGGTACAATCTTGAAGATGGTCTGGGCCAACTGCTTCATCCTCAGGCAACAAAATTTGGATCTATTGAAGATAAAGTGAAATTTAATAAAGAAAAAATTGCAATATTAGTAATTAAAATATAATGAAAGTATTCAACAATAGGATTTTCTTTGTAATTTACCCATAAATACAGTACACTTCTGGTTTTCCTGTAAAAATAGAAAGAAAAATGTATATGAATATGGAAAGACATTACATTAATTACTATACAAATATTTAAGATTAATTTCAACTATACTTACAGTTTTCCATATTCAACACCCCTCTCCTGATGGTCCTGGTAATGGGATAGCCAGAGGTTCACTGTCATCTTCATTCTCTTCTTCACTTGAAGTGTCTTTCCTATGTTGATGATCATGGTTCCACATTCAAATTGTCCCATTTCACTTCTCGATTCTAATCTTCTTCAACAATTTTCTCAGTGTGTTTAACATAGTTTTCCATCTGCATCAGGTAATATTGATCACATTTAACACAATATCATTTCAATGATTTGCTTAGAAACAGTGACAAACTAAAATGTCCTATGTGCACTAATATCAGCTCTTTCTACCAAGGCCCTATGATTATCGGTCTTCTCCCATGAAAATCCCATCTCCAACAATAATTTTCTTAAACTTGACTTGCTACCATAAAATCCCACATCCTCATTTTTCTTATTTCCACTACCAAAGAATCTAATGTCACATGTTCACCTGAAAAGAAATGATCATCAATTCAAATGTGAACTTCAATACAAATAAACTGCTCAAGTAATTAAATATACATTAAAACTTGCCCTTTTCACATATCCCATAAATAATTTTTCGGATTATCCCCTTGCCAAAGTTGTCCACTTTGTTGATTACAGGCGCTTTTCTATTTCTCTTCTTGTTGGGAGTTCTTAATTCATTAATGTTCTTCTTATAGTACCTAAATAAACAAAATTCCTTCAGTTACACTTTCATTAATCACACAATACCAATCATTAAAGAATAATAATAATTATAATAATAGAAATTAAGTAATTATAATAATATAAAAGCTTACTTCATAACTGTATTCTTGCTCAAATTAAGCAATTCCATCGTTAAAATCACAACCGATTCACATTCCAATCTTCCTTCCCTTTGTATTTCTTCAATTTTTTTAGCTACAAAAATTATATCTTCTTGACGCTGGCGTGAACAAGGCAAACACCTTCTTCGCGCTCTTGGGCTTCTCATTCTTCACAATCGTGAATTATATTAAAAAATAATATAACACACAAAGCACATAACCACGAAACGCTCGCAATCACAGCTCGCCGCACAACAGCACAAAGGCGGGAACCACGTGCATCGGCACGCATCTTACATTCAGGTCTCGGTTTTAAAGTAAACACAATATTTATCACACAAAAAGTAAATTCAATGTAATATATAAAGAAAAAAAGAATTTTTACAGAAGAGCATATAACACTGTACTTCCTAACTTCAATTATTTATCGCGGCGCACTATATTTTTGTCGGACGAGGACATAACAAAAGGAAGAGTCGAAGCCCTTTACAAGTTAGCCAACTGCAAACGAACGAATGCGGGAAGGGAGTGCAATGGACTCAAGGGCACGACGACCACAGAATCTTCACTCAGGTTGCCAGCAGTAGCTGTCACTTTGGCTCAACCTTAGGAAAATCGCTCTATAAGCCTGTGCAGTAAATGCATGACGTCACACCTCAACGTTTTACGCAGACCTTACGGCGGAATGAAGTAGGAGGCTAACGCTTTTCTCTTCCTGGTCAAAAGCTTCAAATGCGTTACAGACGTCCGTTAACAAACTGGCAAAGAAACGTTTTGATATGATTGTTATAGAACTCAGAAAGCTATTATTAATAAATAAATACATGCATAAATATATTTTTAAATTTCTTTTAGGGGACTTTTTCTATAGAAGAGACTCCGCCTTACAGTCTTTAATGACAAGCGCCACCTGATTATAACATATTGTCTTCAGTATCAATACGCATTGCCACGTTTCAATACGGTAATTAGGGGTTACTTAAAAGGTTTTAAAACTTTGAAGCCACCACGTTTTGTAACTAAAGAACAAGTAATAAATTAATTTCATACTTCTAAAAGTGACCCCAAATAAACCTTCCAAAAGCCGGGCAGCAGGTGATAGCTCATCAACAGCTCATTATAAAACATTCACATACAATACATGTACATTATTTTACAACACTTCGCTACAGAACATTAAACGATTTCAGGTTTTTCGTCGAGTTTCCTTGATTCATTGAGCAAATGTTGAGATGGCCCCTTGTTTTGCTTCTGGACATAATATGTTATTTCATTATCTGTGTACGTGGTTTAGAATTCAGTGAGAAATATAGTTATTCAAATTATAGTTTCCATGTTGTTGCGGCAGGAAGTATTATTCCTTGGCGAGGGACATGGTGGATAAGAGCCCAAAATTTATTGCTGATTTATCCTCGGAAATAGATTTTATTACATCGAAGTGGTGCTTTTTTTTCTGTATTCAAAATTCAAGCAGCATATGGCTTAGTGTAGGGATCACAGAATTTTGAAAACGTATACAGTATTCACTTCTCCCCATAGCACGTCATACATAGTTTTTAAACGGTTTTTGACGTAAACTAAAATAAATAAATAAATAAATAAATAAATAAATAAATAAATAAATAAATAAATAAATAAATAAATAAATAAATAAATAAATAAATAAATAAATAAATAAATAAATAAATAAATAAATAAATAAATAAATAAATAAATAAATAAATAAATAAATAAATAAATAAATAAATAAATAAATAAATAAATAAATAAATAAATAAATAAATAAATAAATAAATAAATAAATAAATAAATAATTACTCGGAGGAAAATCTCTGACCGGCAAAGTTGGCTCAGGGCATCAATTCATGTCACTCCAGTGCCTCTGACCGGGAGATCCTAGGGTTTGAGTCCCTCTTGACTGCTTGATCGAATTTAGTCGCTGTCTACTGGAAAATTCTGGCGGACAGCTGCTCTAATCAGTATTTTTCCTTATTTTTGTCGATCAACCCCAGGCAAATGCCGAAGCAGTACCCTAACAACCGGGTCACGGACATCGTGTGATCTTTCTTTCCTCTTCCTTGTTCTCTACTTCACACATCTCACCCCTTACCTATACATATTTACACTCACGTACATTACACTACCTCACTTGTCGAGAAACTACTCGGAAGCTCAGAACTTTTCCCGGATGGAGGCGGAGCCCGTGTTGGAAGATACGCGATTGTGGAAAAATCCACAAGCCGACGGAAGTCGGCGCTAGATCTCGCCAGCCAGCGGGAGATCATCGTTAACTCTCGCGAGAAAACATGCACTACGCTAGCGGGACTAATGACCTTAGCAGTTGATGCGCCCGGAAGTGACCTTAGCAGTTGATGCGCCCGAAACAATCAATTAAAAATCTGTTTTAACACTGTAATTGTAGGTAGGTGCGAATAAAAAATCTTCGACATTTGCTATTTTCGAAAATTCAGATGAATCAACAAAACTGTAGCCTACGCGGTTTTTTTTTGAACGCCGTTCATGCAATCCAATGAAGAAGATTAATCGAAAATCTAGTGACACTTTTGAGAAAAATTGGAAAATCTTTGAGGCTTAATGCAATGTACTCCCAAAAATTAAAACGTCGGTAAGAGGGTGCGACATCAGTAAGATCGTCTAGAAAAATATTCGGACGAACGTTTTGCCGTAAACCAACTTTTTATATTCAAGGACCCCCAAAACGTACATTCTGACTACACAGCTATTTTACAGCTTTTGCACAACTTATTTCTGCGAAAAATTGCTGTTTAAATCGCAGTATTAAATAAGTCTTTATACTACGAATGTAATATGCGAAGGCGTAAAAACTTTTTTCGGTGTCAGGGGACCTCAAAAATTATTTCCGTTAATCACTTTTCTGTAACGTTGCATAACATTCAGTGAGTTTTAGGGAATCGTTGAATTTTGACATTTTCATTATTTAAAAGAATGGACAGAATATGCTCATATCTCTAAACCTATGGACATTATTTCAATTCTGGAGGCACAAACTTGTTTCAAAATGTAATATAGTTCCAGAAAATGCATCATTTGTCACATTCAGTTGATAACTATTCCCTCTAGAGCAGTTTATATGAGAGTAGTTTTTCAAAGAGTTTGAAAATAATGGTCATGGTTGATTCGTTCTAGCTTCTAAACTGTTTTATCTACATCGCTGTGATTTATCCCGCTGATTATCACTCTGCGTACATCGCTCTTCATCTTGTAGTTTAGACGGAATTTTAATCCACCTGAAACACTACATACATTACTTCGTAAATACGTACGTGTTGGAGGAAGTAAAAAATGTATGCGTTTATTTCAAATATATTTATGTGAAGATAATGTAGTGTAAATTATAAGTTTTAGCTAAACTGAATTTGTAAGTAAACTTGGAATTTTGTGAAATAACTAGGTTTTATTAAAGTTATTTAGCAGTCATCTTTTACGCATTTTCATAGCCGCGGTTAAAAACACCCGGTATCAATCGAATATTAATTAGTGTTTATGTAAATAATAGTATCAGTAATTTCTTGCTCTAATAAATGTCATCTGTCTGTCGGTACTTGACGCGACAGCCCGCGTACGGGCCATGGCCTACCAGCAGCGTCCCGTGCATTGGTTAAGTGGTTACGAGTGGTTCGCACGAAGACATCCTCACGCCGTACTCCGGTCATCTCAACCTGAGAAGTGAGTTTTCTCATCGTCACACAGCAACATATAATGGGACGTTGCAAGGAAAACGCACATTATATTTTTACCCGACTGGAAATCTAACCCGAGATCGCTTTTGAATGTTTTTTAATTATGTCAAGTCTTTCCTCAAACTGAAATTCGAAAATGTGCCATGCATGAAACAAAATATAATAAAATTCAAGGTTTCACACTGGACTAGATTATTCTCAGTACGGACACTTTCTGATATTTTTGAAGCAATTGATAGTATATTTATTATTATTATTATTATTATTATTATTATTATTATTATTATTATTATTGTTGTTATTATTGTTGTTGTTATTATTGTCATTATTGTTGTTATTATTATTATAACCATTATTTCTTAGCAAATGCATCTCCATTTTCAACTCCATGAAGTAGCTCATCACATCTGAAGTGTTCCTTTTTCCGCAAGGGTCTCGTGCGAATTCAGAGAGAAAAGCCGAAGACCGATAAGCGCAGCCGTTAAGCGATACGACCGCAGCGGTGGGCGCAGGCGGAGCTCCGTAGAACTCGATGATGAATGGGCTTTTAAACCCAGGGAGAAACAGCGCTCCCGCCGCCTTCCTGCAGCCGGAGCATTAGCCTGATCCTGCTCCGCCGCCACTCGGAACACGGACGCTGCGCCGCGGCAGTCGCTTTTAAAACGACTCGCGCAGCTCGCCCAGCTTAAAAATCAAATCAATGACGCCTTTAAAAACTAGGATCTGAAAAATTTCCTTCAAATATGCGTAAAATTGTATATGATATCTATATTGATGATATGATTTATGATAAGATTGATTGATTTTTTCGTGTTTCCGGGCGCGTCGGTCATTAGGCCCGTTAGTGTAGTGCATGTTTTTTCTCGGGAGATGGTGATTTTCCACTCGCTGGATGGCGAGATCCGGCACCGACCTACCGTCGGCTAGAGGGGTTTCCCCCTAACCAGGACTCTCCCACCAGCGGGGCACCGCCCCAGCCAGGAAAAGCTCTAAGCTCCCGACCGGTCTTCCGGAATATGTGGTAGTGTAGTGCATATTAGTGTGTGTGTGTGTGTGTGTGTGTGAGAGGAAGGAAAGATCACGCGCGGTCCGTTGCCCATTCGGTAGGGTACTGCTCCGGCATTCGCCTGGTGCTGATGGGAGAAACCACGGAAAACTACCGATCAGAGCAGCCGGCCGCTAGAATTCTCCTCCAGGCAGCGACTGAATTCGACCTAGCTGAAAAGCTAGTGTCGAAAATCCTGCCGCTGTCGGGACTCGAACCTAGGACCTGCCGGTCAGAGGCGCTGCAATGACATCAGTTGATGCACTGAGCTACCGCTCCCGGTTTATGTATTGTTCTCTTTTCGGTGTATACATTCTCTTTAATACACATCCTCAATTATGTTTGACATTTTCATACTGGAGTTGGTTACCTAATAGGGATGGAATCGAATATCCGCTTGATCTCCACCCATTTTCTTCGGTCTGCCGCAACGAGAGACCTTCTCGGACACATTGTTCTCGCTCTCGGGACTAAAATCTGTGTCGAGGCCGCCATCAGTGTCTTGGTCCATCTCGGCGTCCAGTGCATCCTGGGTATCTTTCGCCACGTCAATATCAGTTCATAGGTCATTTGTGAAGTTGACTTCCGTCTCGCTGTCGGGGTCTACCTCAGTTATTGGAGCCACTTTGTATGTAGAACCCACCGCTGGATAAACGAAAAAAGACACCGAAAGCACGACGGGAATCATGCGAACATTGATGAATCAATGTGCTAATGAAAGGGGTACATTCCGGAAACCAGTATGTGTATTAAAGTATTAAATAAATATTTTTACGCAACTACCAATATGTTACTAATTTTCAAAATGTAGAAGATATTCCAAGAAAAATATGCAGTCTGCGGCATTTATTTTCAAGGATAAAAAGGCAATAAATTTTGGCTCTTATCCATCTTGTCCTTCGGAATAATACTTCCTGCCGCGACAACATGCAAACGATAATGTGAACAAATGTATTTCTCACTGAATTCTAGAAGACCTGCACTGAAAATGAAGTTACATTTATGTCCAGAAGCAAAACAAGGGGCCATCTCAGCATTTGCTCAATGGATCAGGGAAACTGGACGAAAAACCTCATCGAGATGAGGGTCATTGACCCGGAGGCTGCAATACAATACTTGTTACAGGTTGTTTATACACATTTTATACAGTTCAAAAGGTAAATAAGAAACTATTTCACTTGGGATTTAACCTTTTCTATCGAATTTAATCGTTTAATGTCATCTGGTAAAGTGTTGTAAAATAATGAGCATGTATTGTATGTGAAATTTTTGTAATCAGTTGTTGATACTGTCACCTGATGAATATGATTTCTGCGTCGAGTGTTATTGTAATAGACATCGGCATTTTCTGAAAATATATTCCCGCCCTTAAGCAAGTCATTTTTTACAAAAACCACTGATTCGTAAATAAACAGACAAGGTAATGGTAAAATTCCTAGATTAATGAAGAGGGGCTTACATGAATCACGTGGTTGGGATTTGGTTATTATTCGTACAATTCGTTTTTGTAATCTAAAAGTCTGGGAGCTATAAGATGTATTTCCCCAGAATATTATGCCATATCTCAGGCGGGAATAAACATTCGCGAAATATACACAATGAAGGCTGACTGAATTTGCAAGAATTCTGAACGCGTAGCATAATGAACTTAATTTTGTGTTCAATTCATTTAAATGGACGTTCCGTTTAAGGTTTCTTACTAGAAATTTACACAAAACATTTAGAAAAATTTTAAAATTTTATTTATGTTTTAAATTTTGTAAAGTAACCCCGAATTTTAAAGAATGTTTTAAATTTCAAAGCTTACAGTCAAAATTAGTCAGACGGACGGACGGACAGACAGTCAGACGGACGGAATATGTATTTTCAGACTAGCTGAAACACCAATTTCTCAAAAACGCCTCCAAATTTTTTCTTAAAACTTTTCCAACGAATAGTGCTGTTTAAGATGACATAAAATTCATTTTGCTGCATTATTTGTTTAATTACACAAATATAAGTTCTTTTAAATATATCTTCTCCGTTAATATGCACGTCTCCAGCAATTTGTAAACATTATTGCATTTGTGAGTGGTAGTGTTTCAAATAACTTCCAATAAAGTTTTTCGAAAAACACAAGATTCCGTGTAGAAAAGAGCTTCAGATTTCGCATTACCACTGAAGTTTAAACAATTTTTTTCTTAAAAAAGGCTCCAGATTTTTCAACAAAAATTTTCAAACAGCACGAAGTTTTACTCTTTTTTCAAATTTTAAAAGTAGTATTACAAATCTGTCATTAGTAAATGAAAAACAATTAGAAAACTTAAAAAATATTGCTTTTTGGACGGCGATTGATGGCAGCTGGCAAAATGATTGGTTAAGACCGCAAAGCTAGCGCATACCAAGGTAATTAGAAAGCTTTATAACGAGAAAGTCTGTGCCATTCTGTAGCACTACTAGTTTATAAGTTAAACTAAGAATTATTGCGCCAAATAGAATGTTCTTTTATTGGATAAGAATTGTAATCTACAATAATGCAAGTACATAGTGTGTAATGTTCATTTTATGCCTTTTTTTTACTTCATGAGTTATACGATCACGTATATTTTAGTCCATAGTTTGCACACAATAATTCGTTTAATAATCAATCTAATAATTAAAAGTTATTTTTAAAACTTAGTTT
Organism: Teleogryllus oceanicus; assembly: GCA_964035755.1. Lineage (NCBI taxonomy): Eukaryota > Metazoa > Arthropoda > Insecta > Orthoptera > Gryllidae > Teleogryllus > Teleogryllus oceanicus. The sequence goes on along the minus strand of CAXIVR010000002.1, from coordinate 23,381,969 downwards.
TGTAGCTACATTTTGAAGTGGAGTTTAAGGATAATCATCAGGATTTAATGGAAATATTGATGCTGTTGGTATTAATATTGAAAAGTATTTAAATAGCATTCGAAGATTTATTGACAGTGTTTGAAAACGAATACAATGTTCAAAAATTCACAATGACATATCTACGGATATACAATAGTATTAGTTGTACAAATTATGGGTCAATTCCAACTCGCTATATGTATTATGTGTATATGCATAATACCGCATATAACCGATCCAAATCATTTCAAACTTCTCTACCCAAGTATGTAATACAAAAACACAAGAATGAAACACATGGTTCTGAGTTCATGCTCATAATTTAAAAAATGGCATATTCATAGAAGTTAAGACACAAATTACTGTGCATAAACGATTGAATAATTGGGAAAAAATCGAAACATTAAATTATTGTAGAAACCAAATCTGTAAGAGTCCCTACAAACAATGATTTACACTCCGGTGTAGAATTTAATCCATTTGCGGAAGTAGGCAACGTCGGTGAAGACAGTGGGAAATGTGGGTTTATCGCAACGGGATGCGATTTCGATGCCCACCTGCTCCCCACCAGACACCAGGGCGCCGCCGGAGTCCCCTGAACAAGCAGAACGCCCGCCAGGGGTGAACCCAGCGCAAAACATACTTTGCTCGTTGAAGTGTCTGACCATCTTGCAGACTTCTTGGGTCGTCACAGTGAGGTTCGTTGCACGCAGATGCTCAGACCTTGAACCATTGGGCTGCAAACAATTAACGCTTTATGGCACCCATCATCTACGAACATCAGATTTTCTGCAAACAAAAAGGACAGCTGCACTTACTGAGGTCAATCCCCAACCAGCAACGGTCGCAGAGGTGCCAGGTTCCGGCATGATCTCGGTCAGACTTATCGGCTGTATTGAATCCCCATATGTGAAGGCGCTTGCGATCTGCAATTGAACACTTAACTACACAAGTATTCGATATAAAATTCACAAGACTTGCGTGTCTTGTAAAGTTCATAATTGGTTTACGCTTAATTTTCACGATAACCCCTGAAATTTTGGAATAGTTTTTTCCATACAATGAACAATGTTACAAGCACGAATATTGGCTTCAGGCGACCACTGACGTATACTATGTAATAATTCAGGGCCGATATTCTATTGAATCTATTCTATTTCTCTCCTTTGCTTCTTGGTTCGAGCCTCTAAGTATATCCAGAATCATTGTCAAGACTCAGAGCTATTGTTACCGCTCTTTTTTATCTGTTCGCGGCTGTATCGGTGGAGCATCATTTATCAAGGTTTGGCGGTAGTTTCGGTGCGTTTCGATTATGAGAAGCATTATTGGCTTGCTTACAACTAAGAAAATAATTAAATACAGAATTTTAGTTAATATTAATGATATTTTCTAAACAAAATGTTTAAAAAAATGGAATATCGAATGTGCAGAGTGCTCCAACGTGCTGCAGCTTAAACTGGGAGCGGTGGCTCAGAGTCACTGCTGTGCCTCTGACTGGGAGGTCCTAGGTTCGAGCCACGACGGCTGCAGGATTTTCGACACTAGCGTTTCAGGTAGTGCGGGCCACAGTACCGTCCGGTACAAGCCGTAAGGCCAGCACCCGACCTGAGACGTCTTGGGGGGGTGGCGAACACAATTCACCAGATGGTCGACTAGCTCAGTATAGACGTCCCAGTGTGGACACAATAAATAAAAAATAGGGGCAGGGTCGTGAAGATCGTTTATGGATTGGATGCAAAAATTACATACAACTCGGGTGAGAATCACTTTTCACTAAATTCAGAATATATTCTAAAAATATTTGGTGCTATGACAGATACATAAAATGGCACACAGAAAAAAATCAAATATAGAATACTCTTGACTGTCTGTAAGAAAAAACACACACGCACTAATAACTCGATACACAATTTCCTACTCTTCTTTACAACCCAATTGTTTAACAAACACACACTTTCAGAAATTCGAAAGAAACGTTAAAATATTACTTTATACAAAAATGAAAGAAAAACACATTGAAAATCAAAATTAGTACTTTTGACTTAACATTACTTTCACAAAAAAAAGAAACTCTTTCTCTCTTTAAAATCCAGAGAATGATTACTATTATAATTAGTCTCTTACACAAGCTCTTAATCACTAAATTACAATATTAGATCTTCAAATCCTTTTTTGAAAGAAAAGATTGATTCTTTCTCACGTATTAGAAGTCGGAAACAAATGTACTTTTACTTTTCTTATCTTTTAAGCATGGTAAATCTGTTACCCTCCCTTTCTTTCTATGTGACGGATACAGAATAAGCTTTTTGATTAAAATGAATCACTCCTATCCCTACAGAAACAGTTTATTTGAACGACCTTACTGTGTTCTCTTCTCGGCCGCGTCGAGTGTCAGCAGTGCTTCCTTCTACCCCTTTCCACCGAGCTGCTTCGGCCTTGAAGCGTCGGAGCCTCGGGTTGAGAACGCCGTTGCCCACCAGAAAACGCGTTCTTCTTCTCGTTCAAGTTTTATATTCTTGCGTACTCTCATATGAATTTTACTTTATTTTCAATTACGATTAATGACCAACTGGATATTCAGAGTTAAAATGAATCCAGAGATCACCCCTTTTTATACGAGCACCAACTTCAAGAGAGTATATAAATATAAGAAAAGCATGTGAAAAAAAACTCTTCTGGTCTTCTAGAAGAGTTTTCCTCAAAGTTGCAAATCTGAAGTCCACTGCAATGTCAATTCCTGGTGTGCCGTTTTCAATACGTCCGCCCAGTTCAGCTGCTACCTTCAGAAAAAACTTTTTTTCTTTCATCTGACCTCCGGTCTCGCCCTCGGTCTATGGTGGCAGTCTCTCTTGTTCTAATTTCTCGTTAGCATTCCTAATATTCATCCGCGTTGGCGCGCGTTCAAAATATTCCTTTCCCTCGCTTTCTTAGGTCGGATGTGACACGTTTTCGAAATCTAAGAAAACGGACGGTCACAGTAGGTGGAATTCATTCGTGTCAGGAGGAGAATTCTAGAGGCCTGCTGATCTTATCGGTAATTTTCCGTGCTTTCTGCGATGAACACCAAGTGAATGTCGGAGCAGTACCCTAACAAACGGGCCACGGACCGCGCGATATATTTCCTTCCTCTTCCTTTTCATATCCTCACTCCCCCCCCCACACACACACACTTACACTAGCATGCACTACACTACCAAATATCCTGCAAGACCGATCGGTGACTTAGAACTTGTTCCGGATAGGGCGGTGCTCCGCTGGTGGGAGATACCTGGTTGTGGAAAAGCCCGCTAGTCGACGGTAGGTCGGCGCCGGATTTCACCACCCAGATGGGGAGATCATTGCCACATACTGATAAAAACATACACTACACTTACGGGAATAACGACGTCATTAGTTGGCGCGCTCACTAACAATGAAATGAATCAATCAATCAATCCAATGAGCTTAAAAAAGCACGGGATGCTCTAATATCTTACCCATTATAGAGTTACAGCCCGGGGTTTAGTTTAGTGTATGAATTTTCGTCACTAGCAAACTAGTTATATCAAATGTACCTATCGTCTGAAAGAGAATTCTAGCGGCTAACTGCTCTCCTCGCTAGTTTCCCAGGGTTTCTTCGATTAAGAGCTAGGAAATGCCAGAGCAATTCTCTTACAAACATGCCACACATGCGCGTCCCGCGTTCTTTCTTTCCTATTCCTTGCCATTTCGTCTCCACTTATCCACACCGAATTACACGCACTAGCATGAAAGTGATCTGTCAGACATTTTGAGCTTCTTGTCCTGACTAGCTGGTGCCGCTCTGATGGAGATATCTGGAAGTGAAAACCTCGCAAGTCCACTTGCAGGTAGTCGCCGGTTATCATATCCCAAATTGGGAGAATCTCTCAAAAATAAGATGCATAACATGTACGCAATTAATGATCAGAGCAGTTGACTTGCTTGGAAACACAAACCAACCAACCAACCGATATATCAAACCATTACATATTGATAAACAAATGTGATTAGGAATTAATGACTTACACGTATGACACCAATGTCATTTTCTAAGAACTCATTGTAATTATGTCTGTGGATTCTGGACACATTGTATAGGATCCCCTCCGAGTCTACATAGTTACTGCCAGCACGGACTTTGTAATTTAATGGGTATCTGGAAATGACGTACCTTTTTACTAGCTGTTAAACTCAACTATCTCATCACAGTTCTACGTTAAAACTCGTCTAGGTCAATACTCACGGGGAAGGCAAGCAGTGAGCAGCCGTCAGCACCCAATGTTCACTGATGATGGATCCACCGCAAAAGGAAACAGGAAACTGAATACATAGTATAGATACCTACAAGTAACCACAAAATTTTGATTGCGAGCAGATCAGGCGAAAATAAAATATTTGCATAATTGAAATTAATTAAAGTCCGTGAAAACATATTTTCTCTTTAGTTCTCTCATTGATGCAGTTATTAATATTTTCTCTTTAATTTACAACCTCTCTTAAGTATATGATTTCCATTCAAAAAATGGTTACCTGATAAGGATGGAATCTGATATCCACTCGTTCTCCCCCCATAATTCTCTGTCCGCCACGAGAGATCATCTCGGACTCGCTAGCCACCTCGCTCGCGGAACCAGAGATGGCCTCGAGATGATTTTTAATCACCGGGTCCATTTCGGCATTCAGTGCATCCTGGGACTCGTGGGAAGCATCAATCACGGTGTAATTATCGGTCCATGGGTCATTTGTAAAGTTGTCTTCCAACTCGCCCGACTCGGGGTCTACCTCGGTTACTGGAGTCACTTCGTACGTGCAAGTTACCGCTGGAAAAACGAAGAAAGACAATTAGAGCATGGAACGACTCTCGCAAACATTTTCGAATGGACGTTTTGTCGTCTAAATCAAATGGCTACATTCCGAAAAACTGTACGTGCGTTGAACTGTTACACAAATATGTTTATATGATAACTAATATAGATTAATAATTTTCAATATGCCCGGAAATTGAACGAAAAATATGCTGCCTCCTGCATTTTAAGATGTGTGTACGGTTTTGTAAGCTACTCATAAACTCGGAGAACCGAGACGCTACGCGCTCCCAAATTTTTTCTGTTCAATTGTGCTATGGAACTGCATTTTTTATTTACTTGATATGTAAAAAATTGTTGTCTTCTATACTGTGCTGTCAACGCAGTATTCGTTAAGACCGTGTTAAAATATTTAATTTCTTATGGTGTTCTACCAATGCTTTACTTCTAGCACTTGAGGAATCTATTTGCAATTTATTGTGGGTTCCTGGTACCAAAAAATTGATTTTTTTGGCCTCATGTATTTTGCAAATTAGTTTTTTGAATTTGTAGAATTGGAATTCAAAAAGTGTGGGTTCATGCTACCGAAAATGTTAATTTCGGCAATTAGCCTAGCCGTCGTTGTCTTTCTGTTTGACTCAGAACAAGTATAGCGCTTTGCACAATTTATTTATTTAATTATTTATTTATTTATTTATTTATTTATTTACTTACTTCAATATTCTCATTCTTCACCCTTTTCCCCAGTTTGCTATCGCCCACTCTAAATATATCTTAAATAATGAAGGGGAAGTCCTATATTCTTTTCTTAGACCTTTTGTAATATAAATTTTATGAGAAATGTGCGTGTAGAATTTAACTCGAAAAATTGCTCCATGATTCATACATATATTTCTTAAAGCATTTATTTTATTAATATTAATATTTATTTCCTTGAATACTTTCCGTAATGGAGGCAGTTGAACACCAACATAAGCTTTTTCTGAATCTACGAACATAAAATGAGTTTGTTTCCCAACAGAATTATATTTTTGTAAAATTTGTTTCACTATAAATATATTGTCAATTGTACGAATAGATCTTCCTATTCGAAATACCACCTGAAATTCACATTCAGTTTTCTTAAAATTCTCTTCTACAAAATATTGAAGTATCTTGCCATACAGTCGACCGAATGTGCATAAAACTCAAATATCTTAATAATTCTTACATACATCTCTTTTCCCTTCATTATAAGTGTTATTATACACGTTTTCCAGTCCAATGGCACATTTTACCCATTTAAACATTTTTTAAACAGACCTCTTATAAATTCCAGTGGTTTTTTAGTTCCACCTTTCATTGAATCATTACCCTCAATTGAATCCTACATATTCTTTACATTTGATTTCATATTGCTCAGTATACTTCATATTTCCGTGTTTTTGTACCTCCAATGTACGTACGTTTCTAATATGCTACGTGATTGATTGATAAATAAAAACGATTTTCTCTAACCTTTCTCTTTCTTCTAAGTTTAGCTTGTGTTCTGTTATATCCTATTTTATCTTTAATATGATATGGACTTAACCATTTAATGTATTTTTCCTCTTATTATTCTCTCCACATATTTTTTCGTGTCTTAATTCCATTAATATTTAGATCTGACATATGTTGTCTTTTCACCTACAGCTTCGTTAGCAGTTGAATGATTTACATATATTACATATTGATATTGAATTTCTATATTTTCAAAATCTGTTCTTAACAATTTTTCGTCTAATATTTTCCTGTAGAAATAAAGGATATTACCATGTTTTATTATAGCAGTAAAATAATGCGGTTGTGATACTTTCTCCCTTTTATCCTTTACTGGAGTTATAATAATGAAGGGAAACTATATTTTAGAATTTAAGAAATAACTAGTGAGAACCCGTCAAAATGTGACGGTGAGATCTGAGATAAATGTAAAATACTGTGCCCAGACCAATGTTCACAATATGTTGCATTGTTTGGATGTTCAGGGTATAACGAAGATATTTTGTGATGTGGAATTGCGAAAATTTTGAACATGTATGGCCCATGACCAGGTGGCAATGCAATATCGGCACCAAATGACACAAAATAAAGAGCACTATTATACTGACGAATATTATTTCTTAAGTTTTGTTGATATGTCATCATCTCCTATAAACAACTTTGATTTCTTCTTGCATATTGCTCGAAGGTAAACTTATTTTCCCATTTAAGCAACACAGAGTAAACTTGTTTGCAGAGTTTCTCTCACATGGAAAGTACAAAGCAGAACAAAACTGACACTTCATAGACAACGCCCCAACAGAGAACGAAATGACCTCACTAACACGACTTCTACGCCAACTTTCTCTTTCCATGCGTCCACTTAATGTACGTTTGCGTCTTTTGGGGCGCGTGGGCAACGATTCGAAATTGGACAATTCGACAATACACCACAAAAGCAAATACATGCAAACTGTCAACACCATAATGCAATTATTACACTGAAACAAAACCTTGACAAATTGTAAACAAATTTCAACAATCAAAACAAAACATCAAGCAATATATATATCGATTTTGATACAGCAACCCTTTGGAAGAAAACAATTGACTATTGATAAGCGTAATATTAAGGAATTATTTAATTAATTAATTTACACCGTAAATGTTGGTGAATCAACACTAACAATATCTGATAACACATCTAGAGATCACATTCTTTCATTTAAAGGAAAAAATACTGCAATCGGTTCAGTAGAAGCTCTAAACGAAGCCATGGCAGAATTCCTTATTTTTTTAAATATATAGATAGATATAGATAGTCACTATTAAAATTTGACTCCTATAAATACGAACATCTTGCACCTTTATCTTGTAGTCTGTTATATAATAATGTAATCAATTATAAATTTGAAATTTTAAAATATCTTCATGACACCTAAATTTGTGAAATTTGTTTTGCATAAAAACGTTTAAAGTTTCTAATGAATGTTGTGACACATATATAAATTATTATTTCACCAATCACTGATTATATCTTCTTCAAAATATATAACTCTCATTATACTTTTTCTTTCCTGTTCTTCCATATAAATCTCAATGTCAATCCATGTCAATCATTATTATTTCCCCATTGTTTCCAATTGTGTCTTATCTATTATGCAATCATAAAATTTATACTTCAATATTGTTACCTCATCTTAACTATCACCATAAACTCCACAATGGTAAGTTTTATACCAAAAATATCTACATTTAAAATTATTATATTTTCATTTATTGCTTTCCAATGAGTTATGAACTTTTTTCCCATAATAGACACGCCTCGTTTCGCTCGTTGAGCTTTCGATATTCCATTATAAAAATGTATATATGAACCATGAATTACAACACTACTATCTTTCTTATTTGTTTCCGAAAAACAAATATTTATTCTTTAATTTATTACATTCACATAAAATAACCACATTACTACTTACTTTGTCAATACCTTATATTGGTATATACCTTCCAAAGACAACGCAACGCAAAGGGCAGAGCTACACATACGTATCTGTATAAGAGCTCTTCAGTTTAAATGACCAATCAATACTGATGGGTTAAATTAAAAATTGCAATAAGTGTATATATTACTAACGTTACTAGCGCCCATGTTCACGCAGAAAACAAATTCTCGCAGCAAATATAGAGAATATATTGTTTTTGTGTTTTCTTACAGTATAAAGAAAATTAAATAGTGCATTATGAAACGATGATGTAATGATGGGTATTAATACACAAGTGTGATAATACCATACGAGCGAGTAGGATTCAGTCATGGTCTCCTCATCCTACTTTGATATGTTGCCGCAGGCTTCTGTGTTTACCAGTCGGCCTGCGAGGGTTTGGTTTTTTCGTGTTTCCGGGCGCGTCAACTGCTTTGGTCATTAGTCCCGTTAGTGTTGTGCATGTTTTTCTCGGGAGATGGCGGTGATCTTCCCCCGCTGGATGGCGAGATCCGGCGCCGACCTACCGTCAGCTAGTGGGGTTTCCCCTAATTAGGACTCTCCCACCAGCGGGACACCGCCCCAGTCGGGACAAGCTCTAAGCTCCCGACCGGTCTCCCGGGATATGTGGTAGTGTAGTGCATATTCGTGTAAGTGTGTGTGTGTAAGGGGGAGAGGATAGGACAAGGAAGAGGAAGGAAAGATCACGCGCGATCCGTGGCCCGTTCGGTAGGTTACTGCTCCGGCATTCGCCTGGTGTTTATCGGAGAAACCACGGAAAACTACCGATCGGCAGCCGGCTGCTAGAGTTCTCCTCCAGGCAGCGACTGAATTCGACCTAGCTGAAAAGCAAGTGTGCCGAAAATCCTGCCGCCGTCAGGACTCGAACCTAGGACCTCCTGGTCAGAGGCGCTGCAGTGGCATGAGTTGATGCACTGAGCTACCGCTACCGGTGCCTGCGAGGGAGTATTGCGCTAATCAAATACGATCAAAGTGAAATTACAATCCAATTTATTTTAAATGCTATTCCACGAAAAAATTACTACTAATAAAAGGAATTAAAACTGACAACCAGAATATAATATCAAATGCAAGTTTAATCTACACAATTGTACGAAACATTTACTAGTATGATTATCGATGATTAACCGTCAATACTAGGTTAGTAAACTTCTCTGTGATTGGTCAAGAACCTGTTTCATAATGAAATCTGTATCGTAATGAGTATCGTTCATCATACCGCGGGATGCAGCCAACAAATGACAGCATTTTACAATGGGAGTATAAAAATAATATATTGTACCTCATCTTTGGCAAGGTAAAATGACATATCGATTGTACTATTGTACAACATTCAAGGAATGGATTAATTGTAGTACTTACCCATGGCGACAGCCCACACAAACAAGACGCTAATGAGTCTATACATGTCAGCGGCTTGTGGGACAACGTACCTTGCGTTTCGTTAACGGATCTTTTATAGTTCCTTGGAGTGTAGTTCTTATGATAAAAATAGTAGACCGCATTAACACTACTTTCCAGTTGCATTCGTAGATGATAAAATGTGGTTTCGGATTACATTTTTATGTATTAATGATTCTTTTGAATTTTATTGCGGGTGTTCCTTGAAAACGATATCGTAATATAGAGCAATGAATATCCCGTACAATAGAGATATTAATTTTTCTGCATTGTTGCGCATTTTAAATGATCAGCTTAATACCCACGTACATCTCACAAAGTTGCTGTACATTTATTTTAATATCAATCAACCCACCGTTTCCTTTGTTTGGTAAGCGTACTTGATCCCTCCGAGAGAAGGAATTTTGCCGTAACAAGGATCGGTTATACATGAAAAATGAGTCAAATTTGAGTAAAAATTGCATAAGATGATTTAGAAGTGGCATTTAGATGATTTATGCCTATATGTGACATTTAGAAGTAGCAAGCAACGCGTGATAAAATCGGTATTGCTATAAGAGATACGCGAATTTCTAACAAAGGAATGATAATGAAGTAAAGATGCCGTGAGTGAGTCAAATCATAGCGAAAAAGAAAACAAGTAGTTATTCAGCAACTGGTACTTTCTCACATTATTAGTAAGTGCTATTCAATTATACTAGTTCATGAATCTGTAAGTGTTTTCAAGCAGCAAACATTTTTTCCTCACCGAGACTCAACTTCAGCTCTTTTTTGCCGTTCGACACCAAGCAGCCGCACTGACGTTCCAACATGCTGAAAAATTAATTGTCTCAATCCAAAATTTCCAACACCCCTATTTTCGAAAATTTAGAGAAATCGGATTTTGAGAAAACTTCCTTACTACAGGTCACATTAATTTTAACCAGAAATTACGTGGCTTAGACTAGAGGTGAGGAGCACGGCGAGTTCCCTTGGAAGACCTGAGTTCGAGTGACGAGGAGAAAAGTAATGCTGGTTTAAAAAAATTGTTTCGCGTGGTAGTATAATATAGCGGAGAAGTAACAAATAATGGGTGAAAATATGTGCTGTTTTGCACCACTTGTTTGGATCTCACTTCTTATTTACACCCATGTTAGTATTCAGTGTGTACTGTTCATTTTATTGATCTTCTTTCACTTCTATGTAAAATTAGGTCATGAATTTTTTGAAAATTGAATATTTTTGTGTAATTTTGCGTGACATATAGCTAATTTTTGTTTATTTTTTTCCCTAAAAAATGGCTTCATTGTCTTTGATGAAATTTTGTATGTGGATAGTCTGAAGGACGTTTAAGGGAATGGTGTAGGTTTCATGTTGGTTGAACACCCTGACTTTCCAAAAATTGAAAAATATAAAAATTTGTTCGGCGTCAACACAACTACAGTTTTTAACGTGTTTTTCTTAACGAAATGTGTTCATCAAAAACAGTTCTTCAAAAGAGATCACGTTCACGTTTTGAAAATATGAGTCATTTTCGCGTAATGTTAGATGAAACATAGGTGCTTTTAAATCAATTTTAAACAGTTTTCTCAGAAACACCTTCAAATTTTGACGTTCACTTTCATCCTCGTATGGAGCAAATAACTGTAATGATAGTGGTGATGGTCCTTTTTTCGGCGTACTCTTCGTTTTCGAAAATTGCAAAAACAGGTCGGAAATGTAAATTCGAATTTCGTGCGCTTCCTTTTAAGCGTTGCCGTTGGCAAAATTGCGGAGGTTTCAAAATTCTTATATAATATATTTATGAAAGGAAATAGATTAAACGAAGATAATGAATTTTATCTTAGAACTAACAAACACACTTCTATACTCCTAGATCTTTTAATCCCTGATTATGGTACTAAAAAAATAAAGCTCACTTAAAATGTAATTAAGATAGGCGTGTGTGAAATTATTCTTGCTTTTCTGTACTGTGTTATGTAAATATTGTAACATTTAAATTTATTCATGTTCGTTTCATTTCTAAAAGTAAGGAATGACTACTCATCCTGACAATGGAAATAAATGCAGATAAGCACGAGATGTGATTCGCTTGAATTAGTCTTTTTCAAGTTAGAATTAGTTAGAATTAGTATTTTTGAGTTTTAGTATGACAGAAATTGCAATATTTTAATATTAGATAACTAATTTCGATAATGCGAGAAAGTATGTGCTGTTTAGCTCCTCTATTTTCGTCTTGAGAAGACCTATCACTAATCAGATCGAAAACCAGAATATAAGTGTGCCTTTCAAAGTTTCAGGTGAATATCCAAATTCATTTGTAGAAAAAGTAGTTGTCACACTTCCTCTAAGTTTAATGTAATTCTACTGTGCCTGAGGGAACAACTAGGACGTGAAATTTTATTTCGTAACCTTGTCTCCTCATGTGCACCGTATATCTGTAGATTGTAACTTCATCTAACCTCAAAATGGGGAAAGCCGCCAGGTTTCCTTCCTTTGGCGTTTGCAACTGAACGCGTTCACTTAAGGCTTGCGTAATCCCACAAATTCGCTCCGCTGGAGCAACGCAAGACCGACCAAGCGTCCTCTGAAATGGAAAACGTGCTTTTGGAAAACTCAAGTCGCAAAACGTGTCTTGTCTTTGATTCATGATCGAATTAACACAAATTATTTACTTATAGGCACCCAAAATAATTGACATTTATTATCTAATCTCGAATGTAAACAATTATAACTCTTCTTAGGGATGCAATAACAGCGAAGGGCGTATATTTCAAATGCCCCGTGCTCGAGATAGTTATATTCCCTCAAAAACCACCCGCTGCATGCAGAGAAAGAATTCATTTTCCAGAAAATATACGCTCGAACTAAGACCTCAGTTACTCGTTGGTTAGCGTGCTCGCTTTCCACGGCGCAACCCCGGGTTCGATTCCCGGCTGGGGCAAAAATTGACTGTGCGCTTTCTTTGCAATGCCCCAATCCGTTGCTGTGTAATGATGAGAAAGCTCACTTCTCCGGTTGAGAAGATCAGAGATACGGATCGCTATGTGCTAACCACACGTACTCCTCAACCCAAGGCCGCAAGAGCGCTCCTGTAAATAATAAAACCCTAGCTATGTATTTTTTGTATATTCAAGACTCACAAAAAAGCAGGGAGCCATAATAAACATAGAAATCAATATTCCGTACATTTAACCTCAACAATCAAGCAGCAATTAAATTATATTGTAATTACTTCAAAACCTTTTTCACAACTGTCAATACAACGGTGACAGCTTATTCTACTACGTTCTACTATAGTAGAATACGTTAATCTAGAATACTATAGTAGAATCGACTGTAGAGGAAGGCAAACAGCGGGATCACGTACAATTCACAACTCGTCGACTCACAGAAACACGTCGTTAAGAGGATACCGACGAGAACCCAAGCCGATAGCGATTCTCATCGTCTCTACCGACGCACACTGGTTGAATCGGGCCTAAAACTTGGTCATAATTGCAAATGTCAGTGGATTTGCGTAAAAATTGGTATCAAGGGTTTTGAGGTCGCTGAATTAGAATATCATTACGAAATTTCAAAATTCAAAATAGCGCCTTCAAAATGGCGGATCGACTCATTTAAAAACAAAGAAAAATGCATATAAAAATATACATATGGAGCTCTGAAGGTCATTGATTTCAAATGTCGTAATGAAATTTCAAAATTCAAAATGGCGCTTCAAAATGGCTAACTGATTCATAAAAATGAGCCCAATGTGCGTAGAAATATGTATAAAATGGTTCTCAAGATCGCTGATTTCGATTATCGGAATGAAATATCAAAATTCAGAATTGAAGCTTGAAAATGAAGCAAATATGCGCAGAAATATGGTTAAAGTACTATTTTTGAAGTCACTAAATACAAAATTGCTATGAAATTCAAAATAGCTGCTTCAAAAGGAATATCGGATTTAAGGAAAAAGAAATCGATTGTAAGTAAAATGTTATTTAAGACAGTTTTTGAATTTGTTGATTCATTAAGATTTATTTAAAACACACACACACACACACACATATATATATATATATATATATATATATATATATATATATATATATATATATATATTTCAAACAAATGTCACCCATCTACTGGGAACCCAATATCTATGTATACAGATCTAATTTCGTCGGCACTTATTGAATAAACAATATTTTATTTAATATTTAATTATGAATAATTGAATCAAAAATTAGTCAACAATACTTTGAGGTGATCACATTGAATTCACTCTTACACCTTAGTTACCCATAGTTTTGTTTGTTGCGTCAAGAAAAGAAGAATCCTTAAAATACACCAAAAATCTGAAAGTGCTCGGTGTTATTATTGTTTAATCCCTCCAAAAGTTTATACTATTAATTTTACTACTAAAAGTAATTATCTGAAGGAGAAGTAAAAAACTTATTCCAAGAAATCAATTCCCTGTGGCATCGAAGAAACCATCGGGGGCGATCTAGTGTTATATCTTACTACGTAGCATTGTAGTATAGTCGCTTTAAAACAAAAAGATGCAGATATGTGCAGCTAAATTTGTGTTATTCTGATTAAGGATATTCTACTTGATAAATAAAATAATAATTGAGGCAGGACCTCGCAGGACAAAAAATATAATCTACAATATAAACGACTAACTTTGTTACGCTACATTGTTTAGAATTCAACTGCATCATTAAAAAATATTATACACTTTTTCTTAAAAATATACTTAACTTATAGCCATAAGTGTCTTATATTCGGATATACAAAAAGAATCCTAAAAAAAATTTTAAACCCTTTTTTTAATTTCACGAATATCGTTGGCAAGAATCAACGAATTCGAGCCCTTCGAGCAACGGTAACTTTACGACACCGTGTGGAAGACAAAATGATTGAAATAAATTTCTGAAGCTGAAGTAGTATGCTCCAATGTCTTCCGAACGAGATTTGATAAGTCAAATTCCAAACGCGCACTTTGAATTTTGCAATTATGGCCAGGTTTTGCCGCGATAAAACCAGTGTGCGACGGCTAGAAGCGTCAAGCTGTCGTTACAGGAACGTACAGAATAACTTCTACCGACACTTGTCGGTAATCAGGCCTACCGATACCGATCGTAGTCGGTTCGACTGTACAGAATAGCGCTACAGAACGCCGCTCGCTCTACTTCAAAGGTGTCCATGAGAGCGCAGAACCTCCCCCGACCTCCCCGGCCGTTGCGAGCACTCTACCAGACTCTTCAATTGGTTTCCATTCGAAGATATCGTCAATTCGAAGACATTGGTTCCTTTCAATTTAAGACGCTATGGGCGCTCATTGTTGACAACAAGCAACTGAGCCAGTGCGGCCAGCTGTAATGAATCGCATCGCTCGTGAAAAACCGAGGAAATAGTCGAGTATCGACTGCACTGAAACTTGGATTATTTATGTAAGGTGTGTGTGTGTGATGGAAATACATGGGCGAGTTCCTCCGGTGCACTGATTTTAGATGGTTCTGCACATCACTAGTTTGCGTCACGAACCACGTGACCATAGCACGGGCACTTCGTTAGAAAAGCCAGACCAGACGCTGGCCGCCATGTTGCATGGGGAGCGAGAAGTGTTGAGAAACATTTTGAAAGTGGTACAAGAAAACCTTGTGGATCTCCTGCATTAACAAGTTGTTCAGTTGAATAAGTGTTATTTAATTTGACCTTAAATTTCCGGTTTAAGACAAAATTTTTAATAATATTTTTAAGATGGTTAGGGAAACCGTGTTGTCGTAGTTTGTGCAGTCATACTTCATGCCAAACTTTGTCGAAAGTTTTCTCTGTATCTAAGAATATTGCAAAAGTATGTTTTTTTTTTTTTGAAAATTAGTACCGATATAATCAGTTAGGCGTAGAAGTCGATGCAATGTTGAATGAATTCGTCTGAAACCAAATTGACTCTTGGGTATAATGTTATTATTTGCAATAAATTTATTTAATCTATTTCAAATTATTTTTTCAAAAATGTTTAAAAAATTAGAAAGTAAACTTATGGGACGGTAATTTTTCAGGGTTAGAATGATTTTTATTAGGTTTCGGTATTGGCAATATTAATTATGTGTTCCAAATTTGAGAAAAATAGTTTATTCGAAAACACGCGTTAAATATTGCAGTTAATGAATTAATGCTTGAATTTGGAAGATGCTTTATGGTTATATTTGGAATACAATTAATACCAGAGGATTTTTTTAGATTTTAACTTAGAAATAATAAATTTAGTTTCTGATGAGGAAATAAATGCAATTCTTTCAGATACTGTATAAGAGGGAGAATTCATATTTTAAAAAATATTATTATAAAAACTAAAATTAATAATAGGATTTGCAGTAAAGGAAAGTGAAAATTGTTTGGCTAATAGTTCAGCCTTTTCATAATCGGAAATTGCTATTGTTGATTCTGATGTTAATGGAAAAATACGAGATCTTTCACCGGTAATATTTCTAATGGCAGACCCAAGTTCTGTGGAGTTATGTTGAAGTTGTGATAGAAAGTTATTGAATTTCGAATAACGGTATTCTTTCCTTTCTCGAGTTATATGTTTCAGTTTAATTAAATTTAAATTTTTAGGAATTGATTTTAATTTGCTATTGCTGCGAAATTCTTTTGTGCAAGAAGATATACGGATATTTGTTTAATTTAATCATATTGAAATGAAAAAGTTTCCATTTGATATTACTAGTAAGTTTGGATATTCCATTTCTGGGAACATGTCAAATTTTATTAATACTGAATTATGATTAGAATTAAGCTCTGGAATATAATATTGAAACATAGGTGAATCAAAATTATTAGATATTAAAACATCTAATATGTCAGGTTGTATAGAGTGACAATATGAGTAATACGTTGGTTGATTAGGTGCATGAATTATGCAATTATTTTTTATAATTAGTTTATATAAGGATATACCTTGAGGGGAGGTAGAGACCCCATGCTTGATGGTTAACATTTAAGTCACTTATTAATAATGTTTTGTAATTTGTATTGAGTATTTGAGAAAGTATATTTGAAGGCATTTTTTTTGGTTGGGGACTTGTAAGCACAAATTAGGGTAACAGGACCAATAAGAAAGTTAATTTTCAAAGCTAATATTTCTAAATTATTATTAGTTTAAACATATATTTCTGAATGTTTAATTTTCTTTCTTATTAAAATTGCAACTCATTCACCTGATTTAAATGATAAACGATCTTCTATATAAAATAAATAGTTTGGAATGTGAATTCTATTTGTAGGGTTTAAATGCGTTTCTGTGATACAGGCAATGTCTATTGAGTGAACGTGTAAAAAAATTATTGAATTCTTGTAATTGACGAACAAGACCATTGGCATTCCAGTTTAACAATTTTAGAGCATGGTAATCTACTATTAAATATTTTCGGCAATAACCCCTTGATTAATTGATGAATCCAGGAATTAGTAAGTTAATTATTTGATTTGTGATAATTGGAAGAATTGAATTAATGTTAATCAGAGAAGAAGCATAGGTTTTCTGGAGCACATTTTGTGAACGGTTAGAAAGAAATGGTTGTGGTGGAAAATTCTGTAAGTTATGTTGTGAAGAAATGGGGTTTGTTGTGGAAGTAATTGAAGTGTTGGATTAGAAGAAGATTTATTTTCAGTATTGGATTATTTGTAGTGAAGAAATCATAGAATTAGAAGTTCTATTTGATTTATTAATAATATTTAAAAATATACAACGTCTTTAATTAGCAGTATGAAATTGTAAACAGTTTACACATTGAGGAATATAATTTTTCAGTTTATTACAATGGATATAATGATGTTTATCTAAACAATGTACACAATGAGGATCTAATTTGCAATTGCCTTGTATGTGATTAAATTGTGGCAATTTTTACATTGAACAGATATTTTAAATTTTATTGAAATAATACTGTTAAATAATTTTATTTTAATTATTTCTCCATATTGTTCATTGTCTGTTGATTCAATAGCACACATATCAATTTCTTCACTTTTTTATTGTACAGACGATATACTGATAAGATTTGAAAGGATTTAGGTAGTTTAAATTTAATTTCTTCATTTGTGTAGGATATGGGGATATCATGTATAAATGCTGCTAAAATTTTCCTAGTTGGGTCACGATATATATTGTATTTTATTTGAATCACAGTAATTTCTATAATTTCTAAAATCATCTATAGATTGAAAAAAACATTGAAATTGATCAGATTTAATTTTAGTACTAACATCATTTTGAACTATTTGTTTTATTTCAGACGTGAAGGAGTTGAAGTTTCAAAAACTTTGAAAATTACGAAATTCCATTTCATTTCATTTTCTTTTTATTAGCGTTGAAATTACATAGGTCAGTTTTATAGTAGTACTTACATATATGTATTTTTGGCGGCTTAAATTAACCTTAAAAACTAACTACTCAGGATAAGGGAGCTCATAAAGCGCCTTACTTATTTTTCAACTCGGTCTGCATGTTCAAACATGCTTTAATTGGGAACCTGCTTTTAATTCTTGTACGGAAATCTGGGATTTGAGCGAGATTGAAATAGGGTAGATGGTCGGTTTTGGTTGATATACGAGTAAACTTTGATGGCGATCTTGGTAATGAATGGGAATATGTATGGAATATTTAGTACTTTGTGCAACTGTATATTTCAAACGAACCAAGAGGATTGATAATTATTCTGAGATACTTATTTTGAACGATTTGGATTTTGTTTAAATTGGTTCTTGAGGCACTTGGAACACGCATAGGTCATAATAGATCGGATAAAATGTTCGTATAGGGCTATTGTATTGTTTAGAGAGATTTTACTTTCGTAATTAATGAGTGGTTTTAGTTGGATCTTTATTTTTGCCTGATGCGTTTTTGGATTTATATGGCCTGTTCATTGAAGCTTCGTATCAAGGTTTAATCTCAGATGTTTGATGTTTTGATAGGATGGAGACCAAGAAATTACTGAATTACTGATTTGGAGGGGGCAAGGGTGAACTTTTGTCTGGATGTAACGATTTTTGCATTATATTATTCGGCATTGAGTTTGAGTTTCTATTTAAGGAACCATTTATCTATTTTGTTAAGGTGCTTTTGTGTCTTATTTCTCAGGATGTTCCATGAATAACGGGACCCGTATATAATGGTGTCGTCAGTGAATTGCCCGTTGTCAGTGTTCGGTGCTACTGGGTACGAAGTGATTAAACTGATACATAAGTGCTGGTAAATCTAATGGTTTAGACGCCAGTGAAGTTCCTGATCCAATCGCGGAAGAAGGGAACGCTGGTAAAGACTGAGGGCAATTTAGGTCTGTAACACTTGCCCCCGTACAAGAGGCCCACTTGCACACCGTCGGCCACCAGGGGGGCGCCCGAGTCACCCTTGCATGTGCCACGCCCTCCCGCGCTGTAGCCGGCGCAAAACATGCGAGGGGTGATGTAGGGGAAGAAGTCACTGCAGACTTTTGGCCTCGTGACTGTCAGTTTCACTGCCAGCAGATACTCAGAAAGTGGTTCATTGTGCTGGAAACAAAGCCCACATAAACTCACCAATCTATTAGAAACAGATTGACTAGCAACAAAACTTTGAGACAGTTGCACTTACTGCGGTGCGACCCATGCAATGGTCACAGGCGTACCAGGTTTTGGCCAAGACTTCGCCAATGGTATGGGCTGTACAAATTCGTCATATTTAAAGTTGCCGTGGATCTAAAATTGTAGTGAAGGTTAAGTATACGATATAATATTTACAAGACCTCCATAACAAATAAAACCAATAATTTATTTACATAAACATAACTAATAGAAAGGTTTGTAAGAAACACTTGATTGACGATGAAATGTAAAGACCCAAGTTTGAACTATTGCAATTGGGTAAGTTCTATTGCAGAGGACCTCATTCTGCTTGGAATAATTGTAAAAAGAGGAAGGATATAAAGAGCATACAATATTGATAAAAGACTAGAATAATCTGAAATTTAAGATCTCAAGACTTACGCGCATGACTCCAATGTCATAGTCAGGTTTCTTCGGTTTGAAGTGAATATGTCTGTAGACATAGGACACTTTGTACACAGTGCCTCCCGATCTGCGATACCTGCTGCCCGCACGAATCCAGAATTGAGACGGGGTGCTGCGCAGAACACACATTTCAATCAGGTTTTGGATACGTCCGCGGCCACATGTTTCTAAAAGTTTGAGTTCATACTCACCCCAACGTGCAATGAGCAGCAGTCAAAATCCAGTTCTTACTGATGATGGAACCACTACAATATGATGATACACGTAATAGACGTTTCCGCACAGAAACCAACAAGGAGGAACACATAATTGGGTCTATTCACGTGAGTGATTTTCACGTTAAAAATTATTGTTTAAATGGTTTATTTGGTTTTATTTCTTTAGAAATATTGTGAAGAAATAAAATAAGTAATCTCCGTCAACATAATATTTTTTTTATTGAGATGGCCAGCTTTCGTTGGCTTTGCCGTCATCATCAGTCTCGCTGCTTTCGGCAAAAGTAGGTAGACTGTCTCGCTGCTACACAGTCTACCGACGTTTGCCGAATCAGAATACCGTATCAGAATTCCCACAATTTAGAACGATTGGTTAGTTGGTTAGTTGTTACTTATTCCGGGCACGTCAACTACGGAAGTCAATAATCCCGTAAGTGTAATGTAGTTGTTCGTCGGAAGTTGGCGGTGATCTTCCCCCGCTGGATGGCGAGATCCGGCGCCGACGTACCGTCGGCTAGCGAGGATTCCCTCTAACCAGGACTCTTCCACCAGCGGAGCACCGCCCCGGCCGGGACAAGTTCTAAGTCCCCGACCGGTTTCCTGGCATATGTAGTAGTGTAGTGAATGTTAGTGTGTGTGTGTGTATAAGGGATGAGGATTGGAAAAGGAAGAGGAAGGAAAGATCGCGCGCGGCCCGTGGCCCTTTTTTTATGGTACTGCTCCGACATTCGCCTGGTGTTGATCGGAGAAACCACGGAAGACTACGGATCAGAGCAGCCGGCCGCTAGAATTCTCCTCCAAACAGGGACTGCACTCGACCCAACTGACAAGCTAGTGTCGAAAACCTCCCAGTCAGAGGGACTGCAGCGATATTATTTGATGCCTTGAGCCATCTCTCCCGGTCTTTAGACAGACTTACTCTTTGTATTGAAGAACTGAAAGAACTGTTACCTGGTAGGGATGGTTTTTTATATTCGCTTGATATCCACCTCTAATTCTGAGCCCGTCAGAAGGGGAGATCATCTCAGTGTCATTGGCCTCCTCGCTCTCGAGAGAATCATCGCTGATAGGGGCCTCACCGCACTCCGTTGTCTCATCTGACTCGTTGGTTGAATCAATTCGGGAATCAAATCCATTCGTCGGCCAATTCGTATTGTCCGTACCACTTCAGGCTCCAAATCCACATCACACGTGCAAGTCGATACTAGATTAAGGAAGAAATCACAATTACCACCAGGGACAATTCACTTGAGAGATTGCAGTTAAATGTTGTTAAATCACTTTAATGGAAGGTAAAACCACATTTTGTAGGAACTATTATATCAATCACTTTACCCATACACAATCATTGTCCATTAATATTAAGCTGCAGATTTATTGGCACGAAAAACTATAGAAATAGGAAGACAAAATAGGCATTTAAAAATGTAAAATAGGCATTTAAAAAGGCACTTTATTTTTTTATTCTCGTTTGTTCTTGTGTAGAATGTTTCTGAAATAAACATAATACAGTGGCATTCGTGAAATGTTTCCTTTCATTATTGCTCTCCCAAATCGTCATAGTAATTCTTTATTTTATTATTTGACAATTCGAAGAAAGGCTGAATGGCAGTAGTTCCTTTTTTCCTTTTTATTAAGTGCAAGTTGATATTTTAATGCTGTGCAGTATGATCTATTTTCACATATTTAATTTAAACATAAGTAAAAATACGTACGATTTGTTTTAATTGCCATGCACAATACAAATTTTGTAAATAGTGTTATTACAACAGCACATACGTTGCACAATAGAAATTTTGTAAATAGTGTTATTACAACAGCACATACTTTTTCACGTTGGATCTAAAAATATTCCAAACTTTGTAATTTTCAAAAATTCAGAGTTCAACGAAAAACGAACCTGTACCATTGTTTTAAGTGTCTCTTGTTCCATCCGTGCAAATGCTTGAAACCTGGTCTCCTATAAACACCAGATTTTTAGAACATATTTAATTTAAAAGAAAAATCTCTGTATTCAATAGTTCACTTTTGCAATGTTAACTTTTTTGTAATTTTCAAAAATATGGCATTAACCAGATTTTCGAACCTGGAATCCTTGAAAACCGGAAAAAACGGAAATTTCAAAAAGACTGAAAGAACCGGGAAAAACGGGAATTTGATTTAAAAGTCGGGATTTTCCGTTATTTTCGGATTTCCCCCCACATTTTGCCCAAATTCACATACAGCATCGTATTCAGTAAAGTGCACAATTCACCCCAGTACATGATAATGGCAAGTGTTAAAATCGAAGTATGTATGAGAAGTTTCTCAAGTTTTATTGAGGATTGCAAAGTTCTTGACTCACGCATAACAAAACTTCAAACACTACCGCTCATATAGGTGCAATATGGGTACAGTACCTCGCACACCGTATCACCTATGTGGTTGCCTATGAGTTGTGTGCATGGACGAGATATTTGCGGAACAAACGTCTCACCGGGAACTCAGTAGCTGAGTTCGATAAGTTTTTTGTATTATTTATGAACACTTGTACAATACATGCAAGTTTGAATTTCGATTTGTGTCACGCCTATTCTTTGATAACATTGGTGGTACCCTTTTCTATTCTCTCGATCGCGACGACCATGTTATTAAGTCAATCATGTTCAACGGGAATTTTAACTTCTTTTGTAGAAGAGCGCTGTCGAAGGTATCTTTGATTATCGCCTACACGGAGATTAAGAGTGACAGTGTCCGAATTGACAGGGTGCACGAAGAAAATAAATATGCGAATATCTTGACGGGGTTGTGCACCAGGAAATTCGAGAATTTTGGAAATGTCTCAGAGGCTTCATGTAAAGAAACCACAGAATTAAAATATCGATTTAAAATTTAAGGGGCCGCGACATCGCCAATTGGATAAAGAAATTTTCAACAAAATTGGCTGAACAGTTTACCCGCCAGCGTTGTTCTGTCAGAGGACAAACGTTTTGCCGTCAACCGAGATTTCGATATTAAGAACCCACAAAACATAGATTCTGGCCACATCACGTATTACAGGATTTCCTTTCTAAATTTAGCAACCAGTTTGATTCACTTTTTAGCTACCAGACGCTTGCAATAAGAGTATTTCTGCCGAAATTCGTCACTTTTTCCCGCAGCATTACATAACTTTTTCTGCACGGCGTAAGCGATAGAAGGTAAGAACATGTTGTGATGTGCGAAAAAGAACCTGAAAAATTTATATTCTCAGACCTGGCAAACCGGGAAAAATCCTTGAATTTCAAAACGCCAGATCGCTGGTCACCCTGGATTACCGAAAAATGGAACTGGCACGCATTTTATACCGTTCTTTGATATATACGAGAAAAAAATTGTAAGAAAAAATTGAAGCCATTTTTTAGTTAAAAAAATGTTTAAAAATTTGAAGTAAAAAAATAACCACTAGCGGTTTTGCACGTGTTTCATAATACGAAATACCCACACCGGGGTGACAGTAAAATGGAACATAGATTTATCGATATTTGTTCGACTTCTCTGCAATCTGTAGGATTCAATTTTTTAAATTTTTGGAATAAATGCATTTTGATCAATAAATACAAGATTAGCCAACATTTAAGCATTTAAACACAAAATAGGCATCTATTAGTGGAATAGATGTTTAGAGGCACTACAAAAGTCTATTATAATACTCCTAACGCCCCAAAATGAATAAATAACCTAAAATATTGCGTTTTCTATTGAAGGAAAAAATAGGCAAATAGGCAAAAATCCGCAGCTTAATTATTACACATATTGCTTATTACAATTTGCTGCATTTTGTGTCGAAAAACGTAGACAAGCTTATCAAGGTCGAGCCAAAGTGTAATTCATATGTCCCACGAGTATGCAAAATTCTGAGTAACTTTTCTTTACCTGTGAAAAATAATTTAGTTCCTCTCATCTAAATTTTTTAAATTCTGATACTATTTCCTGAACTACTTGCACAGAGAAAGTATTCTAATGATGGAGAAATAATTCCTGCTTTCACAGAAAAACTCATTGAAAAATGTAAAAAAAAAAAATGTATTTCTGTATGGTCGATTTATGCAGGGCTGCCATCTGACCTACTTTTCTAGGACATGTCCTCCTTTTTTAATTTTGTGCTCCTGTTCTTCCTCCAATTTTAAATTTACATGAATTGACCTCTTTTTGTTCTGTTGTATTGAAAATAATGCTGGCATAATTTTAAAGCAATTTAATGCATTAAAGGGACTTCACGTCTTGAATATCTACATTTTTATTCAAATGAATAGCCAATGAAAATAGATCATTGGCTTATTGTGACATAAAACCTATTTACGCTTATTATTTAGTGGATAACGAAGGTAAGTGCGGGAGCGAAGTTTTCCAATCCGAAGCTTTCATTTTGAATGATGCAAAGTCTGATACGATTTTTAAAGACTATTAATTGCTTGAAATCGTTGAAAACATTGTATTTACATCGTGAAGTTTAAAAATGTTATATGTTCTCCTTTTTTTGGTAAAATATCCTCCGTTGGGAAAATAATTTCTCGTAACCTTGATTTATGACAACTGCAAGTCATGAGCGACCACTGAAATTTCCATTGGGTTACATTACTTTACAGATTTTAATTATACTACAAATTTGTTAAGCAAGGATTACACAGAACTTGAAATTATATTTTATGCAATGAATAAAAATTATAAGGTTTTGATGGTCCAGAGTTGATTTTTGTACTTCTGTTTGCAGTAAAATATTTTCTCGAATATTTTTGGTCTAAATTTTTTATATTTTGGTCATTATTTTTTATACTATTCAAAAATCTTTTAATAGTATAACTGACAACATGTATAAACAACTATAAAACTGACAACAACTATAAAACAACTGGTATAAACATTCATTTTGATGTGCCTTATGAAATAGGATTGTTTCTTAAATATAAAAGAAACGTTTTCCCTTATATATGTGCTTCGAAGATATGCGCCTTCAAAGATATTAAATAACCTTGTGACCTATGATTGTATTATAATGAACAGAGAGTAGACTACGACCTGAATGTGTAAAATTTTCTGCTCAAACAAAGCAATAAAGGTTTATAAACACCGTGGTACCGATTATCATTTTAACCCCACAATTTTAGAATTTTACGAAAGTTCCAAATTGTTTCGGATTCCTCCACCTATTAAAGTATTGAAAGTATTTTCGCAGTCGAGAAATATATTCGTAAAAAATATTCTTAAAACTGGAGCCAATAATGTTACAATAAACTACTAGTGCTATAAGAGCACATACTCGTTGCCAAATAGCGTTATTAACAGACTGACTGGTGGGCAGACGTTTTGCCGCTGTCCAAATGTTCGGTACCGAGGAGCAACCTGAAGTCAGACTACACAAAGTGTTAGAGGAAGTAATTTACTGCATAAAGGAACCAGATTTATTGACCTGTTCTTTATCAGGTCCCGACAATAAAAGTTTTTCTGTCGAAAAATCGCCGTTTCTTGCCTTCTACTAAGATACTTTTTTGAAACTCGCGGAAATAATAGCGGTTATAAAAAAGCGTACTTTCTCTCCTTTAGAAATAGTTTTTTTTTAATTTGTTGCGTCGTTGTTGATGCAACGCGTCTCTTTACCCCTTGTTGGGCGTTGAGCGCATTCTTTGGAGTAATCCTCCGTGACTCAGTAATTACTATACTAGTCAAGTCTCGTCACGTCACAGTCAGTCAGTGCCTATTATCCCTTCGGCCAAGGGCTCAACGTCGTTAGATCCCGGGGTTCCTGGCCGGTCACCCAACCAAGAACCCGCGAGTCTCGAATTCGCTTAACCTTCGTGACTTCGCGGAGCGTAATAAACGAATTCGGGTAGCGGCGCAGGCTAGTTAAGCAACACTATTTATACCACAATTTCTCTTGGAATTAGCACATCTCAGACATCATTTTTTGTAAAACTCATTACAAATTGTAAAATATTTCGTAGAAAAACTAAATATTTTAAAGCAAAAACCAACATAAATTTGACTGTTATAACTACTTTTTATACAGCTACATCATGTCGCGACAGTTAGATGTAATTCACAGAAATTTTGCTACCAATTCTCGGCGCAGAATGTCATTGCAGCATTCCAATCTCATATTCCCTTGGGGCTAGCAAATTTTATTTCATATATTTCAAATAGGTATTAAATAAAAATGAAAATTTTGGAATCATTTCTTTGAAAATTTTGTAAATATCCCAGGGACTTCATGTACAGTACGGTAACGGTAACGGCCACTACGGTAACGGTATCAAGATAGTAAAAATTGAAATTTATTTATATTTTAATATGGCTTAATTAAAATTGCTATCGCAAAATATATGGTAGAGTTAATTAAGCGAAGGATATAACTTAAGAAACAAATATTTCATTTTTATACTAGTAGTGCTAAAACAACACGTATTTTCTCGCCGCAGTTATGATATTGCAAAATGATGATATCGTAATTTCTGACCATTATGACACATTTCTGGAACCAGTTTATTCACTTTAAAATTCAATTAACAATTATGACGCATTAAGTGCAAGTACTTATTCTAATGCAACTTGACAACTCCCAAAAGATTCAAGCAATGAAGTGCGGAAAATTCGAATCTGGGAAAATTGAACAGCTTACGCCGTATAAATAAAGTATTGTAATGCTGCTGGAAAACCGGGGATGTTTGGACTGAAACTCTTATTCCCAGGCTCTGGTGACGAAAAAGTAGATAAATCTGGTTCTCTAAATATGTAATAAATTGCTTCTTATAATGTGCTGTGTAATTAGATCCAGGTTTTGTGGGTCTTTCATTCGAAAAATCGATTGACGGTCAAACAACTGTCTTCCCGTCTGTCAAATCGTGCATGGTCATGGTGAGAGCCATTTTTTGTGAAAATAATTGTTTAAAATTAAAAAGTATCTTTTTCCACGCAAAATTACGCAATAAATACTCAAATAAAAAAATTGAAGATGACCTTATTTGTAGATCTCTTTCTGATGAACACATTTCAGTAAGGAAAAAATCTTATAATTGTAGTTGTAGCAGGACGCCGAAAAAATTTCGAATTGTTCCAGTTTTCGAACAATTAAGGATTTAAACGAAAATGAGTTCTGCATTGTACGCCTTACGCTAAGGCGGAATTTTAATCAAAAAATTGAGAGCAATTTTCTTGAAAATTTTGAAAATTACCCATAGTAAGTGATGTAAAGAACACCTCTAAATTAAAATATCGTTTCCATTTCAAGGTCCTGCGGCATCAGAAAGATTGATTCCGCATAGCAATACTTTCCCTGTACTGCGTAAGCAGATGCGAGAAAAGAAAAATTGAAGCAGTTTTTAAGAAAACAATTTTTACTTTGGATAATGTACGCGGAGACGGACAGACAGACATCCGTCATTTGAATTTTCGGTTTCAAAGATTCACAAAAGTGGACTCTGGCTACACCACGCGTTAGATTCCCCCTCCATAAATTTAGCAACTGAATTTATCTACTATTTGTTACCAGGGCGTTGTAATAAGAGTATTTCTGCCGAAAATTCGCCGTTTTTTCGCGCAGCATTACATAACTTTCTTTGTACTCCGTAGCGAGAAAGTTGAAAGTGATGAATATAATGATCTTACTTTGAGGAAAAAATATTTATCTGTTATTAACCATTTAATTTTAATGAGGTGGCCGTGTGCACGATTTGTTACTTGAAATGAGTAAATGTTAAAAACCACTGATCTAGGTGATAGGTGTTCGTACAATTCTATGCGTATTGTTATTCTGTGTCAATTGCACAAACATACTTTGCCCTAAACTAGGCGAGAAAGTGCAGGAAAATCCAGGAAACGATTGCTTAGTAAACGTTCTTTTGTACAACAAACACGTGATGAATTAATTGTGTTTGTTTCTAATGGAGTACTTACCAATGGTGACAGCCAACACGCAAAAAAAGCTGACACGTTTACGCATGTTGACGGCTTTGGAAACAATAAACCTCGTAGCTCTTCAAGAAATCATTTATAGTATTTTAAAGTGGCTATTGTGAGGTAATTGAACCACAAGAACATTATATTGCGATCACATTCTTCGATATTGCGCTGCGGTTTTGAAATAACTTAAATTGTACAATAATTATCATGCATTTCGCTCCAACTGAAATTCTTGCACAGTTTTCTTTGAAAACAAGCAAGTTTTTCTGTAAAACTTCTTGTATGGTGATAAATACTTATATATTTCGTTACAATTTTTGCATTTTTTTTATTTATCTGCGCAGTTGCATGTTTTTCACTTTCACACTTACTTCTTTACAAGAAAACAAATGTAACTGGGCACCGGAAAACGGCGAATATTCGACGGAAAAACTTATTGCCAGACCGTGGTAACAAAATAGTAGATATATCTTGTTCCTACGTATAGTTAAGTACTTTCTCTAACACGTTGTGTAGTAATAATTCATGATTTGTGGGTCCTTGGTGCCGAAGAATCGATTGGCGGCAAAACGTCTGTCTGTCCATCAGAGCATCCGTCAGTCCGTTCGTTCGTCCGTCAGTGGTCACTGCCTATACCGTCCAGACAATATTCCCCGAAATTGATATTCCCCCCATCGATCTGGCTGGTGTCACAGCGCCCGGAATTTGAAACCTATATTTTAATTTTGGGATGTGCTTTACATGAATTCTCTAAGACATTTTCAAAAAAATACCACCAAACCCTTCTCTCCCTTGCCTGTCTAAGTCTGTGGTGCTAGCGTCTACACCGTTTATCATATTTCCTCCAAAATTATTATTCCCTGATTAATTTATATGAACTGGAGGATATCTAAGTTGAAACGAATATACCGGAAGCGGTGACTCAACTGATATCGCTGCAGCGCCTCTGACCGGGAGGTCTAGGTTCGAGTCCCGACTGCGAAGGATTTTCAACACTGGCTTTTCAGCTAGATCGAATTCAGTTGCTGTCTAGAGGAGAATTCTGATCGGTAGTTTTCCGGGATTTCTTCGATCAACACCAGGCGAATGCTGGACCAGTACCCTAACAAACGTGTCACAGATAGCGTGCGATCATTTCCTTGCTCTTGCCCTATCATCACCCCTTTCACACACACACACACACACACACACACTTACATTAACATACACTACACTACCACACATGCCGGGAGACCGGTCGGGGACTTACAACTTGTCCCTGCTGGGGCGGTGCCACTCTGATGGGAGATACCTGGTTGGGAAAAAGCCCGTTAACTGACGGTAGGTCGGTGCCGGATCTGACCATCCATCTGGGAAAGACCACCACCCCGTCCCGAGCAAAAACACGCACGACATTCCCGGGACTAATGACCTAAGAAGTTGACGCGTCCGGAATCACAAACAATCAATCAATTGAAACGATTATTTTGATTTCGGCCCCGCATTTTCAAACTTTTCTCAGAAAAGCTTCAATTTGATCACACTTAGTCCTCGGGCAGCTTAAAGAACGGTAAAATGAATGGAATACAATTTATTTTCATTCAAAACCCTGTTGTTGTTTTTTCGAAATTGCAGAAGTTCAATTCTTACTTTCCCGAATACGTATGTAGGTATGTATGAAGTAATGGACAAACAAGTTATGTTATACCGCAAAAAACGGGCGTTTTTGACAGAAAAAGATGTGTCTGTGTCACTTTCAAAAGTCATGTACGTAACAATCATTAATAATGAAGCTTCTTTAAATACAATTCTTTAAAAACGGCCGGCGGCGCTAGCCGAATTCGTTTACCACGCTCGGTGAAGTCACGAAGGTTAAGCGAATTCGAGACTCGCGGGTTCTTGGTTGGGTGACCGGCCAGGAACCCCGAGATCTAACGTCGTCGAGCCCCTGGCCGAAGGGATAAAAGGCACTGACTGACTGCGACGTGACGAGACTTGACTTAGTAATTAACGGAGGATTACTCCAAAGAATGCGCTCAACGCCCCTTAAGAGGGCTTGGAGACGCGTTGCGTCAAGATGTAGATGCAACAAATTACAAAAAAATTAAAAAATAAAAACTATTATGTTAAGTCATCTTCAAATTGTGATTCCAAATACTTTTGCAGGGTCCTGAAAATATATAAAATTCATTTCGTGGTTCTTCTTTGGGTTCTTAAATTAATAGGTTCAGATCCATTTTTATGGTTATCAATATAATTTAAGTATCAAGTTGTTATCTACACATTGAATGGTGGTTTTGTGGCACATTTGTGGTTTAGGATACCCAAAATAAATTATATAGAAATAACATTACTTATCCAAAATTTGATATTACTTCTCCAAATTTGGATATTACTTATCCTAATTTTAAGAAATATATTTCCTTAAAAAATATTTATTAATATTGTCATAGTAATTGTACACAGTTCAAATACACATATTATTTATACAAACACAAGCATAGACAAGGTTCATGAGAGACAATATGAAAAAAGAAAACAGAACTCCATGTAATTTAGATGTAACTTTTTTAATATAAGAACAATAAAATTCCTTCGTTTTCCCCACGTGAGTGAAATACTAATACATACGTGAGTGAAATACTTGTCCAAGGAGAGAACGAAGTGGATGTAAACCTATGTCTGTGGGTATGGAATCGCTAACTGGCTGCAAGTCCACCACACACACTTGTCCTCGCACTTTTTTAAGCATACGCGTAAGAAAATAGTTCTGTCAAATTCAAGTGACTGTATGTGATATTCAATAGGACACGCGTAATACGTGAAAAGCAGAAACATAAGTGCTTATTTACTTTAAATTGTATGAGCTGATACGTGAAATGTGAGGACAAGCGTAAATAATCAGATCACACGTATCAAGAGTAGTTTTATGATGGCGGACCGGAAAACACGTGTGTATATCGCATAGTGAGATATTAATTTTGCTGTTACATCGGAGAAGTGGCGTCAATGTACTGAACATGGAATATGGTAAGAACAGAGAATGTGTGACTTGGAAGGTGATTCTGATACTGTTTTTGATTTTTTAATAATCAGCAACGGCTCAAGTTCCTCTGAAGATTCAAGCCTGGAAGGGATATAGCCATTGTCAGATTCAGTCAACACTTTTTTTTTTTTTCAAGTAAGTTACTTCTAAATTTCTTGTTCAATTAAATATATTTTTTGTGCAAATATTTACCGTCTGTGTATTGACAAAAAACTCAGCGTTTCATATTGAAGGCACGGGACAGACTGCAATTTGCGTTGTGAGTAAGAATTTCGCAGTCATGTTAGTCTCAAAATTACATTACTATTAACACTAAAAAATAATTTAATATCATTCAATTATAACAATAAATAATGTGTTGAGTGAATTTTTTTGCATGCCTGGATGTGTTCCCTGACTTACAATCGTCGGTTTATTCCGCGCATGCGCAGATTTCCGTAGATAGGATATTGTGCAACGTGTGGATGAACTCGAGTTCGCGACGGGGCGAGCGCGGCGGTGATAGCGGAACTTACACAGCTGTTATAGAGCGATTTTCCTAGGAATGAGCCAAAGTGACAGCTAGTGCTGGCAACATAACTGAAGGTTCTGTGGTCGTTGTGCCCTTGAGCCCATTAGACTCCCTTTCTCGCATTCGTTCGTTTGCAGTTGGCTAACTTGTAAATAGCTTCCACACTTCCTTTTGTGGTGTCCTTGTCTGACAAAAATATAGTGCGCTGCGACAAATAATTGATATTAGGAAGTGCAGTGTAATGTGCTCTTCTGTAAAAATTCTTTTTTTCTTTATATATTACATTGAATTTACTTTTTGTGTGATAAATATTATGATTATTTTAAAACCGAGACTTGAATGCGAGATGCGTACCGGTGCACGTGTTTCCGGCTTAAATCATTTTTCCTTCTATTTACAGTTTTCTTTTACTGTTAAATTTTCCGCATACGTAATTAATTTTAAATATTTCCCGGACTCACGTACGTGCATATACCTCATAGAAACTCTTAGACTTCTGCATAGGAAAGTTTTCACGGGAGCCATTAGCACTTTACGAAGGGGCGTGGCTGAACAGCTGTCGGGGCGGAGGGATACTTCTCTGAAATACATGTGATGTTCACTTGTTTTCGCGAACAGTCACTTTGGTTCATCCTTAGGAAAATCGTTCTATACATGGCAGCAGAGGCAGAGAGCAGGAAACTACTCACTCCATCGAACATTCAGCTACGAGAGCGAGTCTGGGGCAGCGTCGGCCACCGGTATATCCTTTAACTGTGATGGTGGAGGTCTGTAAGACACACACTATTATATTTTTTAAATGATTTAAATTGTTTTATAAGTAATTTCTTAGAAACTTGTGTATTCCTTTCAAATCGTGGGGTTTGTGAACTAACCAGCCATCATCACGTTACGTTTGTGCAGTGATGAGTTATAGTCGATTTGAACGTTTCAGGGTATTCTAGACCCCACCAGCATATTTACGTACGTTTCTTAAATACATGATTTTATACGTAATTGATTATTTAGCAAAGTCGTTTATTAGAATATGGATAGGAAATACATTGTGTATATTACAGAGAGTTTATTTTTTATTTTAATTGCAGCTTTGCATTTGAAATGTTGACAATCACCAACAAAGAAATTCTGGAATTGTTATTGGACAGTAGTAGTAAGTTTTGTAATCAACCTGTAATTAGACTGCTATCAGTAGTTTGAAATAAAATAAGAAAGATTTTTCACGAGGCACTGACAGAAAGACAAAACATCTGTGCATTAACTGCTCAAAATTTGTTTTACAACACTCAAACTTTGTATCAATTAATCTGCTTCGGAAATTAAATAGTATTCTAAAACTTTCGTTTTGTTCTTGTGCGTTTATCAATATTGATGCGTTTTCTGCTGATATTTAATTTCTTTACTTTTACCAAAGTATATAACTTATCATGCTGAATTGCATTAAATATTCTTTTCGATGAAAAATATTCGTTTAGCGAATTATTTCCTGTCTTGGGTCTCTCAGACTCTACCAATACAGTTACGTTAGTATTTTTCACTAGCACAGTTAAAGGATATAATGGGCGGCCCGACACCACAAGAATTTGTGACTGAGTTGTGAGTGCCAAGATACAGTTATTGTGACCGCTACACTGACCGCGTCGAGTGTTACGCTATTTCCGTCGGATAAATTGTGATCGAGCCCCGAACTAGTATATCTTCTGGTGATACGGGATACAGCGACGAACTTGGTACTTTCTTACGGGCATTTGGCGCATTTATTGTAAAATTGGAAAGAGATTTTTAGTTCGTAATTCTTGTGTAGTAAAATAAACTGTTTGAGTTGAAAACCCCGCCACAATACTTATTCAAACGTTTTAACAGAAGTAGTGGTATGTGTATTGTTTTAGTTGTTAGTGTAGAATCTGATCCAATAGCGGAAGTGGTGAACTTTGGTGAAGATTGCAGGCAGTTTCGGTTTGTCGCACTCGCCGCCGGTGACTAAGCCCACCTGCACACCGTCGGCCACCACGGGCCCCCCAGAGTCACCATCGCATGCGCCGTGATCACCATGGGCGAACCCGGCACAAAACATGCGGGGGGTAATGTAGGGGAAAGACTGTCTGCAGAATGTTTGCGTCGTGACAGTCAAGTTCACTGCCAGCAGATGGTCAGAAACTGGGCCATTGTGCTGTAAGCAACGTACGCATTATCTCACCAACCTATTAAAAACAGATTTACTAAGGAAAAAAGTTGAAAGAGCTGCACTTACTGAGATGCGTCCCCACCCGGCAACGGTCACAGTGGTGTTAGGTCCGGGGAGTGACTTAGCCAGTGGTATGGGCTGAACGAATCGGTTATATTCAAAGGTGCCGTCGATCTGCAATTGTAATGGAGATAAATATACTACAGTATTTATAAGACCTGTATAACATACATTATAAACATACATAGTTAAAAGGTGTATAAGAAACATCTCGTTATCTCTGGTATTAACTAAGAATTTTAAAGCCCTGTTTTTTAAATAATTCATTCGACAAAATTAAGAAGAAGGAATTTCTGTTTGAGTATTTGCTCAATAAGAGGAAGGAATTAAAGAATATTATTGATATCTGTCTATATTGATAAGAGATTGGAATTAGTCTCAAAGTTAAGAACAGAAGGCTTACACGTATGACTCCAATGTCATTGTCAAGAGTTTTCTTGTCGTAGAGAAAATGTATGTAGATGTTGGACACTCTGTAAACAGTGCCCCCCTTTTTGCGATTGCTGCTTCCCGCACGAACCGTGAATTCAGACGGAACGCTGCACAGAAGACGCATTTGCATTTGCTTTTAAACTCAACAGTTTCAACATGCTTCTGGCTGTTTCTGTTCGTACTCACCCCATCAAACAATGGGCAGCAGTCAATACCCAGCTTTTACTGACGATGGAACCACTACACAAGTATGAGAAACTAAATCGACGTTGCAGCACAGAAACCTGCAAACAACCACATATAATTTAGTCGAGTCTGAGAGATTTTACGAAGATATGTTTAGGGGAAAGTTCCAAACCAGAGCCCGGTTCCTAAAGCGAGCTCCTTGATTTACAGTTTTATAGAGTGCTGTTGCCTATTGGAAACGTATTAAAGTAGTAGATCTTTTTTAAGTGCGCAGTCCTGTCGAGCGCCATTACTTTCATCTTCACTTGTTGCCTGACAGTCGGGTATTAGTGCGATCAGTGAAAAGCGAAGGTTTTTCAAGTGATTATTCTCAGTGGTCTGATTTCACTGCTTCATCAGTAAGGCTTCTAAACATTACATTATTTTCAATAGCATACCTCAATCTATTTAAGTAGGGCAATGTAATTTATTTGACTTGCCTTGTAAAAATGTTATTGAAATTTGGAACATAAACTGCCTGGTGCTTAACCCGAGTCCCCCAAAAGTTTGTAATGCGGGCATCCTATTTTTGGTCCTGTAAAATATAAGCAATTACGTATTTGGCTCTCCTTTATAACTTAGGAGTCTAATGAAAAGCAAGAGGCAATTATGAAGCCTATCAGTTCAATAGAGCAAGAAGAAAAAAGAGGTTAAGAGGCAATTTAAGAATTTAATCCCAGAGAAGTCGAAAAGAGATATTTAAAAAAATCTAAAGTTCAACAAAAAGAAAAGAAAACAAATATTCCACTACCATGGAGGTATCAAACGACATGTCCTCTGGCTCTTCCGAATCGGGAGTTCTATCAGAGAATTTTCCCACTCAGGGGAAAAAGATGCCGAGTACATGTTTCGCAATGTAAAATTTTCAGGGAGTTGTAATAAGACTGTGGGTCATGCAAACACGGGGCTGATGTAGAATGTGCGGGGGTGGAAAAAGATAGTTATATATGGTATCCTTTTGTCGCACTTACAAGTATAGACGACGTGCAAGACGTACAAAAAATCTTAGGTATAAGATGTTAAATTTTTATTTTTGTAAAATATACTAAGTTCAATCTTTGCAGTTTCGACACTACCCATTTGTTAGAATGTTTGCAGAGGACTCATATTAGGAAACCTCTTTTACAATTTCACAAAATGTAATGTTTACGAAACCATTATTATTTTCTCAAACTACGTGACCAATAATTTTGAGTAGTATAAAACTATTGTAAAACTAAGTAATATATACACTACAAATATTTTGATTTAATTGTGCAGAACATAGGATTTAAAAATATTCGAAAAACAAAATGGTGGCCCGGGTTTGGGTACTTTTCTTGTTTAATAAAAACGTTCAAAAACTGTTTTCAAAAGATTATTTGATTTTCTTTCATTAGAACAGCACTCAGTAATACTTTTGTTATAGGACTGAAAGGGTGATACCTGATAGGGATGGTTTGTTATATTCGTTTCATATCCACCCCTAATCCTTTGTCCACCAGAAGGGGAGATGACTTCGGTCTCATTGGCCTTCTCGCTCTTGGGAGAATCATCGCTGGTAGGATCCTCAGCAACGTCTGTCTCGTTGAAGGAATCAATCCGGAAATAGAAACCATTCGTTGGCGAATGCATCTTGTCGAGTACCACTTCGATGTTCGTGTCCATTTGAGGCTGCGAAGCAACTTCACACGTGGAAGTCACCGCTGGATTAAAGAAGAAATGACGATTAGCGCACAGCACGAATCGCGAGAGTTGGCCCGTTTGTCAGGGTACTACTCCCGCATGCTTCTGGTGTTGATCGGAAAAAACACGGAAAATGTCCGCTCAGAGCAATTAGAAGCCGCTAAAATTCTCCTCTAGGTAGCGGGTGAACTTTACCTAGCTGTACTTACCTAGGGCGATAGTCAACACGCACAATAGGTTGATTCTTTTATCCATGTCGACGGCTTGTGGAACTACGAACCTCGCATATCTTCAAAGGATGATTTATAGTTCGTCGGAGTGGCTGTTGGAGGTAATTGACCACAAGAACGTTATAATGTGATTACATTCTTAGATATTACGTTGCGGTTTTCGTTGAAAATAACATCTTACACAGATTGTCATGAATTTCTCTCTAACGGAAATACTTGCGTGTTTTTCTCTGAAAGTTATATGGTGATAAATCATGATAAACATTTCATTATAAATTACACGTTTTTTCATTTATCTGTAGAGCTGCACTTTTAACTCATCTTGCTTAAATCATCATTGAAGGTTACATCTTTTACATACAAGTAAAGTGTTTTCGTGCACACCACACATACACACACACGCACATATATCTGTCCGTCCGTCCGTCTGTCTTTCCTTGCGTCCGTTTGTCCGTCCTTCCACTCATCTTACTATGTGCAACTCTAACGCCTAAATGTGCCGATGTTTTTCTCCAAAGTTGATATTACCTGTTAGATCTGAAGGATCTCAAGGTCTTGCGAGTTTGAAACGAATGTATTCATTTTTGAAGGTGTTATACTTGAAGCCTCAATTACAGTTTAAAAATGTTTCATTGTTTTGAAGTTTAAATTAAATTTTGCCCTCGGATGCGTGTGGATAGTGGATTGTCAATGTGGATTGTGTTAGAATATTGCAGAATATAATTTTGTTTTGTAGTAACATTTAAATGTTAAGGCAACAAGTTACATTAAAAGGGTTATTGTTGAAAGAAAGACGCCAACAGCAAACAAAACACGAAAGTTGACTATCAGATAATCTTATCATATGAAAGGAAGGGTTTGTTTGTAGGTGCGAGAAACACTTTAGAACCACAGAAAATATTGCTACCTATCTGGCATTAAGAGATTGCTCCGCTCTGTAGCAAGTAGCCGGTCGGGAGCCTAGACTTTATCCCGGCTGGTGGGATTCCCCACTGCGAGGAGATACCTGGTTGAGAAACCACACTAGCCAATGATAACTCCGTGCCGGATCTCACCATCCAGCAGGAATAGATCACCGCCTTTTTCCGAGAATAAAAACATGCACTTCTCTGTGCTTTTGCTGGCATGGTAAACCAGATGCATGTGTGGAAACAACTTAAAATGTGATATTAATAATAATAGTAATAATGATATAATAATAATAATAATAATAATAATAATAATAATAATAATAATAATAATAATAATAATAATGATAATTACTACACCTATAGGCACAATCAAGTTGCAAATATTATTCACCAGAAACTGGCAGCGAAATCCAACCTACAAGAAATGACCTGCCCATGTTACAAATATGTTCCTGATACTGTACTTGAAAATTCAAACTTTAAGTTGTACTATGACAGAGAAATTATTACAGATAAAACTATTCACCATAACAGACCAGACATAACTTTTGTACACAAACGGCAAAAGATTGGCTTCCTGATTGACATAACTGTTCCACAAACAGCTAATCTTCAAAGAGCACATGCAGAAAAATAACAAAGTATACAGAATATTAGTAGAAGTTTCCGGGCTGGTAGGCCGTGGTCCAGTTGGCATTGAAGTACCAAACGTTTCGTCCACAGCTGCGGTGGACATCTTCAGTGGCGGCAGCGTCGTGGGGTAGTCTCCGGGTCGGCGGCTGTCCAGCGACGACGCCGCGTTCTGAGTGGCGGCGGCTTTATAGTCGGCGTAGGGGGCGCTGCGGTGGAAATTTCGCGCGCTAGCTTGCGATTGGTCGATGGTTCGCGGGCTGGCTCCTGGTAGGCTGTCGATTGCGTTGTGGCTAGTTTGGGAAACTCTGTCCTTATATGGTTTTGTTTTGGTGTTGCGGAGTACGGGATACCAGATAGAATTGAGTTTGAGACCTTCTTCTTTCCTGTTGAAGTTATTGGGATGCTTGAAAATCTCAATAGCTTCCCGTTGTAGCCTGGCGTGGTAGTGGTTGGTGGTAGATAGTATATCGGTGTCTTCAAACAGGATGTCGTGTTCCCTTCCGAGAGGGCATGCTCAGCCACAGCAGATTTGTCTGTATCCTAAGCGGCAATTCCGTTTGTGTTCGGTGAGGCGCGTGTTGACAGAACGTTGTGTGGTGCCAATGTACACTGAGCCGCAGGAGCAATGTATCCTGTAGACGCTTGCTGTCATTAGCGGGTCCCTGTGGTCCTTGACTGATCTGAAGAGATTGCGGAGCTGAGTGGTGGGGTGAACATGGTTTTAATATTGTGTTGTTTGAGAATCTTGCCAATACGGTCCGTGATGTTTTGATATATGGCAGCGACACCGTGTAGGTGGTTTCTTCGGGGGGACTGCGTGTGGTGTTACTTGGGCGTAGTGCTCGCTTCACCTCTTGAATTGAATATCCATTGGCCTTTAGGGCATTCTCCAAATGACCAAGTTCTTGGTGAATATTGTTGTCTTCGCATAAGCGTGTAGCGCGGTGAACGAGTGTTTTCATCATAGCTCTCTTGTGGCTGGGATGGTGGTTCGACAGTTTGTTAAGATATCGGTCCGTATGGGTGGGTTTCGAAATACAGTGTGGCTAAGGAACCATCTTGCTTTTTGTTTACCAGTACATCAAGAAAAGATATTTTTCCTTCGTGTTCCTTCTCAATTGTAAACTGTATGCGTGGATGAATGCTGTTCAGATGTTGAAGAAAATCCTTCAGCGTATCCTCCCTGTGGCTCCAGATGACGAACGTGTCATCGACGTAACGTAACCAACAATTCGGTTTAAGAGGTAGTATTTAGTGCTGTGGCCTCGAAGCTCTCCATGTATAAGTTCGCTACAACCGGACTCAGCGGGTTACCCATAGCTACTCCATCCTTCTGTTCATAAAATTCACCATTCCAGACAAAATATGTAGTGGTAAGGACGTGATGGAAGAGTTCAGTGATGTCCTCCGGGAATAAACCTCGCAGCAAAGCTAATGTCTCGGTAACGGGAACCGTGGTGAATAATGACACGACGTCGAAACTGACAAGCAGATCATCCGGTTGTAGTACCGCGAGCACTACGAAGCGAGCACTACGCCCAAGTAACACCACACGCAGTCCCCCCGAAGAAACCACCTACACGGTGTCGCTGCCATATATCAAAAACATCACGGACCGTATTGGCAAGATTCTCAAACAACACAATATTAAAACCATGTTCACCCCCACCACTCAGCTCCGCAATCTCTTCAGATCAGTCAAGGACCACAGGGACCCGCTAATGACAGCAGGCGTCTACAGGATACATTGCTCCTGCGGCTCAGTGTACATTGGCACTACACAACGTTCTGTCAACACGCGCCTCACCGAACACAAACGGAATTGCCGCTTAGGATACACAGACAAATCTGCTGTGGCTGAGCATGCCCTCTCGGGAAGGGAACACGACATCCTGTTTGAAGACACCGATATACTATCTACCACCAACCACTACCACGCCAGGCTACAACGGGAAGCTATTGAGATTTTCAAGCATCCCAATAACTTCAACAGGAAAGAAGAAGGTCTCAAACTCAATTCTATCTGGTATCCCGTACTCGCAACACCAAAACAAAACCATATAAGGACAGAGTTTCCCAAACTAGCCACAACGCAATCGACAGCCTACCAGGAGCCAGCCCGCGAACCATCGACCAATCGCAAGCTAGCGCGCGAAATTTCCACCGCAGCGCCCCCCTCACGCCGACTATAAAAGCCGCCGCCACGCAGAACGCGGCGTCAGTCGCTGGACAGCCGCCGACCCGGAGACTACCCCCACGACGCTGCCGCCCTGAAGATGTCCACCGCAGCTGTGGACGAAACGTTTGGTACTTCAATGCCAACTGACCACGGCCTACCAGCCCGGAAACTTCTACTAATATTGACTCCGGCCGTGAAAGCCTACGATGCTATGTAAAGTATACAGAACTAGCAGCTGAAGTCAAGGCACTATGGCATCTCCAAAAGTTCATATTGTTCCTCTGGTCATTTCGTGCACAGGAGTTATACCAAATAACATCCATAAAAATCTGGAACTTATCCAAATACAAAATATACCTATACAATTATGCAAAAATCGATCATCTTAAACACATGCAGGATTGTTCGAAAATTCCTAAATTGTGACGAAACATGAATTGACCTATGTCTTGTTATTAACCCGACACAAAGTCAAATAAAAATCCGGTGAATACCGAGAAAAACAATGATAATAATAATAATAATAATAATAATAATAATAATAATAATAATAATAATAATAATAATAATAATAATAATCTCTTTATTTCTGACCAGGCTCAGGATCTACGTCCTCTTTTCCTCTTACCACCAATTACATAGTTACCACTGAAGCGTTTAGTTGCAAATATTGCTAACTGATAAATCTCGTTACATAGAAAAGTGTAATGTTGCAATCTTCACGAAACGAACTTTAATCTATTGCCGTTTTTCTAAAATCGAAACCAAATGCAGTGTGGAAAGAGCCGTATTTCTTGTTCATACGAGAGACCTTAGGCCTATCTTCATTTTATAAAATATCAAAAGACATCTCTCGCATCAGAATGTCTCGGTTATGAACAAATAACAAACATAATCGGGGTAGATTTTACATTTTTATCTGGATGCAAAGTTAGGGTCTATCCCGGTGCAGTCCATACGTAATTGAGTAAACACAAAAAACCTCAATCAGGATAGCGGCTTATGACCGGGCCACGCTTACAATACATAGGTCAGCAGCAAGAATGGGAAAGAAATGGAAAAATGAATGCAAGTAATGTAAGGGAAGTGATAATAATAGTCACAATGCTTGTAATATATTTATTGTTGAATGTTATAAAGTTTTCGGGACAATGACATGAAATGCAATAAAATATTATAATATTAGTATAATGTAAAGTTGTAAAAGAGATTTTGACAGCTTATGACCATGCAGTTCCGCGACCATCTAAAAGAAATTTAAAAAAAAAGAATCTAAGGGGAAAAGGAAAGTTGAAGCACCAATCA
Organism: Teleogryllus oceanicus; assembly: GCA_964035755.1. Taxonomy (NCBI): domain Eukaryota; kingdom Metazoa; phylum Arthropoda; class Insecta; order Orthoptera; family Gryllidae; genus Teleogryllus; species Teleogryllus oceanicus. The sequence goes on along the minus strand of CAXIVR010000002.1, from coordinate 23,340,729 downwards.
CGAGGCAGCATGACGGGGTAGCATCTTTAATGAGTTCCAAGAGACCCAAAGTAAAGGCACAATCTGCTGAGAATTTTACATTGGAAAAATATAATATGCTCTAGAATATTGCGTGCTTGCCTTTAAAGTAATACTATCAATGAATAATGATGGCACGATTACTTGAATGGCACCGGCCTTTTGGCGTTCTGTCACACGGTTGTAAAACTCGAAATAGCAAAAACATAGAAATATACATTCATTCAAATATTCATTAAAGGTAATTGAGCACTATCGTTTTAAAAATCGTTTCAATCTGAAGTGTTCTTGAAATGCTGGAGTACGCGATGCCGTCTAACCAACATCTTCCATTCGAAGCACAATCACGCACACAAACACCACAACAGCTCACAATAAATGTGAAAACGAAAAGTTGAGCAGAGATTTGTGGCTCTTCTTGTTGCTCTTATCTGGGTTTTCTTGTATTTATTCCAATTTTCATCAAGTATATTAAAACGCATTCGTGACATCGCTACTGCTCGTTCTACTCTTTTTACTCTCTACACTCTCAAAGCCGACCTTCTGAAAGCCTTCACACACATTAACAATAATTTAGATCATCATATCCGAAGGTTGGAAGAGGTCGTTCTCTACTCAGACGGTTGGGTACAAGTCGGCAACACAGCGAATAGAACCAACCGTACACCCGTGACTGAACAAAAGACACAGACACCGCATCCAGTCACAACTCAAAACAAATTTAGTGTTTTAGATTATAAAACAGGTTTTCCTCGCCTTCCTGATTGTCACCACCCTTTTCTACCATCCACAAATTCATGCACAAACCAACGCAAACCGGCTAGGAAGCGCGTCAAAACCTAAACACGTAAAATCGCATCCTAGCCCACTTGACTAGCTCATTGAAAACAAAGACATTCCTACTGGGCCTAAAAAACTGGTACTTATTGGCCGCCATCTTTCCTCCATTCTCAGTAGGAAGTTACCCTCCTACTCAGTCTCATCTATTTTTATACCTAACGGAAGGTTTGCGGATGTGACAGCAGAGTTGGACACTCACGCGAAGACATTGACCAATCAGAGCAGAATGACCAAGGAGAATGACATTAACTTGGCGTAACTTTACACCTGAACAACATGTAAACAAATTACAATGTGGCGCCCAAAATACTAACATTGTAGTCTCGACTCTTCCCTTCGGGTACAACAGATCAACACTGCAGCAAGATTAAGCACGCAAACCAACAATTAAAAGTGCAACTGAGAGAAACAAATGTCACCTTTTTTGAAATTAATTTCTTCTCAGCAAAACACTTCACCCGGCATGGTCTTCTCATGAACCTTGCTGGAAAACATGCAGTCGATAACAAGCTTGTACAATACATCACCTCCAGTCCTACGCAGTCTCCTGCCAAAAATCCACCCCTTTCACCTTCCTTATATTCTCCACTCCGACCCTTATTTCGAGCCCTGTTGTCTCTTCCTCTGAACCTACTCCCGTTTCTCCCATTCCCAATACCAATTCATCTACTCCCGATGCCCCATTTTCCTCACAAACTTCGACCACGCACTCGAGGTAAAATGAAGTAAATATATAGCAACTACAGTCAGATGCAGCAGAAAAACATTCGTGTAGGTACTAGCAAAATAAACATTCTGCACCTTAATGTTCAATCCCTTTCAAATAAAACTGAGTTTATCGAGTCTGCTCTACAGAGCGATCTAAATAAAACGGACGTTCTTTGCTTTACAGAACATTGGTTATCTCCTAATGAACATAACATTTTTCAAATTCCAAACTTTTACCTCGCAGGCTTTTATTGCAAAGAGAATCGCCTAAATGTCCTACATATGGGGGTTCTTGTATTTACGTTAGAAATAATATTGATTCTACCTCCTTGGCAGAATTAAATGTGTATTCCGTTGAATATGTTTTCGAAATTTCTGTTGTATATCTTTCTTCCCTAAAAGTGATATTACCTTGCATTTACAGACCTCCAACAAAGAGAGCTGCAGAGTATATTTTGTTCCTAGAGAAACTGGAGATAACACTTAACCAAGTCAGCAATCGCTCTTTTGAATCCATTGTTGTATGCGGAGATTTTAACATTGATTTTCTGCTCGAATCTTGCGGGAAAGAAAAGTTTCTCAATTTAATTATTTCCTTCAATTGAGACATTACAATTAATGTACCTACACGGACACACAAAATTCGATGAAGCCAATTGATCAAATTATAAATAACAAAATTATTACTCGATATTAAGTTGAAACAAAAGATGTAGGATACAGTGACCACGATGCACAAATTCTTACCATTATAAGAAATGCGAACACTGACGCAATAAATAGTACACGTATGACTAGATTTTTTTACAAAAAGTAAAATAATATTATTATAACGGTTATTTTGATATTTGAGGGTACTTTACATGAAGCCTCAATTACATTTTCAAAACTATAAAAAATTATCCGTTTTTTTATTAAACAAAAAAAACCATTTTTGAAAAGTGCAAAAGTTAATTTTTTTTCAACATTTTCTTACAATTACCGTATTTAAAATAGTGATTCTTTAATGAATCTGTTCTTAAAATAGACGTATTGAAATAAGATCATTCTCAATGTTTCGAAAATGTCATTTAAGGGCTCTTGTCTTAAGGATGTTTGAAGAGTTGTCTGTCTCGGTAGTTTAAATGGTTAGAAAAACTGAATGCATAATGGGAAATGACGGTTGATTCCAGGCAGAAGAACTCAGTTCTTTGAATTATCAAACATAACTTATAAATTATAATAATAATATAATAACAACATTAATAATATTAACTCTTCGCTGTCCGGACGCGGATACTCGCACCTGGTACACATGTGCTCCAAAGTTTTTTTTCTACAAAAATGTATATTATTGGGTGTAATGTACTCAATTAAGTCTAATAATTTAAAATTAATATATATTTTATTATTAAAGAATGGTTTAATGTCAGAATAATATAGCCTACTCATTAATGAAACATTTTTTCACATTAATGAGAATTAACCTACTCTAATATTGAAGAAAGTTATCTTAATCAATGCATTTGAGAAAAAACTTTGAACTTAATCAAAATGAAAAATATACAATAATAAATTATTTATAAATGTAACACATTATGCTTGTTGATAGTCAACAGAGTCATTCATTGTATTTTAGATCCCCGTATACCACGTAGATATATTCTTAGTTTGGGCACGTATTTCCCAAAATCCTTTTTTTTTTGAAAGGTAATAATATTTTTTGTACGGAGTCTCTCCTAACAACAAATGCCCTCGAGATCTTAAGCTGTGTCGGAAACATGGGCACTTTTTGAAAGATTTTTTCATGTTTCCGAGCGCGTCAACTGCTTTGGTCGTTAGTCCCGTTAGTGTAGTGCATGTTTTTTCTCGGGAGACGGTGATCTTCACCGGTGGATGGCGAAGTCCGGCGCCGACCTCACCGTCGGCTAGTGGGGTTTCCCTAACCAGGACTCTCCCACCAGCGGGGCACCGCCCAGCCGGGACAAGCTCTAAGCTTCCGACCGGTCTCCCGGAATTTGTGGTAATGTAGTGCATGTTAGTGTAAGTGAAGAGGATAGAATAAGGAAGAGGAAGGACAGATCGCGCGCGGTCCATGGCCCGTTTGTTAGGTACTGCCCTCGGCATTCGCCTGGTATTGAAACCACGGAAAACTCCGATCAGAGCAGCCGGCCGCTAGAATTTTCCTCCAGACAGCGACTGAATTCGATCTAGCTGAAAAGCTAGTGTCGAAAATCCTGCCGGACTCGAACCTAGGACCTCCCGGTCAGAGGCGCTGTAGTGACATGAGTTGATGCACTGAGCCACCGCTCCCGGTGGGCACTTTTTGCCTCCAGGTATCTCTCCCAGTGGGAAGTCATCTTGGCCGTGTCAAGTTCCAAGTCAAAAATAGTCAAAAATAAATTGTACAAAATTGTACAAAAATAAATTGTATAATCATCGCTATGCTTAATTTCGGCAGTTTATAAATGAAATTGATCCTAGTTCAGCATATCTCTGAACAACAATAGAAGACTCGCTAGAGATAAAAACGAAATATCCTAATTTATTGCTTATTTATACTTTGAAAATAGATTTTATTACATGGGAGTTTTTGTTTTTTTTCTCCCTTTCAAAAATTCAAAATTTAAGTAGTATATGACAGTGTAGGAATCACAGAATTTTGAAAATGTGCAAACAATTCACTTTTCCCCATAGCACGTCATACGCAGTTTTTAACTGTTTTTTGACGTAAAATAAAATAAAATAAAAATAAAAATAAAATAAATCCCAATTAATGGTGAACAATAAGCTACTGTATTCAGATGTTGATAAGGCCAAAGTAATTACAGATCATTTTCAAAACGTCTTTAGGCCACACCCTCCTACAATAATACAACAAAATCAAGAAATTTGAAATTTGATGAAACAATCATTATGTAGCAGATGCAGCCGTGTGAGTGCCGTGCTGCGAGTGCGGCTACATACGGGGATCAGAACGGTTTCAGGGAATTGTTTGTCTTTGGGAATGATAAACAGTATGCAATGTGAATGAATATAAATTTAATTGCATAGTATTATACAGTTGATTTTGTTCACCGGAGGACCATAGAAAGTTTTACAAAGTTTGCAAAGTTTACTGCTGCTCTTCTTTCTTGTAGTGCGCGGTTTAGCTTACTTACAACTTTGAAAGGAAGGCACCAACCCAAATCACTCGGCTGAGTGTGTCGCTGTCCGGGCTGTGGTTGGCTCCAGGCAATTCGGTGGTGCGAACTGGCATGGGCGCGGACTCAGCCGACCGGAGCTGGTGGTGGAGATTGCCGTGAATTCGGCCAGGTGGCGGCTGCGGCCCGCGAATGGCACGAATTTGAGGCAGGCGATGTGGTCGTACTAATCGCCTTGATAGGCGAAGCAGGAACAGCCGACTCTGTTGAGTCTTGTCGGTCAGTTAGTTTGACCAGTTCGGAGCATTGTAGTTCTCGGTACTGTTTGGTATATGATTCTGTCTATGATTCTGTCATGATTCTGTCAGTGATTCTGAGAACTGTTCATGATTGTGTCATGTCTATGATTGTCAAAACTGTTCTCTGGGAGCGAAGTTTCAGTATTTATTGTGTCGCGGGTGTGATTTGGAGGCCGTGGAGGAGGGTCACGTGGCTATCACTTGGCCTATGGTAAGGCGGGAAAGTTGAAGTGCCGCGATCGGTTCCTGATTCGTGATGCGCCTTCGCCCGGGGAGAGGAGTGTCACGTGACACTGACGGCGATCGGAAGCGAAGGCGGTGGCACGTGAAGTGCCCGCGACGGCAGCCTGTTTGCATTCGAGAGTTTTAACGGAAATTGAGGCATCTGGCTTGCAGATGGCCAAGGAGCGGGGCGGCACGCTGGCAGTGCATTGACGGGCGAGGAGGCCCGAAGCGATTCCCAGAAATATTTGTATACATTGCTTGTCAGGTAGCGAGCGATGGGGTGAGTGAAGGGCGCCGCGCGCCGGGGTGGCCCAGCACCAGCCTAATGAGGGCTTAGTCCCCAGCTGTGGCGGCGGTCAGCGTTCTCGACGGGGTGGCCCGTGAGAACGGCGGTTTGCGCGGAAGACAATGTAAATGATTTTATTGCCGCCGCGTGCTGGTATGCACAGAGAGCGACTTGCGAGAGGTTGGTGAAAGTACGCTCTAATAGTGGGTGCGCGCGGGAAGAGCTTTTAGGGCTCGCCTTGGTGGCAAGATCGAAAATTTGATCGCGAGATTGAACACATTAATTACAGCCTAAATCAAAATAAAGTTTATTTCACTATCTGAAACAGCCAATATAATAAAACATTAAAAACTTCCTCAGGGCTATTTTCTTCTTTTATTCACGAACTCCTTCCTCAGGGCTTTATCTATTTTATTTAAAATCTTCGTGCATGACATACCTAAATTTTCTAACGTGAAAACTGCCCATTTTGCTGATGATGCGGCACTTTTTACAGAAAGGACAGATATAACCTCGCCTTCAATACAGTGAAGAAGAATCTTAACGTCCTAACGCAATGAACAAAACAATTGATAATTGCAATTAATTCTCAAAAATGTCAGACTAAAATATTTACTCTGAGAAGACAGCAAAACCCTCCCTATCTAAAAATAGATGAAAATAAAATACCCTGGAAAAGTGTCCCAATAAAGAACCTCGGAGTGTTGTTAGACCAGAAACTGTCTTGGAATCACCTTGGAATCACGCAGCAATCAACAAATCCTATGCCAATATTTCAAAACAGTACCCGTCCTTAAATCAACATTCACTACTAAATACCAAATGTCAGATTCTACTATATAAATCTATTATCCTACCCACACTAAGTTATGATTGCCCAGTTTGGAGAAATGCAGCTCATACCACCATACAAAAATTCAAATAGTCCAAAATACAGTTCTTATGAAGTCAATTAAGGCTCTATGGTTGTACCAAACCATCAAATTCACAGAGAACTCCGAATTGATACCGTACTAGAACATTTAAAAAAAGTAGCAAATAATTTTTATTCTTCCCCCCTCTCATCTCTTCCCACTCTGAAATTCCATCTAGGCCGAACAGCAAACATTTCAAGTCGAATCATATCCAAATTTCTCAGAGATATGCTTAAACCTCTCTAAAATAATAATACGAGTATGTAGAATCTTTGATACGGCACTTTCATACGGCTTTTCCTTCAAATTGCTTGACAGGCAATCCTAACAGTTTATTCCCCCAAATCAAGATTAAAATTAAATAGCATCTAAAAAAACAAATTTTATAATTAAGTCAGAGAATTCTAACCTTCATTCGTCAAGGAAAGCCCAAATCCTAAACAATTTGCATGTAAAACTGAAATCCCTCGAAAAATCTTAAATCGAACGAGTAGAAATATTTTTTTAATAAAAAAAATTCCACGTTCGTGACTGGTAATCCGTTGTGTTTTGAAGTGTAGCGCATATGAATGTAAGTGTGTATGAAAGGGAAAGACAAAGTAAAAGGAAAGGAAGAGGAAGAAAGAATAGGAAAGACGGCCGTTGGCCCGTTAGGTCCTGCTCCACCTCCATAAAGTTAGAATCGCAAAGTTTTCAAAATTATTGAAACTAGGCTCAAAATTTGTCGCTTTTTGTCGCTAATTTGTTACGCAAAAATAAAATTTGTCGCTCTTCATTTGACCCTGGTATTAAGATTCGGCTAACTTGATATCAAGTTAGCATCGCAAACTTAAGAAAACCAACTAATTACAGACATAAAAAAAATAACACCATAGGAATTTGTCGCTTTTTTGTCGCTAATTTGTTACGCAAAAATAAAATTTGTCGCTCTTCATTTGACCCTGGTATTAAGATTCGGCTAACTTGATATCAAGTTAGCATCGCAAACTTAAGAAAACCAACTAATTACAGACATAAAAAAAATAACACCATAGGAATTTGCTTTTTGTCGCTCCAGACTTTACAAAAACAAATTTTGTCGCTCTTCAAATATTATCGAAAATGCATTTTTTGAAACGCGATGCCAACTTGATATCAGTTAGCATCGAAAACCCAAGAAAACCAACTAATTACAGAATAAAAAAAAAATAACACCATGGAATTTGTCCTTTTTTGTCGCCCCAGACTTTACAAAAAAAAAAATTTTGCCCTCTTCAAATATTATAAAAAATGCTTTTTTTCGAAACCGATCCCCTTGATATCAAGTTAGCATCTAAACCCAAAGAAAACCAACTAATTACAGACATAAATAAAAATAACACCAAAAAATTTGCCCTTTTTGCCCCAGACTTTAAAAAAAAATTTTTGTCGCCTTAAAATAAATGAAAATGCTTTTTTTGGGAAACCCGGTTTAAACTTGATATCAAGTTAGCATATCAAACCAAAAAAACCCCCAAAATTTTAAGAATAAATAAAAAAAAAAACCCCCATAAAAATTTGTCGCTTTTGTCGCCCAGATTTTTACAAAAACAATTTTGTCGCTCTTCAAAATTCCCAGAAATGCAATTTTTTTTGAAACACTTTGGGAAAGCCCCAAAGTTACATGAACCAAAAAAACCCAATTTACCACATAAAAAAAAATAACCCAAAATTTGTCGTTTTTTGTCACCCGGATTTTAAAAAACAAATTTTTTTTGCCTTCAAAATTTACAAAAATGCATTTTTCGAAACGCGATCCCAAAAATTTGATATCAAGAAGCCCCGCAAACCGAAAAAAAATTCAGACAAAAAATAAAAATAACCATGGGGAATTTGTCGTTTTTGTCGCCCCAGACTTTACAAAACAAATTTGTCGTTAAAAAATTTTTAAAATGACAAAACGCGATGCCAACGATATCAGTTAGCACCCAAACTAAAAAAACCCAATTTACAGACAAAATAAAAATAACACCATAAATTTGTCGCTTTTTTTTCGCTCCAGACTTTACAAAAAAAAATTTTTGTCGCTCTTCAAAATTATCAAAATGCTTTTTTTTCAAACCGATGAACGATATAAAGTTAGCATCGCAAACAAAAAACCAATAATTACAGACATAAAAAATAACACCAATGGGAATTTGTCGTTTTTTGTCGTTCGATTTTCAAAAAAAAAATTTTTGTCGTTTAAAAATTTTAATAAAAATGCATTTTTTGGAAAGGGATCCCAACGTTTCAAGTTAGCATATCAAACCCAAAAAAACCCGACTAATTAAGACATAAAAAAAAAAACCAAAAAGGGAATTTGTCGTTTTTGTCGCTCCAGATTTTCAAAAAAACAATTTTTCGTTCTTCAAATTTACCAGAAATGAAATTTTTTTCCGAAAACACGGGGCAAAAGTCTTTAAAATTAGCATCGAAACGAAAGAAAACCAACAAATTTCCCAATAAAAAAAATAACACCAAAATTTTTTTTTGTCGTTTAACTTAAAAAAAAAATTTTTGTCGTTTTTTCAAATATTATCAAAATCTTTTTTCGAAAAGGATCCAAATTTTGATATCAAAAATTAGAAACCAAAAAACCAACAAATTTTGGACATAAATAAAAATAACCCCATGGGAAATTTTGCCCTTTTTTGTCGCCCCAGATTAAAAAAAACAAATTTTGCCCTTTTCAAAATTTAAAAAATGCTTTTTTCAAAAGGGATCCAATTTGATATCAAGTTAAATCAAACCTAAAACCAATAATTCCCGACATAAAAAAAAAATAACACCATGGGAATTTTTCCCTTTTTGTCCCCCAGATTTTAAAAAAACAAATTTGTCGCTCTTCAAATAATAAAATGCTTTTTTTGAAAGGGATCCAACTTGATATCGTTAGCATCGAAAACCCAAAAAAACCCAATTTTGAATAAATAAAAAATAACCCCAAAGGAATTTGTCGCTTTTTTCGCCCCAAATTTTAAAAAAAAAACAAATTTTGTCGTTTCAAAAATTAAAAAATGCTTTTTAAAACGCGATCCAAACTTTATCAGTTAGATAAAAACCCCAAAAAACCAAAATTTACAGACAAAAAAAATAACAATAAAATTTGTCGTTTTTTGTCGCCCCAGACTTTAAAAACAATTTGTCGTCAAAATTTTAAGAAATGCAATTTTTCGCAAAAACTTTTGGAAAGTCGCCTTGAATCGAAAACGCAAAAAAAACCCAAACCCAATTTGACATAAAAAAAAATAACACCATGGGAATTTGTCGTTTTTGTCCCCCAAATTTTACAAAAAAAAATTTTTGTCGTTTCAAAATTATCAAAAATGCTTTTTTTGCAAACCGACCAACCCGATTTTGTTGCACCAAACGCAAAAAAACCCAAACCCATTACAGAAAAAAAAAATAACCCCCATGGGAAATTTGTCGTTTTTCCAGACTTAAAAACAAATTTTGTCGCCTTCAAAATTAACAAAAATTTTTCCGCAAACGCGATCCCAAACCCGATATCCGGGCATCGCAAACTAAAAAAACCAACTAATTAAAGACATAAAAAAAAAATAAAATAGGAATTTTCGTTTTTTTGTCCCCCAGACTTTAAAAAAACAATTTGTCGCTCTTCCTTATGGGGAAATGAAAATTTTAAAAACGCGGAAACGATACCAAGACTGAAAACGCAAGAAAACAAAAAATTTCAGCCCAAAAAAAAATAACACAAAATTGGTCTCTTGTTTGTTGCTCAAGAGTTCCCCAAAAATTTATTTTTTTCAAAATACGGAAAAAAAATTTTTACTTTTGGGAATTTTATAAGATAAAAGGGTTTTTAAATAAAAAAAGAAATTCCAAAATGGCTGTTATGTTATTTTTCTTTTAAAAATTGCATTAATAAAAAAGTAACGGGGAAACAGTTCAGAAACCCTTTTTAAAACGTGGCAAATTTTTCCATATATTAAAACAAATTTACCCAATTTTTTCTTTTTTATCACTTCCCCCTGTAAAAAATTTCCATTTTTTCCCGCACCATTAAACTTTTGCACATTTGTTTTTAAATTTTGTAGGGCCCTACGTACTCCCCTTAGGTACTAAAAATAATGGGGTGAAGAATTAGATTTAAATCATAGTACCCGTATCACCGTTTCATTTTTTGGGATAAGTAATTTTTCAATTAACGAAATTTTTTTAAAAAGCAACGAATCAATTCGGCATCAAAAAGTTTTAATAGAAATCTGGAAATTGGTTTTGTTAGATTTTAACGGAATTTAATTTAAATATTTTGAACATTGTGCCCAAAATTTGAAATACTGACCAAAAAAATTTAATTATCCAAAATCCATTGCCGAATTGAAAAAACTCAAATTAGGAAATTTTTAGCCCTTTAATTGTTAACCCCTTACTGCAAATTAACTAAAAGGAAAATTTTAACCCGGCCCTTTTCGGAGGATTTCTTTTTAAAAGCTTTAGTGACACCTTTCCCCCGAATATAGAAAAGGTTTGGGCCGGGAGATTAGCTAAACCAGGGATAAACTCAAAACCCCCACTAAAGAATGAAACCCCGGGAAAGAGGGGGGAAGGGGAAATGACCCCCCCAAATGAAATTCCAAACCCTTTTAAAATTTTTTAAATTTTTCCTTAGTTGCCATTTGCAAACAAAGGTTTCCATTTTTTTGAAATTTTATTTTTCCCCCTAGGAACACAGTCCTTTTTCACTTAAATTAAATTGAAAACTTTTTCTTTGGGTTTATTTCCCGATTTTCCAAAAAAAATTCAATATTTTCCCAATTCAAGTACTAATTTTTATCGAAAAAAAAATTGTACTACTTATCAACAATAAAAAAACTTTAAAAAAGGGGAGGCAACTTCACTAAACCTGACACTGCGATTAAAAAAATTTAAAAATTTTAAATTAATGCCACAATCATGTATTTTTTTGGATGTGAATTACCATTATGAAATATTAAAAAAAAATTGCAAACGTAGATTTCCCTTTTAAACCCTTTTAGTAACCCCCTTTAAAAAAAATTAAAAAATCTCAAAACCCAGTGCATTAATTACGTATTAATTTCCCCGAAAATTTTTTCCCAATTTTCCGCAAATAAAAAAGGAGTCCGAAAAAGGTACAGGAGCATCCCCGTAAAAATCTTATTCATGCAACCACAAACAAAAAATTATTAACCACAATGCAACAAATTTTTCCCATTAATTTTTATCAAAAAAAAATGTTTGAAAACTGATGCATACAATTTTATTTTCTCCCCCTGCATTGGTATAGAAAGTATATTCTAGGAATGGTTAGGGTTTTGTTGGTCTTTTTCTTTAAAAAGTTTTTAGTTCCCAACTTTTTGGTTTTTATTGATTTAATTTGGCCAAAAGGATGAATTTTTAAAGAAATTATTAAGTAAAAGAGTTTTTTTGCTATGATTATTAGAAAAGAAAAAAAGCTTCTAAAACTAGTAGCCCCCGGGGAAAACCAATCCCCAAACTATATTCAAAATTAAAGACTAATTTGAGGTAACTTACTTTTTAAAAATGCTCTATTCCGGGTTTGGAAAAATTAAATTTCCCAAAAAAATTCCCCGTTTTCCCAAATCGGGAAAATAAAATTCAAAACTAGGAAGAAACAAAAAAATTTAGTTTTAAACCTAAGAAAAATATTCATCTATATTCCAAAAATTAAGCTAAAAATTGGGAAAAGAACAGTTTCTTAGGGGAAAAAAGGATTTTTTGATTAACAGTAAGTAAATATTTTTTGAAGATTTTGAAATATGTATTTTGTTTCATTGAATAAATGGTGGATGGTTTAAGGATTGTTTCCACCTTGATTTTCTTTAAAAATGAAAGAAAACGAAACATCTCTTTGGGTTTTGGTATTTTTTTATGCATTAAATTATTTTCTTTTTTTTTATATTTATTTTTTTACAATATTTAAAGTAATACAGCCCCCCCTTTTTTCACTATTGCAAAAATATTTATATATAAATAAAATAATAATAATAATAATAATAGCTATAATAATAAAAAATAAAATACATTTAATTTCATTATCAATTTTATTTTTTTATTAACATTTTAATAAATTGGGTGAGGAAATTAATTCTGTTTTTTCATGGGATCCCGGCATCACAATAAAATTTAAAAAGAAAGAAAATTAATTTTGAAATCTACTAACAAAATTGTAAAAAAAAGGGGGTAAAATTTGAATTTTGGTTTTGGGCTTCCTTTGGGGAAGCAAGTAAAAAAGGACTTTTTATTGAGGTTTCCCACCTGGGGTCCTGCAACCCTTTTTAAACCCCCAATGCTCCTGTCCCCCGGGAAAGGGCCCCTCCCCCAAGGAATGAAATCAGGTTAATTTTTTTATCTGGAAAAAACCGTTGTTCAGGGGGGCGGATCCGATGGAAAAAAACGGCGTTTCTCCACCCCACGGGACCGCATTTTCTTTTAAATCTTGAGAACCTTGACGGAATCTACCTAAAAATTTTCGTCTTTCCACCCCCCGCCCGATATTTCCCAAAAATTTTTGATTATTTTTAAAAAATTCCCCAATTGGGGCATTTAAAAAGGGGGGCATCTTTAAAATTGATGAAAGTGAAGGGTTTTGTTCCCGCATTTTTAAAGTAGAGAAACCTGTATCGTTTATGTTGGCCCTTTCAGTCATTTACATTTTAAATACTGAATTTGACAAAATTAAATTTTTCCTTTTCAATGTTTCCCTCCCTAACGAACCCAAAAGAGACTATCGGGAAAATAATAATACCCTTTTGGTTTTGGAAAAATTTTTTTATAAATTTTTTTAAATGTTTCCTTTCCCCTCTTTTTTAAAGGTTTTTTTTCTGTTTCATCGACTTTAAATTTATTTTAATGGTGCTTGCTTGAAATAAGTTTAAACAAATATTATCCAGAATTCCTAATAGCCTTATTCCATTTTTTTCGCTCAAAAATTTTAAGTCAGCCATTTTTTGACGCCCAACGGGGCCAATGTCGGATCAGCCGATTTCGGGGAATTAAACGAAAATTTTCTGGTAAAGAACAGTCCCAAACCCCGGGAAATTTGGGTTGGGTTTTATTTGAAAACCTGGGTCATACTAATATATCCCCCATTTTAGTTGATCGTCCGAACCGTTTTGATAACATTTTTTCGTCGTTTTTTTTGCTTTTTGGCTTATTAAAACATTTAAAAGCATTGTATTGACGGGCGATATTTTAGGGCAAAAAATACGCCCCCGATAATAACTATTGGGCTATAGCAAGAACTGAGATACTTTTATAAATTTTGAAAATTTTTAATAAAACAATTAATTTAAGAAGGGAAAAAAAACCAACTTTAGATAGTTTCGGGGACTCCAAAAAAATTAAGGATCTTCGTTTTTTGTCAAAATTTTTCGAAAATCCCCTGAGATGTTTTTTTTGACTAAATATAATTGGATAATGCTTTATTGTTTAATTTTTATCTATAAATTAAAATATTCAAAATTAAAAAAAAGGGGCATGATTTAAAAAATCCCAAAATAAAAGTAAAAATTATTATTCTTAAATATATTTTATTATTATTATTATTATTATTTATTTATTATTATACAAAATTTTTTTTTAAAATCTGGGGACAAAAAAGGGAAAAATTTCCCGGTGTTATTTTTTTTTATGTCTGTAATTTTTTTTTCTTTGGTTTTCATGTTTAACTTGAAGACTTTCGCCCCGTGTTTAGAAAAATTTCACTTTTTAATTTTTTGAAGAGGAAAAATTGTTTTTTTAAAGTCTGGGCAAAAAAGGGAAAAATTTCCCATGGTGTTTTTTATTTATGTCTGAAATTTGTCGGGTTTTTGGGGTTTTATATTTAAAAGATATCAAATTATCGCGTTTCCGGAAAAAAGCATTTTCAAAATTTAAAAGGCAAAATTTTTTTTTGTAAAATCTGGGGCGACAAAAAAAAGGGCAAATTCCCTTTTTTTATTTTTTTATTTTTCTGTAATTTTTTTTCTTTTTTGGGTGCTAACGATATCAAGTTTTGGGATCGGTTTTGAAAAAAGCATTTTCGATAATTTTTAAGAGCGAAAAATTTGTTTTTGTAAGTCTGGAGCGACAAAACGACAAATTCCCCAAGGGGGTTTTTTTTTTTTATAAAGGTAAATTGGGTTTGGTTTTCTTGGGTTTTGGGTGCTTCTTGAAAGACTTTTGCCCGTGTTTGAAAAAATTGATTTTTTGATTTGAAGGCGACAAAAATTTTTTTAAAGTCTGGGGCGACAAAAGCGACAAATTTTTATGGGGTTTTTTTATTTGCTTAATTTTTTTTGCGTTTGCGATTTAAATTTATATCGGTTGGGATCGCGGAAAAATAATTTTTTAAATATTTGAAACATAAAAAGTTTTTGAAAATCTAGACAAAAAGCGACCGTTTTTGGTGTTATTTTTTTTTGGGTTTTAATTTGGTTTTTCGTTTGCGTCTAATTTTTTTGTTTCCCAAAGTTTTGGGAAAAATTGCATTTTGAAAGAGCGACAAAAATTTTTTTTTGTAAATCAGGGAAAAAAGCAAAAAAATTCCTTTTGGGGTTTTTTTTTTTATTTAATTATCTTTTTTGGGGTTTTATATGCAAAATTTTATACGTTCATCGTTCAGAAAAAAAGCATTTCAAAATTTTTTTTGAAGGAAAAAAAAAATTTATTTTTTAAAAGTCTGGGGACAAAAGACAAATTCCTATGGGGTTATTTTTTATTTATAACAATTATTGGTTTTTTGGTTTTGGGTGCCTTGATATCAAGTTGGCACCGGGGTTTTGAAAAAAAGATTTTTTTATATTTTAAAAAGCGACAAAAATTTTTTTTTGAAATCTGGGGGACAAAGCGGCAATTCTATGGGGTTTTTTTTTTTTTGGTAATTAGTTGGTTTTCTTTCGTTTTGGGTGCTAAGGAAAGACTTTCAAGTGTTTTTGAAAAATTGATTTTGGTTTTTTAAGAACGAAAAATTGTTTTTTTAAAATCTGGGGGTGAAAAAAACGAAAATTCCCAAGGGGGTTATTTTTTTTATGGTAATTATTGGTTTTTTGGGTTTTCGATGCTAACTTTATAAAGTTGGTCGCGTTTTTGGAAAAAAACCCTTTTTGTAAATATTTAAGAGCGAAAAATTTGTTTTTTAAAATCTGGGCGACAAAAGGACAAATTCCTATGGTTTTTTTTATTTATGTCTGTAATTAGTTGGTTTTTTTGCTTTGGGGGCTAACTTGACAATTTTTTATTTCGGGTTTTCGAAAAATTTTATTTTGGGTTTTAAGGCAAAAAATTGTTTTTCAAAAATCTGGAGCGACAAAAAAAAAGGGCAAATTCCCTTGGGTTTTTTTTAGTTATGTCTGTTTAAATTGGGTTTGGTTTTTTTCGTTTTGATGTTTTAAATTGATATCGTTGAATTGCGTTTTGGAAAAAAAGCATTTTCGTTAATATTTAAAAGCGACAAAATTTGTTTTTTTAAAATCTGGAACGAAAAAAACAAAATTCTATGGTGTTATTTTTTTTTATGTCTGTAATTGGGTTTGGTTTTTTTGGTTTTGGGTGCTAACTTGATATCGTTGGATCGGTTTCCGGAAAAAAAGCATTTTTGTAAAATTTTAAGAGGGAAAAAATTTTTTTTTTAAATCGGAGCGACAAAAAACGAAAAATTCCCCATGGGGTTATTTTTATTTATGTCGGGAATTTTTGGTTTTTGGTTTTGGGTGCTAACTTGGCACTTTCCCAAAAAGGGGGAAAAAGGGACTTTTGGGAAGGAAAAAGGGGACAAAATTGTTTTTTTTAAAATCTGGGGACAAAAAACGACAAAATTCCCCTTTGTTATTTTTATTTATGTCTGTAATTAGTTGGTTTTTTTGGGTTTTTTCCCTTTATATCAAGGGGGAAACCCTTTCCGGGGGAAAAGCATTTTCGTAAATATTTGAAGAGCGACAAAAATTTTTTTGTAAAATCTGGAAGAAAAAGGGTAAATTTATTTTTTTTATTTATGTTTATAATTATTGGTTTTCTTTATGGGTGCCTTTTTTCGACTTTCCCGTGTTTGGGAAAAAATTTCATTTTAATTTGGACGACAAAATTGTTTTTTTTTAAAATCTGGGGCGACAAAAAAAGGGAAAAAATTTCCTTTGGGGTTATTTTTTTTTTATGTCTGTAATTGGGTTTGGGTTTTTTTGGTTTGCGATCAACTTGATATCAAGGGTTTGGATCGCGTTTCGGGAAAAAAGCATTTGTTTAAATTTTTAAACGACAAAATATGTTTTTTTAAAATCTGGGGCGACAAAAAAAGGGTAAAAATTTATGGTGTTTTTATTTATGTCTGTTTGGGTTTGGTTTTTTTGTTTTGGGTGCCAAAGATATCAAGTTAGCCGAATCTTAATACCAGGGGCAAATGGGGCGAAAATTTTTTTTGCGTAAAAATTAGGAAAAAAAGCGACAAATTTTTAGCCCCAGTTTGAATAATTTTTAAAAATTTTGGGTTTTAACTTTACGGGGGGTTTTTGCCCGGCATTCCCATACCTAAATTGTAAAGCCACAAAAAAACGCTTTTACCTTCTTTAAACCCATCGGCTGGGCCAAGCCC
This sequence comes from Teleogryllus oceanicus, assembly GCA_964035755.1. Taxonomy (NCBI): domain Eukaryota; kingdom Metazoa; phylum Arthropoda; class Insecta; order Orthoptera; family Gryllidae; genus Teleogryllus; species Teleogryllus oceanicus. The sequence goes on along the minus strand of CAXIVR010000002.1, from coordinate 23,323,747 downwards.
CCCCCTTTTAAATCCCGTAGCGGGCCCCGTACTGGGGCCCGAGATAACCTTCCCGGGGATGGGTGAAGGGAGGACGAAGGTTGCTTCTCGGGATATTTGGGAAAAGTTCAATTTCCCCATTCAAATTTTTTTTCCTGTTTGGGGGTTTGATTTTCCTCCGCCCGGGGGCACCTTTTCCTCTGGGGGGAATAAACCTTTGTACAAATAAAATGCGGTTTCCCGGTCTTGGGGGTGTTGAAATCACAAAGGCCCTTTCCGCGATCTCTCACCCCAAGGAATGACAAGGGACAAAAAATCATGGGGGCTTGAACCCTGGCCCTTTAAAACAGATGTGCATAGGAAAATTCTTCCCCCCTCAGCCAACGAGATTAAACACGCCACTCATTTATTAAAATTATTTTGTGTAAGTTGATATTTCAATCAAATAATTTTTAAAAGCCGTTTTTGGCTTTTTTTTCTTTTCCGGGGTTCCCAAAACTTTTCCCCCAAAAAAACCTTGGAAGGGGCCTCCCAGAAATCTTTCAATTGGGCTAGGAAAATCCTTTCTTGAATCTTCGATCATTCACATAACCCCATAAAAATATTTCGAAGTGATGTTATCTACACAAATTTCAGTATCAAATTTATGGAGTGAAATTTTTTGTTGTGGGTTTCATTTCCGAATTCTATTTTTGTTCTTTTCTTTCCAAAATAAATAAGTAGTATTAATAAAAAATAAGTAAAGGGGAAAATGGAATTTTTGCAGAAATTTTTTTAGATTCCTAATAAAAAATTCTTTATCATTTTTGTACTAAAATTTCTTCCCCAAAATGTTCTTACTAAATATACATTTTGGACTCATGATACAGAAAATTTTTTTTCAAATGTGTCGGATTTTAACAACTCCCAAAAGATTAACTGCAAAGATTTTGCACCAATATTTTTATTTTCGATCTGGAAGTTTTCTCGCCACTTTGAATTTGAGACGATATTTTAATATTTGGGAGTACTTTATATAAAGCCTCAAGGACCATTTCAGTTTTTTCCTAAAAAAATTGTTTCAAATTTTCGGATTTTACGCATATAAATACGGCTCTTGTCTGACTTGTGTTGAACTTTCTAAATTTTTCAAAATTCCAAAAATTGGAAATTTTTTAGGCATGTTCTTAAATCTATAATATTGAAGCTGGAGGTTTTTCTTCAGAATGAAATCTCTTTCGTGTTAAGATCTTAAAATGACGTCATCTTCAATCCTTTTAAAATATATAGCTATAAATTAATTTTATGCGAAATAAAGATAGTAACAACTTTGTTTTTGAATTTGACTCCAATTCCTTTTCTTATCTTTTTTGTACAATTAGTTCTAAATGTATTAAATAGCATGACTGAGACACATTTTGATATATGCACCCTTTTGATTTTCCTAAATTGCACAAAAGTTGTTTTTATATATTTCTCATGTCATTAAGTTTTACATTTCAAGATTGCGTATACATTTGCATGAGTGAATGTAAGTGTTTGAAATGATTTCTAATGAAGTTTCTTAAATTCTCAAACATATTCCGTGAAAATTATCTAAAAAGTGTTTATTCATATCTAAAACGTTCATATTCAGAAATGCTCAAAGAACATTTTCTCAAGAACGGATCGCAATTTTTTAGTCAAAATAAGCTAAGGTAACTATATTTTTATCTTATTCAATATTTTTAAATGAAAATAGAATTATACTCTTTGAAGATCGAAAAATTGAGAAAACGTGAAAAAAACAAAAAAACATTTAGATGCCGAATGATCCCAGCTGTGAAGATCATGGGGCAATAGTCTTCAATTGTTGATTAAAAATCCGTGCGCCAAAGTAGTTCACTCATATCTTTCTACCATGATTGAAATGCCACTTGTAAGAAATATGTATTAAAATTATTAAATAAGGAAGGTTTGCTAAATATCAGAGTAAAATATATTGTGTCAACTTGTCGTATTTGGACTTTTAGATGTAAGTTCTTGGGTTAGTCCATGCTAATATATAATGTACGAGTATAACACTCAATTTATTGTTCCTCTTTTGAGTTCTTGTGTAAATAGTTTCAGACAATTCCATTCTTACGACTCTTAATATAATTCGTTTAAGAATCATCTTGGTTAAAAATAAAATATTCATGAGACTCAACAAAAGTTAAATGACTTATTGTCGATAATACTAATCAAAATTTTAAGATTTTTCAATAAAACTGAAATATTTATTAACAGTTTTAGAGAAAATGTTTACTATTCAATAACGCATAGTCATAACATAAGAACTTCATGGATAATGTGCTGGAGAGACAATGTATAATGGAAACAACTCTATGTACTTTGAATGTTACTTCTTAAATAAAACATCAAAATCACTATTCTCCTGCATATGCGTATCGTACAAACACTTAGACAAATATTTTTGGTTACAATTCCCATTCCTGAATTTTAAACATGTTTACAAGAATTTAACAATTTAATAAAAAATTATCAATTTAATAGAAAATTAAGAATTTGATAAACATTTAACAATTTAACAAATTGAACATGTTTACAAGCAAACTTCACACAAATTATTAAACAAAAAGATACATTCCTTTGCAGGAAATATGGAACAGTAAACTGTTATAGAAGAATCGACCAATTCATACGTGACCTGTAAACCTATCGACCGAATAGTATTTCAGCCTACTTGACAGCTGCGGGCGGGGTAAAGAGGGACTCAGGCGGGAGACACGTGGTTCCTCTTGCGTCAGATCACAACAACAACAACGACAGCAGTAGCAAGAAACATCACAATGAGAGCACACATCACTAGACTACAGAGAACCACACACACGACGCTTACCAAATAAGTATGGCGCTCGTCAGTTTTCAGTTACTTCGGGTGTAAGATGTAATTTTTTGTAAAGCATCAGCAACTCTGCAGTGACGTCATCAGAATTTCAAGTGAATAATTGGATTACGGAACTCTCATTCCCCTGTGAGCCGCTAGCTGTCAAGTAGACCGGAATATAATTGGGATAATATACTTTCGTTTTTATAACGTGGCGCGTGAGTACCTTGTCTTCACGATAGAATATGGGTCGCTTTTTTCCGTCTTTCACGGTCGTGCCGACAGATGTCGCGTGATCGTGATCGTATCAAGCAGTGCTACAGATCAAGCGACATCTTGCGGCCCGACTGAGAGAGACGCAAAAAGCCGTGTCATATTCCATCGTGCTGGCTACAGACAATAAACTTTTAATATACAAGTTATTCTTGAAACCAAACTGGACATACTGTATACAGCTCTGGGGCTCAGCCTGCAGGTCAAATATTCAAACCATACAGAGAGTCCAATCCAAGGTTCTGAGATACATTGCTAGTGCTCCCTGGTACGTCCGAAACGATGTGCTACATAATGATTTTAACATGCCAACAGTACAACAAGAAATTAAAAATTTTAGCCATAAATATGTCAGCAAACTATAAAACCATAATAATGTACTGGCCATAAACTTCTTAGACAATAGAAAGTAAAAAAATAGTTTTAAAATGACAAATGATAATACTGTAATAAAATCAACACCAATTGTTTTGTCAACATGTGCTTGTTACAAGTGTGTAATATGATAAAGGAAGATCACCAGTGGGTGACCTTTCCATGCACGTGTGTAATTTCTAACAGCTATTATTGTTCTTGTTTTGAACAGAGTGTAAATTTACAGATTTAAATAAAAAAAAATTCCATCGTGAAGACAAGACCCTCACACGTCATGTTATAAAAACCCAAGTATAATACGAGACGTAGATTAGACGCCAGTGTAGAATCTTATCCAATCGCGGAAGTAGGGAACGCTGGTGAAGAGTGAGGGCAGTTTGGGGTTGTGACACCGACTCCCTTTTACGAGACCCACTTGCACTCCGCGTGACACCAAGGGTCCCCCGGAATCGCCCTTGCAGGAGCCGCGTCCTCCAGCGCTGTGGCCGGCGCAAAACATGTGGAATGTGAGGTAGGGGAAGGCCTTCAAGCAATCTTCTGGCGTCGAAACAGTCAAGTTCACAGCCTGCAGATGATCAGCTCCTGAACCAGTGCACTGCAAACAATGTCCACATTATCTCACCAAACAATTGGAAACAGATTCACTAGCAATCAAAAGACATGATTAAGTACGGCTGCACTTACTGATGTGCGTCCCCATCCAGTAAGGGTCACGTTTGCTCCAATTCTGGGAAGTGACTTGGCCAGTGGAATGGGTTGTACGAACTGGTTATATTCGAAGATGCCATCGATCTACAATTGCCAAGAAGATAAGTATAATATTTACAAGATCCCCATAGCATTCAAAATTGATCATTTATTTACATAAACAAAACAAAACAAATATATATGTTTTGATGATTATATATATATATCATATATATATGTATATATATATATATATATATGTATATATATATGTATATATATATATGTGTATATATATATATATATATATATATATAATATATATATATATATATATATATATATATGATAGTTGTAATGATCCATAATCTCTCGAAACAGTTTTGGGTTTAAAGTGTATAAACTTGGCAGGAAAATATCAAGATTTAGATTTGAGAAGACAAAAGACGGTGACATCACGCATAAACATTTTTATTAAATTAAACAAATGCGTGATAGAAAATGGAAATAGACATTAACACTCAATTATACATAATTTTCGGAACTAGTAGAAGGTGTAATCATGAAAATCGAGTCAGAGGTTCAGGAGATTTGGACAGAATTGGAATTGTATGTTTGGTGATTAAACTACAATACGAGAACCATTGTTGCGATTGCAAAGCTTAAGGCAAAAGAGTAATTTTATTAAATATCAAGAAAACGCGTCTAGGCACCAAGATGAACACTTTCGGAAATGATAGGGTAAAATTTATAGAAAATTATGGGAACACTCGCAGTTTCGAGAAGTACCGAGGAAGCGCGTCAAAATTAAAATTAATTTTGAAAAATTGAAATAAACATGGAACAAATGACACATCGCGCTGACGTCACAGTTACGTCACGATGCAAGAGAATAGAAATTAACAGAATTTAATGACTAAGGAAGAAAAGGGAAATAGTATAATAATTAGGGAAGAAACTTGAAATAATAATAGGAAGCGATGTCGAAGCATAATAACGCTGACGTGCACGAATTAAAGGAAAGTTTTATAATGTCATTTGCGGCTACGGGCGAGCGATGGGCAGATGTTCGCCAGAAGTGAATAAAAGATCCGGACAACAATGGGCAAAAAGAAGATGAGTAGAATCGCTGGGACTCAGATGTGCAGTGTTGTGGTCGGTCGGAAGTGAAGTTCGCGTAATGAACAATTATATCATTACAATATGAATGTATATTAAAATTTCAATTAATTTGCAGCGCGTTCCGGAACCTACATTTTTAGAAATCAAACACGGCCAATTTTCAAATATTGCAACTCAGTAAATTTATTGGGTTGGCCGGCTTTCGACGGCTTTGCCCTCATCATCAGTCTACAATGTAAGGAAAAGAAAATATAATTAAAATACAAATAAACTACAAAACAAGATAGCAAATTAAATTACACAATGTGAAATGTTAGTGGATATTAATATACGGACCAGATAAACAGAATCGGTCTGTATTGAAATAAACTGAATATCTTGATGATTTATCCCAACGTAATCCGTTCCGAATTTGTATAAATGAGCGCCAGGAAAAGATTACGCTAATACTATTAAACACGTCAACCTTCAACTCTAATTATAATAAATTAGTTTTCGGCTACCTGGGTCGATGGGTTTCATAGAAATAATCACTATTGCAAGCTAATAGATGATTATCCGATCTGCCATCTATATAGAGTGGTCGAGGAACCTGAAAAGCAATATATATCTATTTTGCTACTTCGTTGCTAGAATTGGCTCAATGAGAAGTATGTATTCATTTCACAAAACATGGAAATTTATTAAACAATTTACGTATTTTATAATTTTACCCAATATGAAACAAAAACCTTGGTCATGACCGGTTCCAACCTTATAATGTTGTATTTCTCTTCGCGCGCTTTTGGACCATCTTTATTCATCTCCGACGTCTCCGTCCTCAGGTCCAGATACCATCTTCTCTCTTCTTTTCTCGGAAGCACACTTCAATAACCGTTCATCAGCAATAAACTATCTGCTGCTAGCATTCCAGTCCAATTACTGATTACTTCGCCTAAGCTCTCAATGTCCTTCTAACTCGTTCACTTGAAATATTTTAAGTTTTACTGTCACACTTAGTATTCAAATTCGATGTTCTATCAATATCTATTCCCTAGTAGATGTTTACAAGTCCTTCCAAAAAAACTCCTAACATTAATTGGAGCACGATCCGTTCAAAACCACGGCATCAGTCAGAATGAATGCCTCTCGTATTCTTTCAGCCCTGCAAAGCTCGGTCCATTTTTTCGATTGTTTATTTGTAGATAACACTTGATGTACTTTCGTACCTAGCCAATCCCTAAATTTCTTGCAAAACGAACTAGCCGTCTTCACGACTGTCACTGCTTTTTCGGCCAATCCCTGACATCTATACAAAATGAACTAGCCGTCTCCGCGATTGTCACTGCAAGAAGATGTTGACCTTGTCGACGGCTCGCTTATCGTTGCTATGCTAGCATAATCACATATATTTATCCCCTATAATTTATGCCATTTATAATAAATATTGAACCATATTCAGTCAGATATTGGTATGTCACAGTATATCTGTTGCATTTCACATTGTGTAACTTAATTTGCTATTTTTTGTAGTTTATTGGTATTTTATTTATTTTCTTTACATTGTAGACTGATGTTGACGGCAAAGCCGTCTATCTCAATAAATTTACTAAGTTCACAGAGATATCCTTTATTTCTTCGAAAATAAGAGAGAAATTAAAGAGCAATTTGTAGGAAAAAAATATTGGAACTGATCTGAAATTTGAGATCTAAATACTTACGAGCATGACAGCAATATCGTAGTCACTACCCTCCGGGATGTAGAGATAATGGACGTAGACGCTGGACACTCTGTAGAGGGTACCCCCCGACTTACGTTTGCTGCTTCCCGCTCGAACCGTGAATTCAGACGGGGCGCTGTACAGAACACACATTTTACTTCCTTTTGGATTTAATAGTAGCAACATATTTCTAGACTTTTGGGGTTTTACTCACCCCATAGAGCAGTGAGCAGCAGTCAATATCCAGTTTTTACTAACGATTGAACCACCACAATAGTGTTTGGAACGATATCGATGTTTGTACACAATCACCTACAAGAAACCACACCTAATTTAGTAAATTTTTTGTGATCATAATAAGATCTGTTTGAAATAATGTTCTGCATAATTTTAAGTTTCATAAAGTTCTGCATAATTTTAGATTTAAAAAATCTTTTTTTTTGATTTCCTTCCTTTAGACAGACGGACTTATTCTTTTTATTGAAGAACCAAAAGAACTGTTACCTGGTAGGGATGGTTTTTTATATTCGTTTGATATCCACCTCTAATTCTGAGCCCGTCAGAAGGGGAGATCATCTCAGTGTCATTGGCCTCCTCGCTCTTGAGAGAATCATCGCTGATAGGGGCGTCACCGCACTCCATTGTATCATCTGACTCGTTGGGTGAATCAATTCGGGAATCAAATCCATTCGTTGGCCAATTCATATTGTTCGGTACCACTTCAGGCTCCAAATCCACATCACACGTGCAAGTCGCCGCTGGACGGAAAAAGAAATTACGATGATACCCCTACAGCGGGATTCACGGGAGAGTTTAGGATTTTCAATATTGTTAATCGTCGTTAAGTCGTTATATTTAAAGTGAAAATTGTATTCGTGTATAACCATATTGAAAATGTTATGTAACAACAAAACTTGTCTATTATTACAAATATTTCGAATTACAATTTGCTCACAAGCTTATGAAGAACGAGCCAAAGCGTAATTCATATATCTCTCGAAAATACAAAATTTGAGTGATAATTATTTTTCTGTTAGACAAATTGTAGTTCCTGTTCTCGAAATTATATTTCTGATACTATTTCGTTTACTATTATGTTCAGAGAAAGTGTTCTAGTACTGGAGCGAAAAATCTCTTTGTTTCAACAGATAAACTCATTGATTGAAAGAAGTTGATTTTTTAAAGAAATATTTATTTAAGGTCAATTTTCAACTGCTCTGTCAGGAGCAACCACTGTCATGTAATTTTACGTAACATTAAACTACAAATTGATTTGCAAGAACTACAGAGAAATATGAAATCATTTTTCTTCATTGTAATAAAAATTCAAGTTTTTGAATGAAGAAAATTTGGGCGTCTGTTTGCAGTAAATTATTTTTTAGAATCGTTTTGTTCACAATTTTATGTACTATTAATAATCGAAAATGTTCTAAATAACTAAATATACATTCGTTTTCATTCTCCGTATGGAAGATGGTTCTTTCCCAAATATAATAAAGAAACTTTTCCCTACATTCATGAGTATAAGAGATTCGCACCTTCTAATATATTCAAAAACCTTACGATCTAATTGTGGGAAGGCAACGGTCTAAATGTGTTAATGTTTTTGATCAAACAGAACAATGCTGACTTATAATAACAACAAAGTTTCGATTTTGTTTTTAATCCCACAATTTTAGAAATTTCAAAATTTCAATATTGTATTGAATTCTTTTACAATGGAAGGTACTTTTGCCTAGAAAAATGTGTTCTTTAAAATTAATTATACAACAAGAACATATACTCCATTATCTCAATTTTAATCAATAAACTGCTAGTGCTACATCAGCACATACATTTCCACGCTTTTAAGAACGATTTCGTTATATTATAAAATTGCAATTTCTGCCCTACTACCGCTTCAGAAATTACATGAAAAAATCCAAAACAATTCAAACGAGGTGTCTGGGTCACAAATCTGCCATTATTTTGATAGCCAGAAACAGCAGTCATTTCTAAAAAGAGTTAAACTAATTAGATCTCCTCTGATACAGTATTTGCAGAGCATTGTACAAACAAGCAAGGCAATTTAACTCACACATGTTATGATTACATGGAAAAGATATTCCAAATTTTGAGTAATTATACCACAATCCGTGATCAAACCTATTTAAAATAAAATAAATGTATGAATTAATCCACTAGAAATGAAGACCAAGCAATGTATCGCTTATGAATGTACAATTATAAAGTTATATATCGGATTTATCATTTAAACGTATCTGAAACAGAATAGAAACATTTGTACGAAATTAATTCTTTTAAAGCAAATACATTATCACAAATGCAACATTCGAGGATCATCTCACTGTGAGCGTGTGTGAAATATATTCAAGTACGTAACTATCGTTACAAAATGTCCATCTTAATAAACACCTTTTATATACTTTCTTTTAGTATATACACATTTCCCCCACCTTTCGTCACTGTAGTGATGGTCATGTGTTTACATTACAAAACTCGGAAACATTCTCGTTCATGCCTAAGTTCAAATGCAAGTTTAGAAAACAAACTTCGCTGATTGAGAACATTTGCAGAGGCATACATTGGTCAATGAGGGTATCCCGAAGGATTTTCATATTAGGCCAAAAGATATATTTAATTGAGTCCAAATGTGCGAACATTGTAGATATGTTCAGCTAATGGAATTGTTTTATTTACAAATAAAATTGTATATCTTTTCGGATTTGTTCTTTAATTATAATCCACTGTCCATATTTTCCTTTGTACCTCTCTCTCCTAACTATTAAAATTTGAACCCAAAATGGAAGGGTTTGACAAAAACAATTGTCTTCACGAGTCCATGGAAAAACTTAATCCAAAAACCCTACAAACATATTGAAAAAATTAATACTTTTACTCAACACACATCAAGAAAGGAATCAGTTTTTGACCTATTTTATTTGTGACCTATTCCTTTCATATTACTGTCAACATGAGAAACGCCGGGTGTTTTTGCTAGTTTAAAATAAATATGCCGGCAGGGGTAGAATAGTTGTCGTTACGCTTCTAGATGGCAGGTGTTCGTGCTATTTTTGTCTGTAGTCCATTTCCACGAGGAGACATTCCTCTATTGGTGGGAATGTGTGAATGGCAGCAAGTTTCACGAAGCTGTTGTTCAACATACACGGAACGAATTAATTGTGTTTGTTGCTTCTGGTGCACTTACCTAGAGCGACAGCCAACAAGCACAAGAAGCTGAAAGGTTTACGCATGTCGACGGGTTGTGGGACAACGAACCTTGTAGCTCTTCCATAGATCATTTATAGTACTTCGGAGAGGCTTTGGTGTGGTAATTCAACCTCAGACTCTTTCTTGCGCCGACTTTCTTAGATATGCTGCGGTTTTGAATGCAATTCGCACAGATTGTCATGAATGTCTCTGTAACAGAAATAGTTGCAAGTTTTTCTTTGAAAACATGCGAGTAATTGTGTGAATCTTCTTATGTGGTGAGAAATACTGATAAATATTTCATTACAAATTACGTATTTTTTCATTTGTCTGTAGAGTTGCATGTCTTTTTACTTCAAATCAATATTGCATGTTAGTAAGAAAGGAGTAATAAACGTAGTTAAGTAATGCTGTGAAGAATCAATTCAAGATTTCAACGAAAATACACGTTTTGAAGACCCCGATACCAAAAAAGTGTTTTATTTAGAACGTGCGTTTCTCCGTCTGTGTTTCTGTCTTGAACAAACCTACCACCAAAAAGTATTCGTAGCATTTTGGACAAAATGAACTTTCTTTGCTTAATGCACACTGACTGGAAGAGCTGAAATTTGAAAAACATTATTTGAATTTTAGCGATTATTTATTTGAAACCGCTAGAACATTTTCAAAATTTTCAAAAAACTAGTTCGATTTTTTCAGATGATAGACTCAACAAATTACTCAAAGATCACATGAGAAATATCTAACTTTTTGGGGCTTCAAGCTATGTTTTAATGTTATTCTGTGCTGACATTTCTCATTGTATTGAGGTGATGTAAGCGTCCAGTTCCCTCGTGACGTTGTTGTTATCGAACAGGATGGGACATCCTGTTTAAAAATAAATTAACTAATGGTATTTGTAAACTTCATTAATTTAGTAAGTTGTATTATTATATCAGTTATTATTTTATTTTTATTGATAGTTTTATTGCTATTATTATTGTGTTAATTACTATTAAATGCGTTCCTGTTCTAAATATATAATTATATTCAAAGTGGTATTGTATTGAAGTGTGTGACGTGTTGTCAGTGTAGTGCAATATAGAAGTAGAAAGAAAAGTGAATTTCAAATGTTGTGAAGTGAAGTGAAGTGAAGTGTGATTAAAAAATCGTGTAATCTTGTATTTAATAGTTTAAAATAACTGTGCAGGTCAACCATAAAATGTAGTTAATGCTATTATTGTTAGCATATTATTATTATTATTATTATTATTATATTATTATTTTATGTCTTTAAAGAATTTAATGTTGCGTTGTTAAGTAATTTAAAGTTAATATTAGTATTATGTTAATTGTAGAGTTCTGCCACAAGGTTGTATATACCTATCTGCAGAATAATAAATATCTATCTATCTATCCCCTCTGTCAAATATTGCTTTAAATTTATGGCATTCGCTACGCCACCTGCACTGCCAAACCTGGCATCCTCCACCGAAAGAATGGCCTCTTTCCTGAACGCCCTTCGCCCTACATTTTGATTGATTGATTTTTTCGTGTTTCCGGGCGCGTCGACTGCTTTGGTCATTAGTCCCGTTAATATAAGACATGTTTTTTTCAGGAGATGGCGGTGATCTTACCCCGCTGTATGGCGAGATCCGGCGCTGAACTACTGTCGGCTAGTGGAGTTTCCTCCTAACCAGCGGGGCACCTTCCCAGCCGGGACAAGTTCTAGGCACCCGACCGGTCTCCCGGAATAGGTGGTAGTGTAGTGCATGTTAGTGTAAGTGTGTGTAAGGGGAGAGGATAGGTCCGCGGCCCGTTTGGTAGGGTACTATTCCGGCATTCGCCTGGTGTTGATCGGAGAAACCACGAAAAACTACCGATCAGAGCAGCCGGCCGCTAGAATTCTTCCTCCAGAGACAGCGGCCGAATTCGATCCAGCTGAACAGCTAGTGTCGAAAATCCTGCCACTGTCAGGACTCGAACCTAGGACCTCCCGGTCAGAGGCACTGCAGTGACATCAGTTGATGCTCTGAGCTACCGCTCCCGGTTTCGCCCTAAGAAAACTGGTCTTATTTATCTCTAGGCCTGAATTTACGACGTACAGCATTTACAGGTGTGTGTAGCTTTTAACCTGCTCTCTCTCTCCCTCTGTCAGCCTCTGCCTGACATCTCTTTCTCTTTCTGCCTCTCTCTCTCTCTCTCTCTCTCTCTCTCTGCCTCTCTCTCTTCTCTATCCTCTCTGCTTCTCTCAGCCTCTCCGTCTGTCTCTTTTTCCCCTCCCCTCACTCTGTCTCCCTGCCTCTCTTTCTCTGCCTCAATCTATTCCTCTCTACCTCTTTCTGTCTCTGTCTCTTTCTCTCTCTCCTGCGCCGCCTGCTTGACTTGTACCATAGACGAAAGCGGTAATTCTTTACTCTATGCTTGTACTGCTCAGCCCCGCCTCGCGTCACACGGCAACGCCCAGCAAAAATGAAACCCAGGGGGATTGGGAATTTCATTCAACCGACGCGCCCCCTTGCGCAGCTACGCCATTTCGGGGATATATAAGGATTTTCCTCAGAATGAGCCAAAGTGACAACTGGTGCTGGCAACATAACTGAAGGCTCTGTTGTTGTGTTCTTGGGCCCAATGCACTCCCTTCCTGCATTCGTTCGTTTGAAGTTTAACTTCAAAATTAATTATTCAATTATTCAAATTATTCAATTCTAAATTATTCAATTATTCAAATTATCGTTTCCATGTTGTCGCGGCAGGAAGTAATAAGAGCCAAAATTTATTGCTTATATCTTTGAAAATAGATTTTATTAGATTAGATCTTTCAAATTTCAAAATTTATTGCTTATTTATCCTTGAAAATAGATTTTATTACATGGGAGTTTTTTTGTTGTTGTTTTTCTCCCTTTCAAAATTCAAAATTTAAGTAGTATATGACTTAGTGTAGGGATCACAGAATTTTGAATATGTGCACTTTACGCAGTTTTTAACTGTTTTTTTGACGTAAAATAAATAAATAAATAAATAAAACTTGCAAATGGCTTCGACGTTTAATTTTCTGATGTCCTCGTCCGACAAAAATATAGTGCGCCTCGAGAAATAATTGAAACGAAGAAGCGTAGTGTTATGTGCTCTTCTGTAAAAGTTATTTTTTTCTATAATCATTACATTGAATTTACTTTTTGTGCGATAAATATTACTTGTACGTTTATTTTAAAACCGACACTTGAATATGTGATGCGTACTAGTGCACGTGTTTCCGGCTATTGTACCGTTGTGTGGCGAGCTGTGATTAAGAGCTCTCTATTTACATTCATGGCAGTTATCTTTTAATGATTGTGAGAACATGTTAAGAGATATTCCTCAGACGTAATTAAATTTAAATATTTCCCGGACTCGCGTATGTGCATATAGCTCAGCGAAACTCTTGAATTTCTGTATACTGACGTTTTCGCAGGAGCCATAACACTTTACCAAGAGGCGTGGCTGAACAGCTGTCGCGGCGGAGGGATACTTCTCTGAATTACATGTGATGTTTACTTGTTTAGGGAACTATCACTTTGGCTCATTGTGAGAAAAATTCTTCTACACAACAAAGTGAACACCATAAAAAGTTTCTCCATGAAAAACACTGAGATGTTTCAACATTCATGGTGACTTGTCAAACGGCGTCAGAGTTTCTCGATCTCCGATATATCAACATCCAATTTCCTTTCTCGTTACTGCTTACGCGTAATAGAGAAAATATTGCAATGCTACAAGGAAAAAAGGGGAGTTTTCAACAGAAAAACTTTTATTGGCGGTTCCCGATAACGAAACAGTGGACAAATCTTGTCCCTATTCGTAGTAAACTTTCTCTAACACGATGTGTAATCAGAATTAATGTTTAATGGGCCCTTATTTTTATTTTTTTTATTTATTTTACGTCAAAAAAACAGTTAAAAACTGCGTATGACGTGCTATAGGGAAAAGTGAATTGTGTGCACCTTTTCAAAATTCTGATCCTACACTAAGTCATATACTACTAAATTTTGAATTTTTGAAAGGAGAAACAAAACTCCATGTAGTAAAATCTATTTTCAAAATAAATAGCAATAAATTTGAATTTGAATGGAAAAACAAAACTCCAATGTAATAAACTCTATTTTCAAGATAAATAACAATAAATTTTGCTCTATTACTTCCTGCCGCGACAACATGGAAACGATAATTTGAATAATTGTATTTCCCACTGAATTCTACAAGACGTGCACAGAAATGAAGTTACATTAATGTCCAGAAGCAAAACAAGGGGCCATCTCAGCATTTGCTCAATGGATCATGGACCTTGCTACCGAAAAATTGATTGACGGCCAAACATCTGTCAGTCCGTCTGTGGTCAATGCTAGGGCCTATACCGTTCACCCAATTTTCCCCAATATTGATATCGATCTAACTGGTATTTGGAATTTCTGGCGCCTGAAATTGGAAACCGATATTTTAATTTTAGAAGGTACTTTTCATGAAGTCACTAAGATGTTTTCAAAAAAATTGCACCAAGGTTTTTGATTAAATTGTGTTGTCGGATAGCGTAACGGACGCTTAAAGAATGGTGCAGATTTAATTTTTAGTTGAAATTCCTGATTTTTTTTAAATTGCAAAACATCAACATCCTTCTGCAACAAAAATATACAAGGTGTACAACTTTGCTTCCGCCGTTTTATCCTCAAAAATATTACCCTTTATTGAACAAAATGCTTATACAGATATTATTCAAAGTAGTGTCCATCGCTGGCCACAACTTTTTCCCATCTTTCCGGCAGTGTACGAATGCCGCGTCGAGAAATATAATACGTTTTTTTTCTTGATGAAATCTCCTTTTTTAAAAATAGGTTTTTAAATAAGATACAACTTTCCGAAAATTTGAAAATTGTGCGTGTTTTTGCGAGAAATAAAGGCATTTTAAATTTCATTTAAACATTTTTTTTTAAACGGCACCATTTTTTTCATTAAATTTTTATCTCGTAAGATTTTTTCAGGAAATCGTAGTTTGAAGTTTGGTATCAACTACTTGTGTCCAAGTCAATTTCATAACGTATCAACGCATTTTTTTAAATCGTTAGGAAGATTTGCTCTGGGACATCCCGCCAACGTCGAAAAAAAAGAACAGTTTTATGTAAATGAATTCGATGTTTTTAATTTATTTTATTGATTTTGTTGGTTGTACTTATGTCAGGTTTAGTCTAAACTTTCCATATGGTTCATAGGCTGACGTGCTAACTTATATTTAGAACTTGTTTCTAAGACTTAAATCTAACATAAGGTTGAGGGTACCCTATTGCATCCTCTATCTAGGCTGAAATTCGGAGAACATTTTGAGGAATATATTGTAGGGATATCTGTTTTTTTATTCTGGTATGGTTCGGATTTTTTGCGAGTCACAAGGTTGCAAGGGAAGGAGGTAAATAATAATAAAAGTTGGTAGCTAAGTATAAAATGGATGTTCAATGAGTTGTAAGTTGAGTTCTTTATGAAGCTAATGATTGGGTGAATTCGATTTAGTAATATTGTTGAGATACCGAGGCATATTTCTGAAACTTTTGAAGAAACAAAATAAATAACCTCTTGGCTTTTCTGCAAAAGTGTGAATGGACAAATGGGCTGACTAGCGAGCTTATTCACCTGCTGGTCACAATTGATGGATCGTCCTGTTCAAATGAATGAAGTTTCTCAGTTATGTGTCGACTCAAAACGAATATGCAATCTACAATGTTGCAAGATCGGCTCAAGAGTATTGAGATTTTTCATGTTTATAGCGACATAACCACGAAATCTATTTGCAAAAATTGTTAAATGAGTTTATATAAAAAAGTGCAGCGTTGTTTTCGCAATGCCAAATTTAAATCAAGTTACATAAAATAAATACGAAAATAACTCGATGACAATTTAATGCTAAATGAAATTTGAAAGAATCATGTTTAATATTTTCTCTTGATTGATTGATTGATTGATTGTTAGAGATTCCGTGCACGTCAAGTACTGATGTCAATATTCCCGTAAATGTGGTGCATGCTTTTTTCATCGGGTGGTTGTGGTGATCGTCCCCTATTGGAAGGCGAGATCCGGCGCCGACCGACCGTCGACTAGCGGAGTGTTCCGCAACCAGGTATCTCCCACTAACGGGGCACCGCCCCAGCCGGGACAAGCTCTAAGCTCCCGAACGGTCTCCCAGAATATGTGATAGTGTGGTGCATGTTAGTGTAAGTATGTGTCAGGAAGGAGTAAGGATAGGACAAGGAAAAGGAAGGAAACATCGCGCGCGGTCCGTGGCCCGTTTGGTAGGGTACTGTTCCGGCATTCGCCTGGTGTTGATCGGAGAAACCATAGATGACTACCGATCAGAGCCGCCGGCCGCTACAATTCTTCTCCAGACAGTGACTGAATTCGACCAAGCTGACAAGCTAGTGTCGAAAATCGTGCCACCGTCGTGACTCGAACCTAAGACCTCCAGGTCATAGGCACTGCAGTGACATCAGTTGATGTACTGAGCCAACTCTCCCGGTATTTTTCTCTTCATATACAATTTCGGTAGTCATGGATGTTGAGGAGGAAGGGAGGGGCACCCCCACACTACTCATACGAACTTATTACCAGCCGCCGCGCCGACCGTCTTTTCAACAAGAACACAACAGCTGCCACGTCATTCCATAACCATGAATACAAACGCTCCTGTTTCTAAACAAACCGCTGGCTTTAACATCAATCCCTGGGTGTCGCCCTCAGTCGCCTGCCAGCGCCGCAGAGTTGTGCTAGTTGCTGTGCACGTGACTCGTACTCTCGCCCACATCTCCAATCAACGACAGCTGAGAGAAAGAAAATCCGTAGTCCCTGGTTTCCGCTATGGCAGAGGAATCCTCGACCATTGCTGCCCCGTGTGTGGAGCTCACATCGATGCAAACTGCCCGTGACGCCCCGTCTGAACACTCCGAAGGCGAACCCAAGGAGACGTTCCGCACTGACTCACAACCAGCAAGAAGGCGGAATCCAGGTTTAAGGCAATGGATAGCTGCTATCATAGGCAAGTGTACATCTATTATTTTTTGATTATATCGATACACAAGTAGACTTAATTTCCTTTTTTTAATAACATTCACATTATAAGTGTTTTCTTTTATAATGTTTCTCGCACATGCGGAAATAAGACACAGAAAGAGTAAAACAACCTTGTCTGGAAGCTAGCTCAGAACATTTTGTTACTGAACGCAAAACTTGTAAATATGTTTCTCATTAATAAAATGAGTGATTAATTCCATTTCCAAAGACTACATATCAAAGAATCCTAAGATATGTTTTTCGGGCAGTATATTTTGCCAGAAATTTGCCATTTTATTATAATTGAATAGCAAAAGATTATTCTTATACGGGTCAATCGAGCGTCATAAAATAATAATATTCCAATAAAATTAAAATATTTTCTTTATCGTAAAAGGAACACGACCTTTTAGAGCCTCATTTTCTTAAACCTTTGCTTACTTGTGCTGTAAATCCGAAATCGGCATTTTTTAGACGAACATTCTATCATTTTCGTAGTTATTATAAAAACATAGTTTGGAAAACCTTGGTCTTTCTTCTTACTTGTGGCAATATACTTAGTATTTAGGAAACATTTTTATCATCGGAATTTTTGGCATCATTCCTGATAATTGTAGCCTTGGTTAGGAGCCAATGCAAATTCTGCCTACTTCTGCTTCCCCGCATATTCTCAATGGCATAACTTAACTAACACGTCAATGGTAATGTATACAAAAAATCTAATGTTATTCTAATATAAAAACTCTATTGTAATACTAGCTAAAATGCCCAAATTTGAAAGAGCATTTAAGTAGATCTGTACAACTGCAATAAACTCTACGCAAGTAATCCTACTGACTCCTTAAAAAATAATGCTATTTTTTATTAATCTTAACTTTACAAATATTATTAAAATATTTTTACAACTGCAAATTCAATAACGAGTAATGTTAACTCGCCTCAACATGCAGATGCTTTCAAACTACTGTGAAAAAACACCTAGTTTCTATAACGAATTTCGTGAAAAATAGCAGGTAGATCCTAATTTTTCGAAAGAAAGTCTTCCTAAAGTTGGAGTAAATGCCACTTTTGGGTGCGCAATTGAAAACAGCTGCAGTAAAATCAGTCACTGCGGCGTACCTCCGCAACGGCCCTGGGCGAAGCTGATTCAAGGGGCACTATCTGAAATATTTATTGATTTTATTTATTTATTTATTTATTTTACGTCAAAAAACAGTTAAAAACTGCGTATGACGTGCTATGGGGAAAAGTGAATTGTGTGCACATTTTCAAAATTCTGTGATCCCTACACTGTCATATACTACTTAAATTTTGAATTTTGAAAGGGAGAAAAAAACAAAAAACTCCCATGTAATAAAATCTATTTTCAAGGATAAATAAGCAATAAATTTTGGCTCGTATTACTTCCTGCCGCGACAACATGGAAACGATAATTTGAATAATTTTATTTCCCACTGAATTCTAGAAGACGTGCACAGAAAATGAAGTTACATTTATGATGATTAAATAATGAACAAACCGATATTTTCATGAACTTACATTAACATGTAAAAGACTTTTTATTATGTGTCATTAAGAATATAGTCCGCATGAAGCCAATAATTTATGTGAATATAAAAAACACTCATTCTTATTGAAATCATGATAAAATAAGAATTGGAGTATGCACGACGTTTGGTATAAGTTTTGAATCATGTCCAGCGTTCGTTAAATCATAGATATCAAACTAATAGTTGGATGTGACATCGCCAACACTGAAACCAACACTATAAAAGTTTTTTCATGTGATGAAAATTTCTAAATGTCATACGTAGCTTTGTTCAAATAAGTTATTATAGTCTCTAACATTGACATACCAATGAATTGTAGTAGCTGAAGTTATATTCCCGTTGAAAAATTCCCTCTCAATGACGTTGCATGTTACCTCCTCACAGAATATGAAATGGTAATATTGCAATTTCTACCAATACCTGCAAAATTGTAATAGATTGCAAGATCTTGGAGGTATGGATGATCCGAATAGTTAGTATTTAGCACAGCTACATTTTGTGCACATTTTTGCTAATATGCACTAAAATACACATAAAAGATCACATGTAAGCTGTTCTACAGCGTCATACTGTAAGCTTTATAGAAGATCATTCTCAATTAATTCCAAGAAGTCTGTCCAAATCTTTTACAATTACATTTGATTCCTTTCTCGTATTTGCACGCTTAATTCCGGTTGCACGGCACAGTTGTCGTGCAGATTCTCATACAGTTTCTATTCAAAAACTTTAAGATCCCAAATTAGATATACATGAGCCAAAAGTCGCGTATACACGGTCCATAGGTTTTCTGCACGAATCGCCAGAGGCCGCTAGGGGGTCTAAAGAGAAACAACTGAATTGCGCCGTCCGAGTTCTGTCAGTGGTTGCATTTCTGTGTGTGCGTTCTGGTTATGATCTTTATTTGGAATCAATTAACCATGAGGAGCATAGAGAATAAAAATAGGAAATCAAGAATTGGGAAAAAGGATGTTTATCACAATATCACTTCACACAATCACACTTTGATACATCTAACCACAAAATCGCAATGGCCGATCACCGTTAGTGAATCATTCTGCCGCTAGAAGCGCTTAAGTCAAACTGTAGGCTTCCTGCACGAAAAAATACGGACATGCTCATATTGAAAACTTGCAGTCTGGACAGCACGTTTTCTGTACATCCAATCTGCACGACAACTGTTCCGTGTATACAGGACTTTAAGAACGAAAATGGGAAAAGTCGAATACGCATATGCTTCCGTTCTCTAACATTACTCTCAGTTCTAGATTTCTCCGTTCTCATTTGGTGTTCTTCAAATTTCATAAGTTACATATTTCATATTCATATTTTCATATATTCATTCATATTTTTTAATGTTTTTAATAAATCAATAAATAAATATCATATAAATACAAGATATTAAGTACATAAGTGTTTGTAAATTTATTATTAAAAATACAGTATTACGGAAGAAAAAAGTCATTTATGTTCAAAGCAGCATCATTAATGACAGTTCTGTCGCGCTTTTTTCTCATGTCCCAGATCAACCATCGTCTTAGAAGAAACTTATGACGAAAATACCTCTGGATACTGAGGTTTAATCAACGCCATCTACATACACATGTAGATCTACATGTGCATGTAGATCTATTTAGGTGTTGTTGCTTAATTCTCCATCTACCCACTAAGACTGCAGCGCTAAGATACGCAAAAGTACGTTTGAGAAAATTTTTTAGAATCTTCTGGCCGAATGAGAAAATGAATTATCAGTTCCCCACCTGGAAGTTGAAATGCGTCGTATGACATGATGTCTCGGTTGGTGCAACAGAAAAGGTCTAACTGTGAGTGATGGATCCGCACACACGAAGTTACTCAAATACAGTGAGCAATACTGCAAATAAAGGATTAAAGCACTTGTGTAGCGTGTGATTTTTCCTCACAGACAGTTAACGGTCCTTCGGTTAAAGAGGCCAGTTTTTCCAAAATGAGGCATCACCCATACACAGAACAGAGTACACAGAAAGGAAAGTAGAGAGCGGCTCCTTTGATCTTCAGTGAGCCACAGTTCATCTTGAACATGTAAAGAAACCGCAAGAGTAAGCACAAACACCATTTTCTCAAAAACAGCTTCAAATTTTTTCTTCTATTTTTTCCAACGAGCAGTGCTAATTGCATTGTTTATTATGGTATAAAATTATCTTTGGTGTATTACTTTGTTGTGTTTTTTTTCAAAAATTACACTAATGTAATTTTTTTGAAACATCTCTGACGCCGTTTTAATGTGCATATTTCCAGCAATTCGTAAACACTGTTGGATTTGTGACTTAAAGTGCTTTAAATGACTTCACATTAAGTTTTCCGAAAACAAAAAACTTCTGTGATGAAGAGCTTCAATTTCGCATTTTTATTCAAGCTTAAACAATTATTTTCTTAAAAACGCCTCCAAATCTTTTAATCAAAATGTCATTTAGGGTGAAGCTTCATTAATATTCTTAAAGTAATATTTCGGTTATAGTACTGAAGAATTGAGAAAAGTTTTAAAAAATATACTTTGTGCAGAGATAGATGGCAGCTGGCTCGAGTTTGTGGCTAGTCCAATAAACTAGCCCAGACCCCCAAAAAATAGAAAACTAATACGAGAGAGTCTGCGCTATGCTGTATCATTACTAGTCATGTACTTATAATTCTTTACCTTTTTATCTCTAATTTTTATTAATAGTTGCCTATGTGCGATATTAACATTTGCCTATACGAAGCAAATGTCCTTTCAGGTAACCTTCTGTTTTGCTACTTATACACACATCAAATACAACAATTAAAACGGAAATAAAAGGCCTCTTCACCACCGTTTACCAAACAACAAATGCCGGGTCGTACAGATGTTTACAAACTTTCAATATGGTGACCGTGCCTATCATATCGGCGGACGGATTGTGGGTGGCTTTCCTTTCTGTATAGTGCCTATTCTGTGATACAGAGCTGTTTGAGATTCTGAAGTATCTGGGGAGGCGCGGCAGCCACACTGAATTGCGCGCTGAGAAGTGACATATTCTCGAAGTTGATGTTTTTATTTAGTATTAATAAGTCCGTCATTCTTCATATAATTTAATATAGTATCTGAGGTATTTTTTCTCAAGGTAGAATTTGAACACGTTGTATATCTTATTTCAGGAACAAATATACCCAGAAAATTGTGTGGCTATTCATTTAATTGTCTACCTTGAAATTGCAGGTGCTTTGACGAGAAAGTATCGACAACAGTCCCTCGTTTAGAAAAAAAAGTGCATCTTCTATTTTTACTTATATAATTAATAGCAATGAATTCAGTTCAGTAAGATGCCGAGTCCAGACCACCATAAAATTTCGACCAATCGAAATCTACACTGGAATTTTCACAGTAAATAATTTGGATAAAAACTAATATCTTTATTAACTCCGCAATGACGAAATTAGATCTTACTCCTGGTTATTTTACCAATTTGGAAGTCAAAAGCTTACAAGAAAGAGTTATGCCTGACTTCGCTCTCTCTTCTTCTCTCCCATCATCCCTTCCATCCTTTCTTCCTTTTCACCCTTCCTCCCTCCCTCCATATACACATACATCCCCATTTATTTTGTATTAAACTGCGTGTAGCTCCTGACCGCCTGCGTTTATTTTTACATTTTTTTCAAACAACACTAATAAATCTAAATCCACAATCGTGTGCTATGTTATATCTCAAAATAATCTCAAATGACCCAAAATACTATGTCACGTTGTGGTGACTAAATAAATGTTCTTCTTTATGATACACAACCCAGGACATGTTACAAAATAAATATGTTTTAGGTATTGTTGGCACCAAATGACCTGTTATTTATGGTAGCAGAGAGCAAAAGTGATAGTGACAAAATCTGGAAAAGCAGTCAGAGAGTATTACTCATATTCAAAAACTCCAATAAGAATTAATTAGCAATACAAATGTATAATACGTTATTTCTGGAATGAAAATTGCAATAATTGTTTAAATGGTTCTTTTCCAGTTAATATGCTCTACATTTCTGATGCGGCTGGGCACGGTGCGATTCTATATTATCAAGAAGCTGAGTTTACCGACGATAATATTTCGTACACCTGGAGAAGTATTATGGTGACGATGTGCGTGGCAGGCATATTATCCTTCGTGTTACACTCCATCATTTTGCAATTACTTAACCGTAAATTGCACGTCATCATCATCTGCATCGTCTACAACGGCACAGCCCTGGCAATAATGTACCTCGACGCATACAAGTCGTACAAGACATATTACATCATCTCCATATTATGGGCATTTGGAAGTACGGGTACAAGAATGCTTGTCTCAGTGTACATTAGTGAAATGACAATAGACCACACACGTGGGAGGCTCATTGCCATAAAGACGGTATTCCGTCATATGGTGAACGTACTTACATTTCATGATAATCCTCTCTTGACGTATTCCTGGCTTGTGATGGGAATGGCCACAGTGGTTTCTCTGGCGTGTTTTTGGTTACCAGAGACGCCAGTGTGTTTCCTGAGGCGAGGAAATGTGAACGCCACCAAACAGTCTTTTCGGCGTTTGCATGGAAATGCAGCAGAACTAGAGCAAGAAGTCGAGAAACTCCGGATTGTTCTGAAGGATACACACTCCGACACTAATAATACCATTGCAGCATTGCGGAAATTCAGCAACATTCGAACACTGGGTTTCAGCGGATTGGTCATTATCTTAAGTCTCCTGGATTTTTTTTCTGGATTTATATTCCCAGAAAATGACCTCCATATGCAGATTTCCCAAGTGGTCGGAAGCACAATTGTGAGGATTATTCTAATGGTAGTGATTGTCACCCCCGGTGCAATAACTGGGCTCTTGATGTGTGATCATTTTGGACACAGAAAAACACTGTTGTTTTCCATCGTTGCATGTTCGGTGGCATTGTTTATAACATGGTTCTGGCATGTTGAGTGTTTCTGGAGCCGACCTCTTGCTGTTCGGTATGGTAATTTGGAGTTGTACTGGAAAATTGATATTATTGATCTTCTTGTTACTGCTGTTCATTTTTTTGCGTACAGCTTTGGAATCAGTTTTCTTCCTACAGCTATAACAATTGACATTTTCCCGCCAAATGTCCTCTATATTTTTCTAGCAATAGCAGGTATTATCTCCTGGCCATTTTATACCCTCCGTTTCATCCCCCCTCGAGACTATTTAGAAAATTCGAGATACGATTTCCTTTGGCCACTGAGTGCTGTGTGTGCTGTAAGCGTGCCTTTTTTCTACTTCTTCCTGCCAGAAACGAGAGACCAACATGTAGGTGCTTCGCTATTAGATAATCTTGGTGTTGATACTGCCGCCGCGAATAATGAACGCCCAAGATCCAGAAATAGTGACGCATTTAACTCGTCTACACCTGATGATGAGTGAATGCAGGTTCAATTTAATTATTTACGGAGTAAGTCTTGCAAGACGTCTTTATTCAGTAGCAGATTGGAAAATAAGCAAACCGGGCCTTTAGGTCTCGTTTGATAATCAATCTTGTATAGTAATAATATAATACTATAAGAAGATTGTACATTTTATCCACTTCTTACAAATTGCAATGAACTATAAAATTAGCTTAAATTTCGTCCTGCAAAACGAGACATACTACTATCTAGGTGGATAGAAGATACTTGGCCACGTAATAGTTTTACTAATTTATTTATTAGTATTTATATTATGAATGTGATCATAGTTGTGAATAGTGGACCATTATTTATTAGAACAATGTGTTTCTGTGTAGAAACACTCTCATAAAAATAACATTTGTTAATTGAACTTCGTATTTATAAATTAATTATAATAACACTCAGGCAGGAAATAATTAATTAATAAACCTTAAAATGGAATAGGAGTTAATAATGAATAAATATTAATTTAACCGTTATAATCTGAAAGCGTTTTTAAATTAAACAAATATGAATTTTGTAGAAAAAAATGATGCAAACTGTGGTGTAGAGTTAACAGTAAAACGAAAAAATGTGAGTGTAATTATTAAATATTCCAATTTTGTAGTCCAGATATAAGAACTAACAATTTATTTTTTATATATCATATCACTTTATTAATATCATATGACTTTATTAGATCGTTGGTGATATGGACACCTTCTTATATAAATGTAAAAAAATATATTGTCTGGTATCTATAATTTGTATATTTTAACTTAATATCTTTTCGATCCCATAGCGACCATCATCAGAGCTCTCTTGCAGCTTCTGGACGGAAAACGAAGTTCTACAGAATGCAGAATGCGATCGCTATGCGGTCGAAAAGATCTTAAATTAAAATTACCAAACAACATCTTTTATTATTTTATGATAATATTATTGATACCAGACAACATCTTTTATTTACAATCGTATGGCTTCTTGTGTTCATCATCGCAATATAGTAAACAATTCCTCTGATGTTCCTATCCTACTTACAAACAAAGGAAGTAAACTACACGAGAATAAAGAGCACTAGTGTTATGTGATTGTTCATTGAATATCAATGACGGTGTTATACGAGTAGAAATGTGAATTTCCTGACATATATTTAGATAAGCTACTTGATTAATAAGTTAAGAAGTACTTAGTTCGATAGGTACTTGTTTTCTGTTGTCCCAGGTATTGCTGCTACTCCGCAGGAATGTATTATTAATTTAATACTCCAGTAAATATTTTATTCTGTTATAATAAATGAAGGTTTTAGGATCAATTTTTGTGAACATTTGTTAAGAAAAATTAGTGAACTCCATTTAACAAATGTGTACAAATATGCTAGTTAGAAACATTAGTGGCAATTAAACGGTTCAAGAACCAAGCTTACTCCATTCCATTTCCACAGAAAATTACTTATGGAGTGCACACTCACAATCACAATCATACCCACGTATTCTGAATCGTACGTCATCTGAATGTTATGGCTCTACATTTGTATGTGACGTTGGCGAGAATGGAATAATATTGTTCCAAAGAAAACAGTGCAGAAAGGTTTTAGTTCCTTCCAGTAAGTGGTAATCATAAGACGGTTTCAGAAAATCAGATGTTAGACGAATAGTTGTTGTTGATATAGCACACCGAAGCTAAGAGCAAGATATATTTATTTATTTATTTGTTTATTTTACGTCAAAAAAGAAAACCAGTTAAAAACTGCGTATGACGTGCTATGGGGAAAAGTGAATTGTGTGCACATTTTCAAAATTCTGTGATCCCTACAGTAAGTCATATACTACTTAAATTTTGAATTTTGAAAGGGAAAAAAACAAAAAAAACTCCCATGTAATAAAATCTATTTTCAAGGATAAATAAGCAATAAATTTTGGCTCTTATCATGTTACTGAATAATACGTCCTGCCGCAACATGTAAACGAAAATGTGAATAATTGTATTTCCCACTGAATTCTTGAAGACGTGCACAGAAAATGAAGTTACAATTATGAAGTTATGAAGTTACAATTATGAATTATGAAGTTACAAAATGAAGTTATATGTGATTGCTGATTGCAGTTGTGGAACGTTATTATGAATAGTGTATCGAAAGTTGTTGTTTTCTTGATTAATTGTTCGATCAGTTATTAATGGATTAGTGATTCCGGGCGCGCCAAATGCTAAGGGCATTATCCTCGTAAGTGCAGCGGTGATCTTCGCACGGACAATGGCAAGATCCGGCGCCGACCAACATGAAAGTGCGCGGGATGTTCTCAGTCCCTCTACCGGGGCATCGCTCCAACCGGGACAAGCTCTAAGCTACCGACACATTTGCCTACACGTGTGGTAGCGTTGTGCATGTTAGTGTAAGTGTGCGTAAGAGGAGAGAACAATGAAGGGGAAGGATAGATCGCGCGCGGTTCGTGGCCCGTTTTTTACTGCTTTGGCATTCGCTTAGTATTGGTAGGAGAAACCACGGAAAGCTATTAGCTAGACTTGCTGCCCAGGCTTCTTGAATAGTCCGTTTGTGATGGATCTCTCCACGGTCACTCTTAAATAGAAAGTGTTTGTGTATGACACATACGTAAAATGTGTTAAAGCGTTATGTGCATAGTATTCTGGAGTCTTTCTTCCATATGTTGACAAATAAAGAGCATCATTTTCAACAGGACTCCGCAATCGCACACTCTACTTCAGTTTCCTTAATGGTTTACATTACGTTTACGGAGACAGAATGACCACACGTGGTTCGCAGCTTTCACGCTCTCCTGACGTGATTCCGCGCGATTTATTTCTTTGGGGATTCCTGAAAGGTAGCATATACGTGACAAAGCTCCACACGTAAGAAGAATTAAGGCCAATATACAGAAACAGATCTCTGGAATACCACATGACAATCTTTACTGAATGAACCAGAACTTGTGTAGATGTCAAGAATGCATCTGAGTCTATGGTGATTAGTTCGAGCATTTACTATAACTTAAGTGCAATGTAAACTTTCCGGTAGCGAAAAGCTACCTTCCCTCTTCCACAATACTTCCGGCCGCTTTGTCTCGATTATCCCAGCATTCGCCGAGACCAAATCCCGGCGCGACCGGCACATTTACAAAATGGTCGCACTGTACTAACGTATTGGAAGAAACAAAGTTTATGCTTTGCATTAATAAATATTTTGAACTTAGAAATTAATATTTTTGAGTTATTTTTGGCAGAAAAATTAATTATATCCCCAAAACGTTCTAAGTAGGTAAATTATTCATTATATACAAAATGTTTATCTTATTATCATTATTGTTCCATGAATCATATATGTTTGAAGTGTCAGGAAGATAACCATTAACAAAAAATTGAAATTGCATGAACTTTCCAGCTTTAATAATGAGTGACACAATTTAATTGCTCTTCTTTGACATCTTGATTAAATAGGCTCAGGCATTTGAATTCATTTTATTCTCGATATAATTCGTTTAGGAATGTAACTGCAACTCAACTACCCAATTACGTTTATAATTGAAATTAGTTAAAACCCTTTGAAACGAAAGGATCAGAATACTTAAGAGGAATTATATGGAAGTGATCATATTGAAACGCTCTCCGTTTCTGTTAAATTATTTCTGCAATCGGTTTCCGAATTTATATCATTTTTGGGCGCCAGGAAAGGGTTGCAATTTTAAATTTCCCGCAAACACATCTAAAGGGAAATAATTATCATACTAGCTCTGCCGGTTGGGTTCTTACGAAAATAATCGTCGCCGGTACTTTCTTTCTTCCTAGCAAACGATCATTCGATCCGCTCTCCATACGGAAGAAGCGAGGAATCTGAAAATTGTTTCTGGAAAGAAACTATTAAACTGTGGATTGCACAAGATGCTAAAGAAATTATAACCGGTTTTCCCTCTTCAGAATGAGAACGTTATAAGTTTATTTCTTGATTAATTATTTTAAACTTGCAATGTCGCCCTGGTCATGACCGATTATAAATAGCGCTATTATTCTTACTATTTATATATCCATGCGCTCTTGGACGACGTGGCCAGGAAGAATCCACCGCTCCGACAAATCTTCTTTCTTGTATCTTGTTCTCGGTCCGCTGCCGGATCAATGTCCTCCTCAACTTATTACTTGTTTCACTTACTACTCCTGGTGCCAGAATTATTCAAAGTTCCAAATCGAATTACGCACACAAAATATAAGTCCTCGCTACTCAATTATTTCCCGCAAAATTCCACCAATTTCCGCATCTATCATTTACAATGACCTCTGCAGTGCGATGTGAACGGTACGCGGTCTAAAGCTCGTCTCCTCAAATATTACGAGGTTCAACCCTACATATCTTTCATACCTTCTTGTTTCTTGTTTTTCAAAACTATCTCCAGCTTCCTTCTAGGTCATACCCCATTACTAGTTTACCACCAATCCTACATGCCCTTATATCACTATCTTCTGTCCGTTACTTGCCGCGCTATGTTTATTTACTTCCGCCTCCCTGGTTGCTAAGGAACGCCCTGCCTGCATGCCTATGCCCTCAACATTTACACTTCTTACGAAGAATTTAATAAATTCTTGTCCCCAATTCTCATCAAAATATTGTGTGACAGTTTGGTATGTCACAATATTGATATAGTCATTATTGTGGATCATACCCAAACTTTATGAAATGTACTGCAATAATGACAAACATTTTTAATAGTCTCAGCAAACAAGTACATTTCAAAAATGCAGAATCCCACAGACACAAACGTGTATATAATACCAGAAAGACACCATAAATAAAATAATTCCAAAACAATATATTTTAAAATTTACAGTGGTCTGCTATATTAGTTCAAAAACATTTGAAATTTATCCGAACAAACTTGTAATACAAAAACATACGAATCAATATCAGTTTTAAATTCACATTTATAATTGAAGAATGGTTTATTCGTACAAATTATACCAAACTTTAGAGACAATTCTTTTAACAAAATAGATAAATTTCTTTAATAAGATCGCTGGTGAGATAGATACCTTTTCATAAATAAATAAATAAAAGGTGTTGTCGGGTATCAAATATTGATATTTGGTATTTGATTTTTGTATTCGATACCGGACCACATTTTTTTATTTATTTAAGATAAATCCCTTTTGAGAAAATATGAAAGAATGAAGTTTTAGGTACAAAACGTGTATTCTTAAACCTGGCGATCTAGTCGCCAGTGTAGTATTGGATCCAACTGCGGAAGAAGGAAACTTTGGTAAAGACTGTGGGCAGTTTGGCGTCTTCGCACTTGTACTGCGACACGATGCCCACCTGCACCTCGTCGGCCACCAGGGGCGCCCCGGAGTCGCCGTCACAGGCCCCGCGTCCGCCCGGCGCGTGCCCGGCACAAAACTTGCGGGAAGTGACGCCGGAGAAGGACTTCTTGCACACGTCTTCAGCCGTCACCGTCAGGTTTACGACTTGCAGGCGAGCAGAACCTAAACCTTTGTACTGTAAGCAGTGTGCGAACCTTGTCACCAAACTATCCAAAACAGATTCCTAGCCACAAGTTTAAAAAGAGCTGCACTTACTTTGGTGAGTCCCCAGCCCGCTACGCTTACGTGATCACCGGGTTTAGGCAAAGTCTTCGCAAGTTTTATGGGTTGTACGAATTGGTTAAATTCGAAGACGCCGGCGATCTGCAATTAACATGTAAATATATATTTCACATAATATTTACAAGACCTCTGTGACAATGTTGATAATTGATATGCATAACTATAATTAATTAATTAATGTGTAACAAACTACCTGGCAATATTTGCAATTAATGCTGAGTTTGACAACGCTATTTTTCAATATTACATTTGCCAAGATTTTGCAGGGGACATTATTCTGTTGGGAGTATTTTGCACAATAAGAGAAGGTAGCTAAATACTATTATGAATTAATAAGAAATTGTAATTACTCCGAAATTTAAAATCTGAAGACTTACGCGCATGACGCCAATGTCGTAGTCATGGGTATTCGGGTCGTAGAGATAATGTATGTAGAGGCTGGAAACTTCATGGCGGTAGCCCCCCGTTCTATTATAGCGGCTTCCTGAACGAACCAAGAATTCAACCGGAGCTCTGCACAGAACACACATTTGTACTTGCTCTTGGACTCTACACCGGCAACGTGTTTCTCATCGTTTGCTTTCTTACTCACCCCATCAAACAGCTAGCAGCAGTCAATACCCATTGTTTACTGACAATGGAGCCACTGCACCAGTATGTGAAGTGATATCGACGTTGCATTATAGAAACCTGCAAGCAATCTCACATAATGTAGTCAAATCTGAGCGATGCCATTCATAACCTTCTAAAATAAGTTGTTTTCTGTAATAAGGGCCTCCAAAAAATACTACTTACTAAATTTTTTTGACACTGTCCCTCTAAACAGATTATTTTTATACAGAATCAGGAAGTGTTATTTACCTGGTAGGGATGTTCATGGATGTCGGTGTAATTACCACCCTTAATCCTCTGTCCTCCAGAAGGGGTGATCTTCTCGGTTTCATTGGTCTCGCTCTCGAGACCAATGTCGGTCTGAAGATTATCTCTGGTCTCCGGGTTCTTCACACGTTCCACTGCGTCGTTCGTCTCGTTGGTCCCATTAATCCAGAAATCAAAGCCGATTAAAAGCCGGTCTGCGTTGTTGGGTTCCATCTCGATCTCCGGGTCTACTTCAGACTCCGGAGCCACTTCATACGTGAATGCCACCGCTGGAAAAATGAAGAAAATACAATAAGGCACGGCACGATTCCCTTGAGCGTTGGCGATATTAATTTTTGTTACTCATCGTTAAGTCGTCTTAATCACTGGGGTGCATTTCTCAAAACTGTAGAGAGTAGAATTTTGCTGTATTTTTGTGTTGAATGAAGAACCGGTCAAAGAAAACTTCAGAAGCCCTGAGAAAAAATCTAAAGTTCACTAATTTTTGTTTCTGTAAGGAATACATTACTTTCTCTGCTAAACATATTATTCCCTTTACATTGTCGTATTTTTCTGCGTACTATAAGTAATGCACATTTAATGATATATTGAAAAGTGACCGTTTCTCAAAGAGAAAAATACGTTTTGTGGGTTCCTGACGCGGAATTTTTTCTCACTTGTGTGCAGTAAACTACTTTCTTATACGGAGATAAGTTAGAATTGACGAATTTGGAACCTTGATAAGGAAAAGTTGTTTACAACAATCCGTATCTGCCCGTTAATCTGCGTCTCAAAATAGTACTAGGGTTTAAACGGGAAAGATGATTTCCACCAAAATTAACTCTTCCCATGAAGACGTTCATGATGGAATCCTTTGAGTTCAAAATTGACATTGTAGTTTTGGAAGATACGTTACATGAAATCCCTTCGACAATTACAATTTTTTTTTCAAAATTGTCTTCCAATTTTTTCTTATTTTTTATGGTTCGTTGGTTGGTTGTGATTTCGGGCTCCTCCGATACACCGATTTTTGCTCGTTCTGCACAACACCAGTTTCCGTCACGAACCATGTGACCACTTCATTTGAAAAGCAAGATCAGTTGCCGGCCGCCATGTTTCATGGAGTGCAAGAAGTGTTGAAAAAAACATTTTTTAAGAGGCATAAATCGATAATTTTCAACGGTGACCGACCAAAAATAACACGATGTAAGAGTAATTGCAATAAAATATGTAATATTTAAAAAAAGTGATTTTCTGTTTCAATAACTTGTAACTGTGATAACTTTGGCATTTCAAATTCACGCAAATATCATGACGCACACTGATGCCTGAAGTTTATTGGCTGACTTCTGAGGCCACCCTCCTCTTTACACCATGCTTTCCACCAAGGATAATCCGATTGAGTTTGATACATAATCGATATAACACCTCTAAAATTTCGAGTTCATATGTCGTGCTTAAATATAGGTTTAACCCTTTTTTCCAAATCACATTTATGCGCGAAATTCGAATTTTTAAACTGAAAAAATTGGGTCTAATTTTCTTTCAGTACCGTCCACAATGTCTAAACCTCTGAAAAAATATATGTTAAAGAATATTGTAAGACCCATTTTAATGGAAAAAATTGAGACAGTACTCAGTTATCACGTCGAAAAGTAATTAATTTTTTCTATATGAATTTGGCGTCAAACTTCGTTGACAAAAATACCTTCAAATTGAACTATGTTTCCCCGTCTCTATTTTGTTCAGCCTGATACTCCCAATAGATGCTGAGAAAAAATAAAACATGCAAAACACGTTTCTCGTTGTATCACTGCAACAGATTGCCATAGAAGGCTGATTTCTTGTGAATCTACGTCATTTTGTATTCTCTTTCATATGAGAATCACGATTATCGATTTGATTTGGGGACACTTTTCAAGCCTTATTTGGCTTTACCCTTTGTTCCAAGAAATTGTTCTATATAATGTAATGTTCATTTTAAAAAAAATATTAGTTTGCCCATAATTGATGTAAAACCAAAACAATTTTTAAAAATATAGTTAACAGGTTTTCTGATAAACGGCTCGAAGTTTTTTATTTATGTATCTGTCTAAAATATCATTCTCTTTAAAATATCGGTTAGTCCTTATTTTTATTAAGCCATCGTAAGTCGTGGTGAAAGCGCGATGCTCAATTTCAAATTAACTATTGCTTTTTAGTGCATTGCAATAGTCATGCATTGAGTCATTGTCCAGCTTCCAAGAATTCTAACCGTCTATGGTTCTTTCTTAGTGTTATTCAAAATATTTTCTAGTGGAGCTACATCCACACATACTTTCATATATTACTTGTAATGTCTTCAGAATACTACTACATGAAGCTGCCAGAGTGTTTTCAACCAGCAAAAATTTATTCCTGAGCCGACGCTAGTCCTTCAGCGCTTAAAGAAACTGCAATATTTAAATATTACGAAACTGTTTCCATTAATGTGAGAAAGTATGTGCAGATGTAGCACCACTAGTTTCTTAATGAAATACGTTGTTCAATTTTCCGGTATCAAAATTACAAAACAATGACGCTAGTTCAATTGCAATTGCGAAAGTCTAAATGTTTTCGTTATCTTCCTACAACTATACTATTCAAGAGAATTTTCATTTTTGCTTTAAACTGTTTCCTCTGATAGATGTTTAGACGCTTAAACGTTTGGCGCAGGTCCTATTTTTGGCGAACTCTATGTTTTGGAAAATTGCGGAAAATCAACGTTTCAATAGTGCAGTATTAATGATATAATATTCAAGAGTTTTTGAAACTGCAAATGTTCTTCAACATAACTTGCTTGACTTGGTTTTCTATCAAAACAATCCATTGATATGCACTTCTCATTATAAAATAAATCTTATAATCACTCCTTCATCAACCAATTAATAGAAGTTAAATCAAACTACAACTGTATTCGCATTACAAAATCACTTGTATATCATGCGGGACTGTACAGTAACTCTGAAATGTCAGCTCCGCCTATTTGGTCAGGGTTGTCCTTACCTCAGAGAGCCTATGCCTCCTACGCAGATTGGTCATTAAGAATGGAACTTTCATAAAGTTGTGTTCTTAATTTTGATAGTGGATATTCTTAGATTATGAATATTTTCTGTATTCTCAGTCTGATATTTATAATTAGAAAATATATTTATAACTAAAAAGAAAAAAAGAAAAGAAAAAAAAGAAAAAAAAAGTAAAAGTTCCCTCTCGTGTACTTACCTAGGGCGACAGCCAACGCCCACAAGTGGATCAGTTTAATCATGTCGACGGTTTCTTCAACAATATATCTTGCAGCTCTTCGAGGGTTCTTTTATAGTGGATTGCAGTGGCTTTATGAGGCAAGTAAATCACATGAACATTGGATTGTGGTCACATTCTTAGATATAATGATGCGGTTTTGGATGAAATTTACATCTTACACAGATTCTCATGAATTGCTTTCTAACGGAAATAATTGCACGTGTTTCTTTGAAAACTGTATCGTGATAGTTATGCATATACCATTGCAAATCACGCAGTCTCTTACATTTATCTATAGCTGCACACATTTACCACGAGCATTCCTATCTTTATAACAAGGTAGGTATACATATACACATACTTTTATTTGAACTGCAATTGAGTGGCAGTTAAATAACAATCATAATAATAATAATAATAATAATAATATAATAATAATATCATAATAATTATAATAATAATTTCGCCTCCGCTGCGCTCCGCCTCGATTTTTAACTTTTGGCCTCGGCAGTAATAACACTCATAACATTTCTAGGTATGTTAATAGCTATAATTTGAAGTCAGTGCAAAAATGGTATGTTCCTGAAACATTTGGCATTTTTCTTCATTTACCACGATTAATAAATTTGGATTCTGAATAACAAACACATTCATTTAATAGTAGAATATAATATATTCAATTATTTTTAATTTGATGATGTTTATAAATAAAATGTGAGAAAATGGAGTTGAGTTTTCTATCTTATACCAGTGACACTTCTACTGAAGATGTCTGAGATTTCCAGAGTAATTTGTAGAGAATCCATAAGTATTTTGTACCGCTCAATCAGTTTAAAACGACACCGTCTTGTGTTTATTTATTTATTTATTTATTTTACCTAAAAAAACAGTTAAAAACTGCGGATGACGTGCTATGGGAAAAAGTTAATTGTGTGCACATTTTCAAAATTCTTTGATCCCTACACTAAGTCATATATAAAACTCCCATGTAGTAATATCTATTTTCAAAAATACATAAGCAATAACTTTGAATTTTGAAAGGGAGAAAAAAAACTCCCATGTAATAAAATATATTTTCAAGGATAAATAAGCAATAAAATTTTGAATCTTGAATGGGAGAAAAAAAACAATGAAAAAAACTCCCATGTAATAAACTCTATTTTCAAGAATAAATAAGCAATACATTTTGGCTCTTATTACTTCCTGCCGCGACAACATGGAAACGATAATTTGAATAAATGTATTTCCAACTGAATTCTAGAAGACGGGCACAGAAAATGAAGTTACATTTATGTCCAGAAGCAAAACAAGGGGCCATCTCAGCATTTGCTCAATGGATCAGGGAAAGTAGACGAAAAACCTGATCGAGATGGGGGTCATTGACCCGGAAGCTGTAGTACAATAGTTGTTACAGGTTGTTTACACTCATTTACACAGTTCAAATGGTAAATAATGCATTATGTATCATTGTTAAAATTAATGTTACTTTTCCTGTGATGCTCAGTATAGTTTCTAATTGTATAGAAACAGTTACGCAGCAGAAACGATTTCACTTGGGATTTAAACTTTTCTATTGAATTTAATCGTTTAATGTCATCTGGCAAAGTGTTGTAAAATAATGTACATGTATTGTATGTCAATTTTTGTAACGAGCTGTTGATACTGTCACCTGATGAATATGATTTCTACGTCGAGTGTTATAGTAATAGACTT
This sequence comes from Teleogryllus oceanicus, assembly GCA_964035755.1. NCBI lineage: Eukaryota > Metazoa > Arthropoda > Insecta > Orthoptera > Gryllidae > Teleogryllus > Teleogryllus oceanicus. Next base: position 23,288,107 of record CAXIVR010000002.1, on the reverse strand, counting down.
CGGCATTTTCTGAAAATATATTTCCGCCCTTGAGCAAGTCATTGTTTACAAAAACCACTGATTCGTATGTAAGAAGACACGGTAATGGTAAATTCTAGATTAATGAAGAGAGGCTAATGAATCACGTGGGTGGATTTGTTATTATTCGTACAATTCGTTTTTGTAATCTAAAAGTCTGGGAGCTATAAGATGTATTTCCAAGAATATTATGCCCTATCTCAGGCGGGAATGAACATTTGCGAAGTATACACAACGAGCAGTATGAAGGCTGACTGAATTTGCAAGAATTCTGAACGCGTAGCATAATGAACTTAATTCTGTGTTCAATTCATTTAAATGGACGCTCCATTTAAGGTTTGACTGAATTGAGAGACCTAAAAATTTTGTTGCCTTTACATCAGTCAATGGTACACTGTTCATTTTCAATGGGGCACAGAATTGTTTATTTGAAATGGATAACTGCATTAAAACTGTTTTCTTTTGGTTCACTATTAATTTGTTATTTTGGAACCAATTTGAAACATCTGATATTGTACTATTTACTGTTTCTTTATTGCAAAGGATGTTCGTATCATCCGCAAAGAGAACCGTTCTTCCGTTTCGAATCGTCGAGGGCATGTCGTTTACGTAAAGTAGGAACAGAATAGGGCTTAAACTCGATCCTTGAGGAACTCCACACGCAACGGGCAGAGTCGGAAAGGTGCGTACGTAATGTTCCATCATTCCAGTAAGGTATTTCAACTCTCTGAGACCGTTGTTTAAGGTACGAACATAATCAATCTAGAGCAATACCACGAATTCCATATGAAGGTAATTTGGAAAGTAAAATGTCATGATCAATGACGTCAAAAGCTTTTGAGAGATCTAAAAATAATCCAATAGGTGCCTCGTTTTGATCCAATGATGAGGCGACATCTTTAAGAAAAGAAAATATAGCTGTTTCCTTTAATTTTGATTTTCTAAATCCATGTTGGCAATCTGAAAGCGCGTCGTGTTTAGTGAGAAAAGTTTCCATTCGTATGTAAAAAAGTCTCTCTAATATTTTTGAAAAGACTGATAGAAGAGAAATGGGCCGATAATTTTGCGTTTCATTTTTGTTGCCTTTTTTGAAAAGCGGCTTAATTTTAAAAAGTCTCTCTAATATTTTTGAAAAGAATCCGGGAATTCATCTAAACCGGACGAATATTTATTTTTAGTTTACGATTATTTGAGAATTTCATAGGAAGAAGTTTCGAAACGAACATTGTGTCTAAAATTTTGATGAACTGTCTGTTTTTGAATTTTGTGCCTGAAGACCCTTAGTGAGATCGGCAGCAATTCTCGAAAAGTATTGGTTAAAGAGACTAGCCACTGTTGCCGGATCGTTCACATTTATATCGTTATATTTTAAAACATTCTCTACGGGTTTTCTAGTGGATTTGGTAGTATTTTTTATTATATTCCACATTGCTTTTGTTTTATTATTTGAGTTCAAAATATCCTGATCGTTTTTCATGATTTTACCTGCCTTATACTTTTCGTAACAATGTTTTTTATGACGTTTAGAAATGAACCTTTGTTATCCAAGAATTGCTTTTCCGTGAAATATTTAATTTTCGTTTTTGAAGAGGAAAGCAAGCGTTAAAATGAAATGAAAGAGTTGAAAAAAAAAAAAAGAATTATATTTGTCGTTTGTATCAGCAGTATTATAAACCGTTTCCCATGACTCCTGCATCAAGTAATCAATGAATAATTTAATTTTACTTTTAGTAAAGAATCTAGTCATACGTGTATTATTTTTTTTTGTCAGTGATCGCATTTCTAATAATGGTAAGAATTTGTGCATCGTGGTCACTGTATCCTAAATCTTTTGTTTCAACTTCATATCGAGTAGTAGTTTTCTTAATTATAATTTGATCTATTGCCTTCATCGAATGTTGTGTGATCCGTGTAGGTACATTAATTGTAATGTCTAAATTGAAGGAATTAATTAAATTGAGAAACTTTTCTTTCTCGCAAGATTCAACAAGAAATCAACGTTAAAATCTCTGCATACAACAATGGATTCAAAAGAGCGATTGCTGACTTTGATATCTCCAGTGTTATCTCCAGGTTTTCTAAGAACGAAATATAATCTGCAGTTCTCTTTGTTGGTCTGTAATGCAAAGTATTATCACTTTTAGTGAAGTAAGATGCACAACGTCAACTGAATATCGGTGAAGCTACGTGTTCACCTGTAATCAGAAGTAATGTAGTTCGAAAAATTTTCAATTATCATGTGTGTTTGTCAATTGCCAAGTTAGTTGTTGAATATTTACAAGAACAGATAGACGGACAGACGGTAGTGTAACGACGCAGACTAGCTCTTTCATCTCTTGGTGAGAAACGGTTCTCCATACAAAACAGCAACAATACTATTTATTTTATTTTATTTTATTTATTTTACGTCAAAAAAAAACAGTTAAAAACTGCGTATGACGTGCTATGGGGAAAAGTGAATTGTGTGCACATTTTCAAAATTCTGTGATCCCTACACTAAGTCATATACTACTGAAACGCACCGCGTTTCTGAACATAGGCGCGGGTGCCAGCATGGTTTGGGCAGCGCGGTGGAGACGGCCGTCCGGGCGAACTCGGCCGAGCAAGAGTGTCCCGCGGCAAGCGAGACGAAAGGAACGCGAAGTACGAGACTCGACGCGATGAGGAGTGGGTCGTGGGAACGACGGCAGTCGAGAGGAGGCAGTCGGAAGGAGAACTATTAAGTGATTTCGAGTTAAGTGATGTACTGTAAAGATTAAAGGGCGTGAGGTGAGGAAAGTGATGAGTGTATAGACACGTGTGCGACAAAGGCAGCGTGAGTGTAACGAACATAGCGATACAGCATCGGCGGGCTTAACAAACGAAGTTGGAAGAATTGGAAACGGGGACGGCTGCTGATCTGGCGGCGAGTGGACATCGCCGTGCCCGGCGAAGCACGACTGCGGCGTGGGATTTTGCATCGGCAGCCGGGTAGAAGCGGCGGGGGCAAGCGCCGTGGCCACGTGGCGGCAGACGGCCCGGCTCGACACATCGCGCCGGCGCATTCGGAGTTGGTGAGCTCGAAGGAATTCCAGACAGCAAAACCAGTAAGACTGTTACTAGAAGGAACTCATTATTAGGCGGTAAAAGAATCTCGTGATTTGAAAAGGGGGTGGACGATTGTGAGAGGGGATATTAGCTGAGGGAATTTGCCATGTAATAATAAATAATCTAATTTAATGTGGAGAATAGAAAGGGCGTTTTGGAAGGGTACACATTGTCTGTAAATAGATTAAGTATTGAAATAACGGGGTGATTGTGAATAAGTGCATGCAAAGGGAGCTCCCAATTACAGTATGAGGTGTAAAGTTTAAGCAGAAAGAAAGTGTTCATTAGCAATATTCACGTAGTTAGTAAGAAAATTGTTCATGTTTATCAGTATCATGAGAAGGTTATCAATGCTAACCATTATTTTGTTTACCTTCTGCACATCCAATGGAACGATGTTTTTGTAATATCTATTATCTTTCCTGGGAATAAATCATTGTGTTTTTTACATTAAAAGTAATTGTTTCATTGTTGGTGCATGCACTCAGAGCCCATTCGCAAGAAAGAATACCTGATCCCTTTTACCAATTTACTGTAGAACAGGACCGAATCGCCGGTCCGTCACACTACTTAAATTTTGAATTTTGAAAGGGAGAAAAAAACAAAAACTCCCATGTAGTAAAATCTATTTTCAAAAATAAATAAGCAATAAATTTAAAATTTTGAAAGGAGAAAAAAAACAACAAAAACTCCCATGTAATAAAATCTATTTTCAAGTATATACTATACAAAACAATAATGAGATCGACTATTCTCTATGCCTATCCAGTATGGATTAATGCTGCAAAAACAAACATCAACAAAATTCAAATAGTACGCAACCAATTCCTTCGCTCTATCACTAACGCATCCTGGTTCATATCAAATCACAAATTACATAATGAATTCAACCTGGTTCCCATCATTCATCACTTTACTTACTTTCAATATTCAAACCTTATCCGTTCCTTATCATTCAAACTCTGTAAAACTCTCCCTCATCCCACTCGCATCAAAAATAAATATCCATTCCACATAATTTGTAAATTATTTTCACACAGAATAAAATCTACGAGGCGCCATCCTGGTTTCCTCAACCACTGTATTAAAGTTAAGTTTTATGAATGAAGCCATCACAACATATGTAAATTTTTATGAACTGATCTATGTACAAACACATTCAAATAATAATAATAATAATAATAATAATAATAATAATAATAATAATAATAATAAGAGAGACGGTCCCGCCTGAGACGACCATGGCAACCAATTACCATGTGCCATATCAACATACGAAGGGTTGTTATTAGCGAATCATCATATGTTTTCCGCAAACGACACACGGATGAAACTTGATATGTATGTACCTAACCTGTACGAATCCTAAGCTATCTTTGTACATAATGTACAAATTAAAGGTACACATATGAGATCCTGTCGTCTTTATTCACCACGACGCTACAGCAGGTAGTCTGACACAGACAGGCGTTTTGCTGCCAATCGATTTTTAGGTATCAAGGGCCTATATGTAGAGGTAGAGCTGAACATACCTTCACACATTATTTCTAAATTTTACAATTCTCATAGAGTTTAAAAGAGAGAAAGATATGTATTTTATGTTTATTGTATTATAGGTATATATCTTTTACAATACTCATTAATAATGACAAGTTTGTCATGGTTTCTAAATATACACATAACCCCTTTACTTGTTTCCTTATAAATACAAATAAAATTACTTTTATATTTTAATCCTTGTGTTCCTAATACGGGTTGTGATACACCATTCCAATGAATTTATATTGTGAGTTCGCGAAATCAATCCTGTACAGGAAATCGAGAATATTACTATTACTTCTGGAAGATGTATATATTTTAATTATTCCCTACCATTGAGGTTGTTGATATCTAATAATAATAACTCCATTAAATTTCTGTCATAAAACCGTATAAAAATACCCGCTTGGTTTATATTTATTTTTATTTTTATATTGTGTAAAATACCCTCAAATTTTAAAGAATATTTTTTCATAATTTCAAAGCTTCAACTAGAGTCAGCTGTAGGGAGTTTTCGCCAATTTGGAAAATATCGTACGTGAGTTTAGTTGCTAGTAGTGTTCACAGACGGACGGACGGACGTTTTTTCAAATTGTTTTTTCGGATATCATGGACCCACGAAACTTGGATTCTGAAAACACCAGATATTTGAGGATTTTTTATCTTAATTTAGAAGCTGAATACTTTCTTTTTTTCAGGACCCGGCAATGATTTTTTCCGTCGGAAATTCGCCGTTTTCTCGCGCAGCGTTACGTAACTTTCTCTATACGACGCATATTACTCCGTATATACATACGTATACGAGAAAGTAAAATAATGTATCTTCACACTGTCTTAGTTGTAGGAAGAAGACAATTATTTTTTCTCGAAAAATTAGACATTTCAACAAACATGGGACCTAACTCATTCTCATTAGCGTCCCTTGCATTACGTAAGGTTCAAATTTAATTTTTTTAAAATTTAAAAATGGATTAAGAAAATAACTAGTGGTGCTTCATGACACAGACTTTCCATAGCAATTTTTTCTAATTTCCTTGGTGGGGTCGAGCTTTATGTTCGTGCTACTTTCTCTGGCCAGCTGCCATCTATCTTCGCCCAAAGTACATTTTCTCGATAATTACTCAACTTTTTGCTTTCCTAGTAGTACAACTGAATCATTACTTCAAGAATATTAAAAGTAAAACTCGTCCCATATAGAAGTTTTCATTAAAATATTGACAGTCGTTTTTAAGAAATTATGATTAAGTATTACTCTAAATGCGAAATTTAAGCTTTTTATCACAGGAATCTATCGAGTTTTCGAAAAACCTCTTGTGAAGTTATTTGAAGCACATTCACGCAAAATGTAATAAAAAAAAAAACCAAAATTAATTCACGTCATATCAAAAAAAAAAAAAAAAGAAAACTTGAGTCAGTTTCGAGAAAACTTGGAGTCAGTTTCGAGAAAACAGTGTGTCTTTTCATGAAGCTGTGCAATCTGCAAATAGTGACGTAATTAAGACAATTTTTCCCATAAAATTTGTTTTGCCTAACTTGGCTTTCCCAGCACCTAATCACATCATCAAACCCTTCTAGTTCCCTAAAGTTCCCTTCTCTCGTTTATCTCTCATCTTCCATTTCTATTCATTGATGCTGTTCGGCTCTAAGCCACAATCCTGATTGAGGTTTTCTCGGTTTACTCAATCGCTTAAGGCGTATGCCGGGATGGTCCCTAGTTTTGCACTCCGGGACGTAAATGTACAGATTTCCCTCCCCTCTTATATGTTACTACCCTGTATCAATGTAGACTCAGTGGTTAGGCGGAAGAGCAGGTCCTATGGCCTGAACCTCGCCATTAATAAAGACATTATTATTATTATTATTATTATTATTATTATTATTATTATAAAGTAAAAAGAATGGATGACATGGGACACTCCTGTTTTACGCCTTGATTTATTATTCTGTATTCATTACCTGGTCCATCTCCTGTATTTACTCTTATAGTAGTATTTACTTACATACTACGAATGGCTCTTACTAGATGTTGTAAAATCCGTCTTCTTAGCAACACTTCCCACACGTTTGTTCAATTAACAGAGTCGAATACCTTCTCTAAATCTACAAATGCTGAGAACGTGGGAACATCATACTCTCTATGCTTCTCTATTGTCTGTGAGACTGTAAGTATGCCATCACTACAAGACCTGTCTTTTCTAAACCCATTTAGCTCCTCTAATAAGAGCACCTCTTAAGTAGGTGCTAGCCTGTGAATTATAATGTTGGCGAACATTTTGTATCCGGAATTGAAAAGGTTTAGAGCTCTGTAATTGGAGCAGTTCTTCCTATCCTTTTTATATATAGCGACGACCAGACCAGACCTCAATTCTTCTGGGATGTGACCATATTCCCAGCAAATATTAAGAAAGTCCAGAAGCTCTAGGAAAAATCTTTCAGATGCATAATGGAAGAATTCAATATCGATGTTGTCTGACCCAGATGCTTTTCTATTTTTGTGATTGTGTGATTAGGAACCCACTTCAACTCAACCATTGCTGTCGGGTCAACTCTTAATTCCTTAAAAGCTATTTCCCCTTCTTGCTGGTTAGAAACCTGAAATTATGAAATATGAGGAGATAAGAAGAGGTGATCATCCCAGCATTCGCCTGTACAACGAAAAGATAACACGAAAACCGTATGGACAGCCCGGGGATCGATGTTGAGCCTCTCGATTGCGAAATTAGCGCGGTACGCACTGAGACACATCGCCCCGTTTATTATCGTTATCAATATCAATACCAATTTTAATAGCAATATTAATATCATTATCATTATCACTATCATCGGAAGCGGTAGCTCATCAACTGATGTCACTGCAGCGCCTCTGACCGCGAGGTCCTAGGTTCGAGTCCTGACGGCGCACACTGATTGAATCGAGTCTAAAAGGTTTTTTCATAATTGCAAATGCCAGTAGATTTGCGTAAAAACTGGTATCAATGAGTTTTTGAGGTCACTGAATTTGAATATCATGAAATGAAATTTCAAAATTCAAAATGGCGGCTTCGAAATGGTTAACTGACTCATAAAAATGAACCCAATATGTAAAAAAAGATTGATAGAACGGTTCTCGCGGTCGCTGATGACGAATATCGTAATTAAATATAAAAATTCAAAATTGAAGCTTGAAAGTGAAAGAATTGTCGGAGAAATATGGTTATATGTAAAGTTCTGTTTTCGAAGTTGCTGATTACAAATGTTGCAACGAAATTCAAAACCGCTGCTTTACAAAGATATACAGGCACAGTTCCATCTCGGCAGCCGACCGAGACACATCGTGCTCCGATGCGCCAGTGAAACGTTGTTTTCATATTGTCATTCAGACAGTGAACTTAGTGACATTTCATTAGTGGTAATACTCTTGTTCCACGAGTTGTGAGTGTCTGAAATCAACTATACGGGCAGCTGCTGAGCGGCACCTCAGCTGAAGGATGGAGCCCACGGCATCGGACTCCCATAACCTCAACAGCACCACCTCAGGTATCTACTCAACCAAAGCTGAAACCTCGCAAATGCTATGTCAACTGAAGTGTTTCCACCAAGGACCAAGCCATAATCATTGACTCACTAAGTCTCTACCATTAAAGATTACATAAACAGTCTCTCCAACATTATTAACCTAATGAAATACGATTTATTTCAAAATTGCAAACAACAGAGTATGTATTTTCTAAGCTCTCAAACAATAGCTGCACACCTTACAAACAACCATAAAGTCATTAAAATAAAAGACCATGAATTGAAGCTGAGACCACTTGAATAAAAAGCCAAAAGAATAATTATTTCAAACGTCTGCCCCATCATCCTCACTCAGTATAGAGAATGTACTCATCACAAAGAACATCAAATTGGCATCCAAAATTTCATTTAGTTAAAGCTGGTATTCCAGGACAGGGTTTCTCCCGTATTGATGTGTTTTGGGAGACAAGTATATGTCTGTCCGTGAAGATGTAAGTCTGACTCACTTAATCCACTACTGTATGTTATGATGGCTCAAATATAGGATATTTTTCACAACTGATGAAATGGCATGCTTTAATTGCACTCAAACAGGGCATTTAGCTGGACAATGCCCCTCACCCAACACTTCTAATCACCATAAGACTACCAATTTAAGTAATGCTCCCATGGAATCTGAACACATGTAGAAAAAGCCTGTGACATGCCAGATCCAGCAACCAATGGAAAAGACACTGAAGTAGCAGACATACAATTCACTCATGAGCCCATGAAAAAAATGCCACAACTGAGCTTGAAACCATGGAAGAGAATGGTAACATGGTCTCTACTATACCAAAAGAACTCTTTCTATCAGACTCTTCATCACAGATTGAACAAGAAAATAAAATTGGTTTATCCTAAATGGAATCAGGAAAACATCCTAAGAAGAAAAAGAAGATGCAAGAAGTAATTGAAGAAAGCATAATTAAAGAAAAGTCTAAACTAAATCACTAGAAGATCTTATTTACCCATTGAAGGAAAAAATTGAGACTAACATGATGATTTTCCCCTACCTACAACCAACTGAAAATTTTATAGATATGGCATCTGGATCCAATAATCCAACCTTAATAGCTAAAGACTTCACAAATGACATTCAATCTATCATTAAATGATGACAGTTACCTATCCTTTACTTACTGAAGATCTATAAAAATAGATTCACAAGAATAATAAATAAATTAAAAAGTTCACAACTACAGGAAGAAGAAACTGACACAGAAATGTCTGAATAAACCCTCTCAATGAAAATTACACAATGGAACTGTAATGGTTTTTATGCAAGATTACCCTATTGAAATGTTAATAAAACACTAAACCAGAGATTTTGTGCCTTCAGGAAACCAACTTAAAGAAAATCACTTTGGAAAAATATCTGGCTATAAGTCATCTATTCGAAATAGAAATAGTACGCAAATTGCCAGTGGAGGAGTAGCAATTTATGTAAAGAACGATTGTTTTATGCAGGAAATTCCTCTACAAACTGCCCTAAAGCCATTGCGGTCAAGGTAAAAATTAATATTCATATAACTGTTTGTAATATTTATATCCCAACAGTCAACATTTTGACATCTATGAACTGGATAATATTCTTACGCAGCTACCTAAACCGTATGTAATAGTGGGTGATTTCATAGTCATAAAATTGTGGGTTCTACCAAATTGGACAGAAGAGGGAAAGTAATTGAAGAGTGGCTGGATAACCACAACAACCTAATCTTATTAAACACTGGCTTGCCTACACATTTTAATATAAGTAATGGTACAGATAGTGCATGATCTAAGCCTTGCCTCTAATGATATTGCAGTAAGAATTCTATGGTCTACAAACTCAAACCTATATGACAGTGATCATTACCCCATTAACATTCATATTCCATCTAATGAACCAGTTTCAGAACTTAGGTGCTGGCCTAAATGGATTTTACATGAAGCAAATTGGCAAAGTTTCAAGAGATTATTAGTTCCAATGTTGACAATCTCATTAAACCTGACAATCTAAACCACAAGATATAAATAATTTATTAAGTGATTTACCAATTAATTATAACAGCAGCTAATGTCTCTATCCCCAAACAGGAAAATAAAAAGCACCAAGTACCATGGTGGAATGCAGAATGCACTACAGTTATTAAAATAAAAAGAGAACCTTTAGAAAATTCAAGAAAAACAACACATTAGAAAATGGAATAGCATATGAAAAGCAAGAGCCTTAGCAAGACTCACCTTAAATCTACTATGATACAATCCTGGCATAAATACACATCCAATATCACCCATCAAACCTCAACAACTGAACTTTGGCAAAAGTTGTCAATCAGTGGAAAAAGTTGGCCTAGTACACCCAATACCTTCATGGATAAGAATGAAATCAACACTCTGGACCTCAAGCTATTAGTAATATTCTTGCTAATAACTTTGCTGACAACTCAAGTAATAAAAACTATGACTCAAACTTCCTGTCTGTAATAGCTCCAAATATCAACTCAAATCAAGAACATATCAGACTGACTCTACGAGATAATGAAGAACAGCATAACCAAGAGTTCCTAATGAGCAACTTACAGTAGTACTAGACAAAAGTAAAAATTCAGCCCCAGGCCTGATAGAATTCGAATAGTTTCCTAAAAACCTGCCTAAAGTTGCACATGAATACCTACTCCAATTGTACAATTTTATTTGGAACACTCAACTCTTTCCCAACCAATGGAGAGAAGCAATTGTTGTACCAATACCCAAACCAAACAAAGATCACACCAACCAACTAACTTTCGCCTAATCTCCTAACTTGCAATATATGCAAATTACTAGAAAAATGGTCTGCAACTGGCTGAGATGGATATTAGAAAGCAATAAACAGATATCACTGCAACAAAGTGCCTTCAGAGCATTTAGATCTACCAATGACCACCTAGTCAATATTGATACGAAATTTGTGATGCTCTGGTTTTGAAGCAACATGTGATGGCTGTCTCACTGGATATCGAAAAGCGTATGAAATGGTATATAAAGACAGGCTGATTAACATTCTGTCAAACTTTGTAAATTAAAGGAAACATCTTAGCATTTATCTTATACTTTCTAAAACACAGGTATATTAGAGTCAGAATTCAAGACAACATCGCAACCCACAGAGTTGACAAAGATGGTCTCCACAGGATCAGTTCTTAGCGTATTACTCTTCATATGCATCAATGAAGTAAACCTGGTAGTCAACACCCTGTAAAATATACCTTTTGCTGACGATATCACCCTGCTCTGCAGTGGAAAAAACCTTCAGACAACTGGAAATATAATCCAAGAAACATTAAATAAAATCAATAATTGGTCAATTAACTCGGGATTCACAATTTCGAAAACAAAATCGGAATTCATAGTGTTTTCAAGAAGACGCAAGGATGGGAATGAAGGAATTCAACTTAGACTTGGAACTTTTCAACTCAAAAGAACAAGTGTCTGTAAAATTCTTGGTATGCTTTTTGATTCTACTCACTCATGGAAACAACATAGTAGCTGCTCTCAAGTTGGAATGTAAAAGAGACTAAATGTAATAAAAATGTTGTCGTCTATCAAATGGGGTGCACAATCTGAATGTCTAGTCAAAATATACCAAGCATTCATTCAGGCTAAGTTGGATTACGGTGCAGAGTATATAACTCAGCATCCAAGAGAACACTGAAATGTTAAACCTAATAATCACAAGCGCATGTCGCTTAAGCCTTCAGCCTTTAGAACCAGTCCCTAATAGCCTATTAGTGAAACAGGCAAATACCATTAGTCCTAGGACGTAAAGTTCTCTGTCTAAATTACGCACTCAACTTAAGTGTCCCTCCAAATCCTGCATACACAAATATTTTCAATAACCTAAAAACATATCTTTATGAGGCCAACCCTCAATTCCCACTACCATTAAGAGAGGATTCCATTGAAAGGAACTTAATATATTGATCCAGTTACCTACCCAGATGTATGCCTCCCATCCCACTCTGGCAGAGATCATAATGTAGTAACAAACATGACCTTAGCAAACAGTCTCCACCTTACTCTGGTCCCAATGCTAATTTCAGAATTTAATAAAAGTTTACAACGAGAGTATGTCAATTATTACCAAGTATATACAGATGGTTCTAAAGTGATGGTAAAGCTGGTTGTGCATTCTATGTTCAGTCTCCAATATAGTGGAATCGCAACGTCTCCTAGATTATTTTCCATTTGTTCATGCGAAGCATGGAAGCAGTCCTAAAGCCATCGAATTCAGTCTCAAGCAAACAAATTACTTGCCCATTGCAATATTCACTGACTCAATGACGACCCTTAGAGCCATAGAAAATAAACACACAGGTAACCTAATCATACAAAAAATCCAAGAATTTGTACTTAGTCAAGGTGAAAAAGGACAGAAATCGATTTATTTGGATCCCATCCATAGGGCAACGCTAGTAATGAGAAAGCTGATAAATATGCAAAATGGCAACATCATTTCTAAGTTTTGATTCACAAATTCGTGGCACTATAAAAGACATTAAAAGCTCTTCTGACATCTTGCTTCAAATATTGGGACTCACAATGGAAATTAAAATCATCAAAATTACATCTAGTTAGGAACTCAGTACTGGAACCAGCCCTGCCGAAAATCTGCCTTAAAAGAAGAGAGCAAGTTATCATCATAGATTACGGATCAGTCATTTTAATCTGAAATATTGTTATATATTTAAAAAATGTCGACCCAGAACTCATGCCCTAAATGTGGTGAAATAATATCTACACAACACCTTATCTTAGGAATGCCCTGTATAGCAAAGGAAAGAAACCTACTGAAACTAGAAACTAACCTACATAAATTGTTCAGCTCTGAAGACGGGTGTGCTAAAGTACTAAAGTTGCTAGACATTATTAACTTAAATAAGGTAATATAATATAAAATTGAATTATAATTTTAAGTAACAATCTGATGTAATGCAATAATTAAGAAAATATGGGCTATAATGGCAAATTGTTATGTAATTTAAACTATAATGTGATGTATACTTAATTTGATTGACATTGATTGCGTATACTTAATGAATTGTGGAGCCTAATGTGTGTATACTAAATTGTATACTTAACGCATTGATGTATACTTAATTGGTCGTTGATGACCTTGATGTTAAAAAACGACCTTAAATAAACAAAATAAAAAAAAAAAAAAAAGATATACAGGATTTAAAGGGTAAATAATACTTAAGTGGGAAATGTGATTTAAGAGAGTTGTTGACTTCCTTGTTTCATTGATTTACTTAACGTATAAAAAGTGAACCATCGTTATATGGTCGTAAAGTAGCATCTGCGCACCTTTTCCTGTGCTCTGAAATCTATACCCTCTTCCTCTTCATACACTATTTTTTAAATTGAATTATGAAAAAAGGGAACTTTTGGTAATATTTGATATATTAACTGATCATATTAATTCTACTAATGTTCTCTTCTTTCAAAAAAAACCTCAACAATTAGTCATTCACACTATTACTTAATTGCGTTAGAGACACTATTATTGCAATTTATGATTTTACGACTTATCATAAATACACCAATATTGACGGAATATCTTGCCCAAAATTGTGATGATTTCAGAATATCTGTGCAAATCCTAACTATCCTTGGGCATTTATATATCTATTCATTCTTTTGACATAAAGGGAAAGAGGCAGTGAAAAGAGACACCTAGGAAGTGTATTTACTAACGACTGAAGACTCCTGGGAGATCCAAGCTGAGCATGAAGAATATGACACCGGAAAACAAAGATCACTTCTATGCGTCACTGCAAGTCAGATGCTCGAGAACGGAAATGCTTAAGAAAACATGCCGTCATTCAAGGTCAAAAGGGCCATCAAAACTGCAGTTGACACGCATTTCCTTGTATCATGTGGTGAACAATTATTTACAAAAACTATTTAAGGTAACTTTACTCACAAATACGATAATGTATAAGAAATACCCGTAAAGTACATATTGACGATATAAGAAATATGCAAAAAATATTGTTTAATTTAAAAAACACCAATGAAAGAATAGATCCCAATGGCGTTTATGTCGTGTTATTAAGTCCATTTAGAACTATCCGTTTAAAAAATTTAAAGTCAAAATCTGGGGCCCTTTTCGAGAAAATTGCATTTGAGCGTTTCTGAAAATGCGGGATTTGGAACTAGATACAATTACAATAGTATAATTATATTATAAGCAATATTATAAATTATATGTCTATATTTATGTGTTGCTCAATTTCCACCCATCTGTCAAGAATCAACGCTGTAAAGGCCTAATTTCATCAGCACTTATTTATTAAAAAATATTATATGTTATTGTAAAAAATGGCCAACCGTAGTTTGAGATAACAACATTAAGTTCACTTTTACATCCGTAGAACTCAGTCATGGTTTCTACGACAAGAAAAGTAATTATGAGAAGAAGAAATCGAAAAATATACCGAGAAAATAAATCCCCGTTGCGTCGAAGACACTTCCGGGATATCTGGTGATAAATCTTGCTATGTATCATTGCAGTAAAGTGGCTATAAAATAAAAAGTTGCAGATATATGCAGCTAAATGTGTGTTATTCTGATGAAGGGCTATATACTTGATACACAAAAAAATTGATTGAGGCAGGAATACGCAGAACAAAAAATATAATCCACAATATACATGACTCATATTGTTACGCTTCACAGATCAGAATCCAGCCGCATTATAATAAAATAATTAAACACTTTTTCTTAAAAATATACTTAACTTATAGTCAAAGTGTCTTCTATTCGGAAACACGACGATAATCCATAGAAAAATAATTTAAACCCTTTTGTAAATTTAACAAAAGTAGTCGACAAGAAATGAAATTGCGTGTTTACGAGACCGGTTTACTTTACGAAACCGAAAGGACGACTAAAATGATTGAAATAACGTTCTGGAGCTAAAGTAGTGTGCTCCAATGTCTTCCAAACGAAATATGATACGTCAGAGTTATGAACGCGCACTTATCTCATTATGGCTAGGGTCTTGGCGCAATTCAACCAGTGGCAGGATTTTCGACACTAGCTTTTCAGCTAGGTCGAATTCAGTCGCTGGAGAATTCTAGCAGCCGGCTGCTCTGATCCGTAATTTTCCGTGGTTTCACCGATCAACACCAGGCGAATGCCGGAGTAGTATTGTACCAAACGGGCCACGGACCGCGCGCAATCTGTCCTTCCTCTTTCTTGTCCTATCCCCTCTCCTTACACACACACTTACATGCACTACACTACAACATATCCCGGAAGACCGGTCGGGAGCTTAGAGCTTGTCCCGGCTGGGGCGCTGCCCGCTGGTGGGAGAGACCTGATTAGGGGGAAACCCCACTAGCCGACAGTAGGTCGGCGCCGGATCTCGCCATCCAGCGGGGGGAGATCACCGCCATCTCCCGCGAAAAACCATGCACTACATTAACGGGACTAATGACGAAAGCAGTTGACGCGCCAGGAAGCACAAAAAAATCAATCAATTATCACTAGCTTTACATTATAATTATCATTATATTTATCGTTTTCATTATTTTTATCATCATCATCATTGACATTATTACGTTTACACTCCTATTTTTAAACGAACAAATACAAGTAGTACCTTTTGAATGCATTTCAAGAGTATCATTCTAAATTATCAATTCCATCCGAAGCGACAACGTACCATCTCAGAATACGACCGTATAATAGTGTTGATGTGGTCAATTGACATTGAAACAGCCACTTCAAAGCACTATAAAAGGCCCAATGAGGAGCTCCGAGGTACGATGTCCCAGAAGCCACCGACATGTCGCGACGCAAAGTCGTCAGCTTCTTATTGCTCTTAGCTGTCGCCATAGGTAAGAACTGGTCTAGACGGAAACTTAGTTCGTTATAAGGTTCGCATGTTTCTAATATGTCCTTTTCGAAAGGCTAGAAGAAAACAAAGCGATAGCGAACTCGAAAGTATTGACGCGATTTTCAAGTTTTTTAGACACCATCTCTAATGTGAAAGGAAGAAACCGAACATTAGCGTAATCGAGCGTAGTGATGCGACTACAATAACTTAACATTGATTCTATCAAGCATTGATGTTGAAAATTACATCATTAATTACGTTAATTATACATCAAATATTTGATAGCTAGATTAGTACCTTCAACCTGAAATTGGGCACTATTAAATTGCGGCTGCTTTATTAACATATTATTATTATTTAACTAAAAACAAATTTTAGAAATAAAAACCTACACAAAGGCACAAAATTCCTCGTTCTTGCTAATTTCTTTATCTTTTTTGTGTGTGTTATCTTCCAGTTTTGCTACGCCCTCTTTTGAGCTGCCACCTGTTGGCGCCCAAAGTACATATTACCTCGTTATCATGTTTTCTCTTTATCAATATAGATTTTCATTGGAAAATATGGAGTCCATTTTAAGAACACGTCGTTTGAGCATTTCTGAAAGTTCGCATTTTAAAGCTAATTCTCATTCCAAACATTTAAATAATTTAACAATCTTTGTAAGATATTATTTTAAACATTTGCTCTCATAAATGCGATAAATATTAGGAATTGCCCTTAATGTAAGTATTCACGTTATTAGAAATATTTTTAAAAAATTTGGAATATTTCAAAGACGCAATTATATCATGTTGTTTAATGTTATTCATAAAATAATTAAAAAAATAAAGTTAATGCTCTTTTGAGAAAGTAGCGTTAAACGTTTATGAATATACGGAATTCCACTCTCAATTTCACTTCTTTGTAAGTATTAAAGAACTTTCTGTGACGTAATTTCTAACACTTGTATTCTCATTGTAATAATGTACCCAAATCATCAGCAATGTAAATATTACCGACGTTAGAGATATTTCAAAAATATTACATTCATTTAATTTTGGGAAAACATAAGAATGAAATCAACTGACGTTTTTTATTCTATACAATGCATGAGAATTATAAGAATAAAAAATGTTCCTTTTAATGATTTTTAATATTGATCATATTTTGCTCAAAATTATGCGATAATTACTATTTTCACTACAGTTCATGACTGAGGTATACAAAAAAAAACAGAGAACAACAGACACGCGAATTGTCTGAATCCAGTGATCTTACAGAATCAGTCTTCAGTTCCCCAAAGAATGGTTCAGGAAGAACGGGGAGGGCACTATACCCACGCCGCATGCGTTTTCCGCTTTTCTATTTGTGAAATGTGAGTAAAGGCGTATCAGGGCATCAGGAACGTCTCATGCGAGAGATTGCTTGATGAAGTAGAACTCACAACGTTCGTTACATTTCAATATTCCATGATTTGATATCATCTGACTTGAGTACGGTCAAATAGAATATTACACATTCGTGGGTCGCAAAATTTCGAATTTTGTCAAAGTCACTGTCAAAGAACTTTGTAACATTTATTAAATTCGCAAAATTTAACGATAATCTGTCCTTGTTCCCTTATTTACCACTGTTTATCCAGCGGTGACTTCCGTTTCTCCAGTGGCTCCGGAGTCTGTAGGCAAAAATAAAATAGGTGACGTGGGCCCTGCGCTGGGTTACGATGGCTCGGTGAGTAGTTGTGATCCGGAGAATGACGCACCCAACTATATGGACAATGCTCTGGAGAATGAGGAGGCTCTGGAGAATGAGGAGGCTCTGGAGTGTGAGGAGGACCCCGAGGCTGAGATGGCTCCCGACAACACAAATTGGCCTTTGACCGGCGTTGATCCTCGGACTGATGTGGCCGACGAGACCGAGGAAGCCCTGGAGAATGACGACCCTGAGACGAACTTCCACTTTGAGAACGAGGAAGCCAAGGACGAAGTGATCTCCCCTTCTGATGGAGTCAGGATTGTTAACGGCGGCCCCGCGAGTATTAGAAAGCATCCATATATGGTAAATACCACTTTCCTTGCTCGATCGGCTGGCACAGATCTGTATAAAGCGACTCTCGACAGTGGAGGTTCTAGAGTTCGAGTCCTGACGACAACTCTGGCTGGATATCAAGCAGAAAATCATGTGCTAGCAGAGCTTTTAGTGTTTATTTTGGCACGTTTTTCATCTCGAATAGAGCTGACTTTACTCTTATGCCAATTTTGGCTATTGCGAAGGTCCATGAGGTGGTCGTCTTAGTTTTGTAACGATTCGTAATAATTATTTGTTCAAGTACACAGGACAGCAAACGTAAACTAAATGTGTTTCATAAATATATACTACATCATGTGTTTTGTGCATATACTACTTTAACAAACTTCTGATGAATACTGGCCCTATTACACAGAGTGAATTTTATTTGAAAACTTGAACTAATATATAAAATATTAATTCCATATTATGCAAAAGCAAAACACTCAGCTCCATACTTGCAAGTGTTTATATAATTAAGAGAAGGTTTTATTGTTATTATTATTATTATTATTATTATTATTATTATTATTATTATTATTATTATTATTTTCATTAGTAATATTCCCCCTGGCTCCCTACCCCGTCAATGTTTTCTGAAAACATTTGTGTCAACCGTACAGGCAATTGCGAAGTTGTATTCGACCCTGCGAATTGTAGAGTTGAGGCAGGCGGTCATTCAAAAGTTATTTATATTTATTTTATTGATTGATGATTGATTTAAGTAATACATTTTAATATATTTAATTTATTTGTAGATGTAGTAATGTAGAACTTGCCAGATTTCCTGAACTGTATGGACATAAGAATATGAAGGCCGTTGGCCTCCGAAGCACGACTGTTGCGAAATCAAAAAATGCACGAGTAACGATCAAAAATATTAGAAAGTTTTAAAAGAAGACACGGCCAGAGGATCTTCTCTAAAACCTCAGCATGAACCAATAAACGTATTTTCATTCTGACGTTCTTTTATTCTAAATTGTATTGAATATTACGAGAAACATGACACAATATTGGAATTACATTATTCTTTAGTTTCTTATTTACTTTTGACTCAAATTGGATTAAAGAGGAGCCGCTTTAACTTACATCTGTAAACATGTTCCTTGATTCACATTTTCAAATCACGTGACGTAACTCAATATTTTGATTACAACCATTGTTATTAGTTCCGGGCTATTTTAAATGTAAGGTTGCAACAACATCTAGGTCATTAGCGACCACAATTGCAGTTCACGGTATGGTAACTGTGAATATGAAACGATACCGTGATGAGAAGTGGTAAAATGACAAACACAAATACAACCATACCCGAGGCGGGTCGCGAACACATGTCCCTTCGGTCCGTCATCACTAGTACACTACTGCCTAAGCAATCTCGGTAAGCGGATCGGCAGCCCCAGCGTGTAACATTGGGGAGTGGTGGTAATGCGTTCCACTCGTACGAAATTTGTCCGAGCGATGTACACACGTACAGAGATAGCTCTGAATGTGGGACGACTTCCCACGAGGGAATTTCTCCGACTGATTTGGGAACGCCTGCGGGCTTTAAACAGAGACGTCGGATGTGGGATTTCACGCATACGCAACAGTTAAGTTAAGTGGCATGGATTTGATTTTTCAGATAACTTGGACTCTTCACGAAGGGAAGTGCGGTTAAATGTTTCAAGAGGGCTTTATGACAGGCGTTGAAAGTAATTGCGGGAACACTGTACGAGCGAACGGTGGTTGCTCAGAGTTTCAATTATCGTCACGTTAATAGCAATGGGACCTCTGATTCTCTGAAAGTTATGTGTGAACGTTGAAGATATGCTAGAAAGTAATGAACTGACCAAAAGATCGTGATTATAACAGTGCCTCTGTAATGAGGATGTATCAAAGAAACAAACAAAATGTTTAAAGGAATTTATTATTATAATTTTATACGGATTTTCTTACTGTTTAATTTGTGATTCGGGCGCGTCAACGTTTAGGGCTTTTATTGCCGCAAGTGTAGTGCAACGTTTATCGCGGGCTACGGAGATCTTCCCCCTCTCAATGGGGAGATCTCACGACCTACCTGCTGGCTTGCGGGGTTTTCCCAACCAGGTATCTCCCACCAGCGTAGCGCCGCCTCAGCCACGACTATCTCCCAGCTCCTGACTGGTCTCTAGGCATGTGTGATAATGTAGTGTATGTAAGTTAATGTATTGGTAAGGGAATGAGGATAGAACAAGGAAAAAAAATATCTTGCGCATTCCTTGGCGCGTTTGTTAGCTTTGAGTTCTCCGGCATTCACCTAGTGGTGATCAGAGAAACGAAGGAAAACTCCCGATCACAGCAGCCGGCCACTACAATTCTTCTCCACACAACGACTGAGTTCGACTTATCTGAGTAGCTACCTAGAATCGTGCCACCGTCGGAAGCGGAACTATAGGGCATTTATTTATTTATTTATTTATTTATTTATTTATTTATTTATTTATTTATTTATTTATTTATTTATTTATTTATTTATTTATTTATTTATTTATTTATTTATTTATTTATTTATTTATTTATTTATTTATTTATTTATTTATTTATTTATTTATTTATTTATTTATTTATTTATTTATTTATTTATTTATTTATTATTTATTTATTTATTTATTTATTTATTTATTTATTTATTTATTTATTTAAACGTCAAAAAGCAGTTAAAACTGCGTATGACGTGCTATGGAAAAAGTGAATTGTGTGACATTTTCAAAATTCTTTGATCCTACACTAAGTCATATACTACTTAAAATTGGAGGGAAAAAAAGAAAAAAAAAGAAAAAAGAAAAAAAGATCCCAAGTAATTCTATTTTCAAGGATAAAAAGGCTATAAATTTTGGCTCTTATCCATGTTGTCCTTCGGAATAATACTTCCGGCCGCGACAACATGGAAACGATAATTTGAATAAATGTATTTCCCACTGAATTCTAGAAGACGTGCACAGAAAATGAAGTTACATTTATGTCCAGAAGCAAAACAAGGGGCCATCTCAGCATTTGCTCAATGGATCAGGGAAAGTAGACGAAAAACCTGATCGAGATGGGGGTCATTGACCCGGACGCTGCAATACAATACTTGTTACAGGTTGTTTATACTCATTTATACATTTAAAATGTTAAATAATTCATTCTGTATAATTGTTAAAGTTAATGTTACTTTTCTTGTGATGCTCTGTATAGTCTCTAATTGTATAGAAACAGTTATGCAGCAGAAACGATTTAACTTGGCATTTAAACTTTTCTATCGAATTTAATCGTTTAATGTCATCTGGCAAAGTGTTGTAAAATAATGTGCATGTATTATATATGAATTTTTTGTATTGAACTCTTGATATTGTCACCTGATGAATATGATTTCTACGTCGAGTGTTATAGTATTAGACATCGGCATTTTTTGAAAATATATTCCCGCCCTTAAGCAAGTCGTTTTTGACAAAAACAACTGATTCGTAAATAAAGAGACATATGGTAAAATTCCTAGATTAATGAAGAGAGGCTTACATGAATCACGTGGGTGGTATTTGGTTATTATTTGTACAATTCGTTTTTGTAATATAAAGGCTGGGAGCTATAAGATGTATTTCCCCAGAATATTATGCCATATCTCAGGCGGGAATGAACATTCGCGAAGTATACACAACGAGCAGTATGAAGGCTGACTGAATTTGCAAGAATTGTGAACGCGTAGCATAATGAAACTAATTTTGTGTTCAATTCATTGAAATGGACGTTCCGTTTAAGGTTTGACTGAATTGAGAGATCTAAAAATTTTGTTGCCTTAACATCAGTCAATGGTATACCGTTCATTTTCAATGGAGCACAGAATTGTTTATTTGAAATGGAAAACTGCATCAAAACCGTCTTCTTTTCGTTTACTATTAATTTGTTATTCGGAACAAATTTGAAACATCTGATATTGTACTATTTACGGTTTCTTTATTGCAAAGGATGTTCGAATCATCTGCAAAGACAACCGTTCTTCCGTTTCGAATCGTCGAGGGCATATCGTTTACGTAAAGTAGGAACAGAATAGGGCCTAAAATCGTTCCTTGAGGATTTCCACGTGCAATGGACAAAGAGTCTGAAAGGTGAGTACGTAATGTTCCAGAGGGTCTGCGGCACTGTGTCAGAGGCACTGCTGTGACTTCACTTCACCGCTGAGCCACCCCAGTCATTGCTTATAATTGTGACTAAAATGTATGTGGTTGCTTATACCCTTTCTGTGGAACATCATCGATTGACAAGTAACATATTTGCGTTTCTTGTAGGTTGCTATATGGTTTCGAAAACGATTCAGTTGCGCTGGCACCATCATCAGTGACCGGTGGATCTTGAGTGCTGCTCACTGCTATCAAAACAACAGGTGAATGCGCACTCATGCGAATTGAAGTCTAATTGTTCTGTTGAGTAAGTAAAAATACATGTTCTGTGCAGTTTGATGCCTTCCCTATACTCTGTCACTGTCGGCAGCGACTATATTAACAGAGGCCGGCGCTACAATGTGTCATCTATGCACGTTCATCCACAGTTTAAGAAGGAGGGCTTGGATTATGACTATTGCATTTTGAGCGTAAGTCGTGAGATATTTAACTACAAATATTTATATTAATACACTAAGGGTTTTTTAGTATGAAATTTGAGCTATATACTCAGTCATTGTGATTATTGCTTTAATTCAAAGGAAGTGATCCTAAATTTGAGATCACATGCCCTTGTTCATAGGCTTTATAATTTAAATACTAAATATTTTATAATATTTCAGAGTTAATAGAGTGAACGCCAACGGGGTGTGACTGCTCATTACTTCACATCTAAGGCCATTATGGAGTTGGAATGTAGTTAATCTTGGACTTTTATTGTGCAAGTTGCCAATGATTTATTAAAATCAGTCGAATCTTCAGCATAGTTACCTATGCGACGGAAGCTTTTTTAGTTTTAGGAGGTTGTGTGTTTTAAACATAGTTTATTATGCTTATTTTTTATATTATTAATAAATTAGTTATATTACAATTGATTCGTATATAAAATCATGATATGGTGCTACAGATTGATATGCGGCTGTTTACAAATCCATTTTTTAGTGTTTATAATTATAGCTGTAGTCCATTACAACTATTACGTGCATATCTTCGTAAAAGTAAAATAATTAATCACATTTGCAGTCACATGTTTAAATCAATATTTTTAATATAATTTTGTTAGATATATGTGAGTTTTTGATTTTTTATACGTGCATAGTTTGGGCAATCAGCGCTGACGTTCTAATTTTTAGCACCGTCGTCACTAATGATTTCCACACTTTTTTATTTTTTTTAAATTTGAATAAATGGTAGGGTGTATTAAATCAGGTAACATGCTCCATAGAAAAGTTTTAACTGAAGCTTCTAGAGATTTTTGCATACAGGAATTGAAGAACATACCAATTTTATTTAAAGGTTACAAAATACAACACAAAACTAGCCTATTTTCTAAATATTCTGTAATTCTGACTTGTCTCAGCAGACGAATGATGTACACTTCAAAGCCAGTATTTCACAAAATTAGTCGCGAACCAATCGACACGAAACTTACAATCAAACGTCCTGTAATGGGTTCTAAAATGATTTTAAATTAAAGCGACTTTTTAAGTTTGTTTCATAAGTTCAAATATTTTCATTCAGTTTTATACATCGTAATACTATTAATGGTAACACTATACTTTCTTTTAAGCAATTTGTAAGCCATTTGAGTGCTTCTTCCACCGTCAAGTAAAACTTGATTTCAGATTTTTTCAGCAATCTCCTAAGTCCACTTTTTTCTAGGTAAATCAATTTACACTATCTTGAAGACAGTACAGTAAATATTATCATACGATAGCAACATTTTTTAAGGGAAAAAATATGCATATCTACAATAATTTTAACAAATTGATTGTGATTAATATAATCAGGATCTTCTTAACACAATATTTATAACAACCGGTTCTGAGAGCTACAATAAGTTATTATAGTCTTATTCATTAATCTCTTTCTTGAATTTAATAATCGGCGCGAACTGACTTAATGACACCCTGTGTACAACTCTACTGTAAAATTTCTTCAGACACTTTGTGCAAAGATGTATGTTTTCAACTTATTATTATTATTATTATTATTATTATTATTATTATTATTATTATTATTATTATTACAGAATCATTTTGCGTTTACTGTTCTTCATTTATAATAAATAGTCAGATAACTGAGTTGTTGAATACTGCCAAATATAATATCTAAAAATATTCAGCGATAAAATCATCACCAATGAGAGATAACGTTAGGTCATTTCTTTCACAATTTTCAGTATTTATTGAAACATTCTTAATTCCTCTTATTCATAAGCAACAATGTATTAACATGCACACACAAGGAAAACGTACAAACATTTGTCACTACAAATATGTCGTATTTTTTCCTTTAAATGAACATATTAACATTGTTGGTTTTGTGACGTGTCTGACTGGACCATCACAATATTTATGTTCATCTAAGATAAGGCATATAATTCACGTACGTCTCTTAAAAAATAATTAACAGAAAAATTGAGGTTATATATTAATTTAAAAATGCCAGTAAGAAGCCACTACTTTCTATGAGAACTGTTATCATTTACTTTTTTGTCAAGCCAGATTCTTTTCATCAACAATGCTTGAAGGGCGAAACGGACGCCATTGCCTGGCACTCCTCTGCCGTCGCCATTTTGTGGAGGGTGACTACTCTCCACAGCGATGGAGAGTCCACGATCCCCGGTCAACGCTTTCTCGTCTCGGAGGGAGGAAGTCAGGCATTCGTCGGTCGGGCATCGAGCCGGATCGTTTTGTAGTACAGGTACTCCGGGCGTCTTCTTCCACTTCAGTCAGGCGTTACAGAAAAATTGAGGTTATATATTAATTTAAAATGCCAGTGCGAAGTCAATACTTTCTATGAGAACTGTTATCATTTACTTTTTTGTCAAGCCAGATTCTTTTCATCAACAATGCTTGAAGGGCGAAACGGACGCCATTGCCTGGCACTCCTCTGCCGTCGCCATTTTGTGGAGGGTGACTACTCTCCACAGCGATGGAGAGTCCACGATCCCCGGTCAACGCTTTCTCGTCTCGGAGGGAGGAAGTCAGGCATTCGTCGGTCGGGCATCGAGCCGGATCGTTTTGTAGTACAGGCACTCCGGGCGTCTTCTTCCACTTCAGTCAGGCGTTACAGAAAAATTGAGGTTATATATTAATTTAAAAATGCCAGTGCAGAAGTCAATACTTTCTATGAGAACTGTTATCATTTACTTTTTGTCAAGCCAGATTCTTTTCATCAACAAAGCTTGAAGGGCGAAACGGACGCCATTGCCTGGCACTCCTCTGCCGTCGCCATTTTGTGGAGGTGACTACTCTCACAGCGATGGAAGTCCACGATCCCCGGTCAACGCTTTCTGTCTCGGAGGAGGAAGTCAGGCATTCGTCGGTCGGGCATCGAGCCGGATCGTTTTGTAGTACAGGTACTCGGGCGTCTTCTTCCACTTCAGTCAGGCGTTACAGAAAATTGAGGTTATATATTAATTTAAAAATGCCAGTGCGAAGTCAATACTTTCTAGAGACTGTTATCATTTACTTTTGTCAAGCCAGATTCTTTTCATCAACAATGCTTGAAGGGCGAAACGGACGCCATTGCCTGGCACTCTTGCCGTCGCCATTTTGTGGAGGGATACTCTCCACAGCGATGGAGAGTCCACGATCCCCGGTCAACGCTTCTCGTCTCGGAGGAGGAAGTCAGGCATTCGTCGGTCGGGCATCGAGCCGGATCGTTTTTAGTACAGGTACTCGGACGTCTTCTTCCACTTCAGTCAGGCGTTACAGAAAAATTGAGGTTATATATTAATTTAAAAATGCCAGTGCGAAGTCAATACTTCTATGAGAACTGTTATCATTTACTTTTTGTCAAGCCAGATTCTTTTCTTCAACAATGCTTGAAGGGCGAAACGGACGCCATTGCCTGGCACTCCTCTGCGTCGCCATTTTGTGGAGGTGACTACTCTCACAGCGATGGAGAGTCCACGATCTCCGGTCAACGCTTTCTCGTCTCGGAGGAGGAAGTCAGGCATTCGTCGGTCGGGCATCGAGCCGGATCGTTTGTAGTACGTACTCGGGCGTCTTCTTCCACTTCAGTCAGGCGTTACAGAAAAATTGAGGTTATATATTAATTTAAAAATGCCAGTAAGAAGCCACTACTTTCTATGAGAACTGTTATCATTTACTTTTTTGTCAAGCCAGATTCTTTTCATCAACAATGCTTGAAGGGCGAAACGGACGCCATTGCCTGGCACTCCTCTGCCGTCGCCATTTTGTGGAGGGTGACTACTCTCCACAGCGATGGAGAGTCCACGATCCCCGGTCAACGCTTTCTCGTCTCGGAGGGAGGAAGTCAGGCATTCGTCGGTCGGGCATCGAGCCGGATCGTTTTGTAGTACAGGTACTCCGGGCGTCTTCTTCCACTTCAGTCAGGCGTGAGGCAACAAGGTTACAACAGCTCAACCCCACTTTGTAGGTGCTCGGATCGCGAGATACTAATCGTATTTGAGTCTTCTCGATTAAATTAAAATCGCGTCGCGTAATTAAAACTACTGCCACGCAAACTAGTGTGGGTCTGTTTGCCTCACGTCATACTTAAAGCGATCAAGTAAAGAGAATTTCCATAAAAACTAATTGCATCGGCATGCAGCAGAGTATTCGAGGACTTACAAGTGTACTAAGATCAAATAATTAAGTAATTTTTTGCGGAAACACGCTCGAAGCCTGATTTTCGTTCCTTCTACTTCTGAACTCGTTCTGCTACTATCACATGATGTCTGCTTGTCTACCCTTCTGGACGTGCACACGCGAGGTCTCATCAGACCTCTGTCATCCCCTCTAGTCACTTGGAAGTTCTAGAATATTCCATAGAGCGCTTTATAGCGGTGGCGATGGTGTAGCGGTTAGCGTATCAGACTGCTATACCCAAGTTTGCGGGTTCAAGCCCGATCGAAGCCGTGGATTTTTAAGGGCGAAAAAATCCTTCGTACGCCTTCCTTCGGAGGGGAAGTAAAGCCGGCTGTCCCATGTTAGTACATTTACTGCATGTAAAAGATCCTCAAGCTTAAATGACGCCTCTGAGCTAAATTCATATCGCCTGTTTCGTCGCCCAAGTAATACCTTCCTTCTCCCATGATAGGCGAAAGGAGTGTAACGAAATTTGCGTGGTCGGACGGAAGAGCAGGCCTCATGGCCTGAGTCTCGCCCCGTAAAACTAGGCAAATTCAATTCTTTACAACTTTTAGTGGAAATTTCCGTAATCGGCGCTCTTGCTTTCACTAGATGTAAATAAAACGCATGGTTGGGCTGTGGCGCCGCGTTCCTCGTAATTCCCGGGAGGAGGTTGACTCGAAAGGGTGTGTTTGCTTAACTGGGCCTCTCCCTCGGTAGCAGCCGTGCCGCGGGCACAAAGAAATCGCGGCTGCGCATGACGAATTTGACCTCCGATCTGCTCTGGCATAGACACGCACGAACTTGGATTCTGGGACGCAGGTCTCAGAAGGAAATTCATTAATTTACTGATTAAATATTCGATATCATCACAATATATATTAATTATATAACGTGAGTCATTGATTGCAGTTCGCCGGTACAGTCGAATTTAATGACTACGTATATCGCATACCACTGACCCGGAGCTCCTTCCCTAGAATTGGTGCTTCAGCAGTTGCTTCTGGTTGGGGAGTATTGTCTGTAAGTGCGCAATATTTTTTTGGCACACAAACTGGTGACCATGAAGTGCTACAAAAATGCGCGCATTGTTTACAGTCTAATGGACCACATACTAATGAGCTGCAAGACGTGGAGTTGCATATAATGTCCCAAGATTCTTGTCGAAAGGTGTTTGGACGGCACGTCACCAATCGCCATTTTTGTGCCGAAGGCATCCCGAGCAGCCTGAACCGTGGCTCATGCTGGGGTGACTCTGGTGGACCCCTGCTGTCTGACGGCGAACAGGTGGGCATCTCCTGCAAATTGAGTGGTCCTTGCGGCAAATACCCTTCGATATACAGCAACGTTTACTACGCACTCTCTTGGATTAAGATCATAAGTGGCTTGAATGTCTGATTTTTTATCTAAGTTTTCATTCATTCATATGTGCTCTAAAGAATATGATCTACCTTGTTTAATAATACTACTTTTAATTTCGTTCCATTTTTTAATAATGCATAGCACTTTTCTCTTAGGAATGGATACTCCGAAACTTAATATGTACTCACGAGTTTTTGTGTAACCTTATTCCACAGAGAAAATTAATTATTTTATACCAAAAATTCACAAAGAATTTTGTAACATCTAGATTACACAGATTAGAAATTATGTGATATACTTGCATAACTCTGTATTCTTTTTAATTTTGGTATTCAAAAGTTTGGATTTTTATCATTATACCTGTTTTCTGAACCTCAATAAATCTTTGAATGGCATTGAGATACATGTTTTAAATTAGTATGTTGTCAAATATAACATTCCTGTGTCACCCCTCATATCCTGACATTTAATTTTATTGTGTACCAAACTGTTTTAATTTTAAGAAGTAATATTTTGTACCAGTTTAAGTTTAAAGAAAACAAATTCATATTATTATTAAAATTTGTTTTTATCTTCAACTGTAGGAATCTGTTCCAGAGCCTGCAAGTTGGAAATTGAGTGGGCAGTATATTTTTTTCCTTCTCTCTTAATTCTGACGTATAAAAGATAAATAGTAATTCGGCATGATATTTCAAAAGAAAAATCGTGATGTGTGAAACTTTGGTACAGAAACATGCAAAATGATAACGTCTTAACAAAGTAAATAATTCTTTTTCGCACAGTATGTTGTAGGAACGTAAACGTTTCTGATTCCTGGAACCGAAGAATTGGGTTAAGAGATAAAATCTATCTGTCCGTCCGTCTCTCTGTAAAAAGTGCCAGCGGCTAAACCTTAGGGAAATTATTTTTGGTGAGTGGGTGGGGGGAATTTTTCAGCAAAAGAAAGGAAAAAATGTCTGTGGTTATTTTTCATTTATCTCTGTAATATGTTGATGTTCTAGCATTGCGGTGCTAACTTGACACTAAGTTGGCTTCTCGTTTGGCAAAAAATTGCATATTATTTGGTAGCCATTACTTTAAAATTTCTTTTTGTTTCCAACAACTAATAATTTTTGTTATAAGTTGATCTAACAAAGTGATTAAAAGTACAAAAACCTAGAATACTGCCATACGTGATTGTTACGCATGTCTCCAAAAAATGAAAGACTGGTATTTGTTAAAGTATTGTAAGTAAATTGCAATTTCAATGAAGTTTACTTTCGACAGTTTCTTTAATTTTAGTGGACATAAAAAAGAATAAATTTTTAAAATTGGCATTAGACCTGCACCTGCACTGTATCACACTGGCACCATTCCTGCCATTTGGTGCTGAGATAACTAGGACAGAATAGACGTTCTCCATCACGGCGAACCCTCACGATTTCTGAGCGCAGAGTGTTACCTCCAGTCAACACTAGAGCTCACCACAATCATAACGGACGTAAAAGTGTTGTCCCCTTCACTTGATTCCCAGCGATTTTTCTAATACCACTATCATTGTTATTTTTAATAGGAGGCCATGACTCTACCCTGTGCGGAGGGACTTTCCTGGCTCACTATATATGTAGTATATGAAAAGTTATGTAGTGCCGCGGAACATCACTTTCGAGATATGAACGGAAATACACATTTTGTAGGACCCCCGATACCGAAATAGTGCTTTTTTTTTCACACGGGCCGTCCGTCCTGCATGACGGTTAGCCCCGTCTCTCCGACCGTCTGCCAGTCCGTCTGTCCGTTTGTGAACAAATGATCTCACTTTGCATCTACAGACCTCCAACAAAGCGAGCTTTAGATTATTTCAATTACTTAGAAAATCTAGAGATAACTCTGAACAAACTTAGTAATTTCTCTTTTAAATCCATTGTTGTATGTGGAGATTTCAATATTGATTTTCTGAGCGAATCCCACGAAAAGGAGGAGTTTCTCAATTTAATTCATTCTTTTAATTTAGACATTACAGTGAATGTACCTACACGGAATACTCTTAAATCACAAACAGCAACAGATCAAATTATAATTAACAAAACCACAACCATATATGAAATAATAACGAATAATCTAGGTTACAGTGACCACGATGCACAAATTCTTACATTACTAATAAATGAATGACCACGATGCACAAATTTTACATTGACTATCCTATTAAAAGAGAAAATAAACATGTCACGAAAAAGTAATACTTGGATCACACAAGGAATTAGAACATCGTGTAAAAATAAACGTACTTTCTACTTTATTAAACATCATAACGTATCACTCGGTTTCCACGTCTACTTCCGAGAATATAAAAGGATTCTAAGGAAAATAATAGTTGAGGCAAAAAGAATGAAAAATAAAGAGGATATTTTGAACGCTGCGTCCACATCTTGACGCAACGCGTCTCCAAGCCCCCCTCAGAGGCGTTGAGCGCATTCTTTGGAGTAATCCTCCGTTAATTACTATGTTTGTCAAGTCTCGTCACGTCGCAGTCAGTCAGTGCCTTTATCCCTTCGGCCAGGGACTGACGACGTTAGATCTCGGGTTCCTGCCGGTCACCCAACCAAGAACCCGCGAGTCTCGAATTCGCTTAACCTTCATGACTTCACGGAGGTAGTAACGAATTTCGGCTAGCGCCACCCGCTAAAAATAAAACTAAAGCAATGCGGAACATCGTTAAAAATTCGACCACGTCATCACGACATTTCGTAGAGAATGTGGTTTTAAAGGATAATGAAAGAGAAACAAGAAATCCAGAAAAAGTTGCGTATCTCTTCAACCAACACTTTTCTAGAATTGCGGTTGATCTCACGAAGGGACTAAAACCACAAAATTCAACATCATATGCTTCCCAAAAAAATTTCGGCACGATGTTTATTTACGAAACTTCTAACGAAATCCTCAGAAGAGTCAGTAAATTAAAAAATAAATATTCATCAGGTTTACATGAATTTCCGGATTGTTTATTAAAAATGTGTGCACCTGCCATTATACACCCATTAACTCACATTTTCAATGCTTACTTGTGCACAGGAAAATTTCCAGATATTTTCAACACAGCAAAAATTAAACCACTTTTTAAAAAAGGGAACAAAAATGAAATTCAAATTTACCGGCCAATTTCTCTTTTGTCAGTTTTCTCAAAAATGTTAGAGAGGCTGTTCTATACGCGAATGAAAACCTTTCTTAGGAAAAACGAAGCGTTTTCAGACTCACAACACGGTTTCAGGAAATCAAAATCTACGGAAACTGCCATTTTTCTTTCTTTAAAGACGTTGCTTCATCAATGGACGAAAATGGACGAAAACCCATTGGAATATTTTTAGATCTTTCGAAAGCTTTTGACGTTATTAACCATAACATTTTGCTCTCAAAATTACCTTCTTCTCGAATTCGTGGTATTGGCCTAGATTGGATAACCTCGTAACTTAAACATCGATCTCAAAGAGTAGAAATACCGCACTGGCACGAAAGTACATTATTTACTTATCTCTCCAATTCTTTACCAATTTAACATGGGATCCCACAAGGTTCGATCTTAGGTCCTATCCTCTTTCTGTTGTATGTAAACGATATGCCCTCATCTATTAAAAATGGAAGAACAGTTCTGTTTGCGATGGCACGAATGTTCTTTGCAAAAAGAAACAATAAAGTACAATTTCAGAAGTTTCAAATTGGTTTTGTAATAACAAATTAATAGTTAACGAAGGAAAAACTGTCTCAATACAATTTTGCGTTTCAAATCGGCAATCGTATGCTCCATTGAAAATGAACAATATGCAATTAGCTGATGTTAAGGTAACCAAATTTCTAGGTCTCTCAATTCAATCAAACCTCAAATGGAATGTACATATAACAGAATTAAACACTAAATGAAGCTCATTATGTTATGCACTCAGAATTCTTTCTAATTCTGTCAGCCTTCGTGCAGCTCGTTGCATGTACTTTGCAAATAGACATTCCCGCCTGAGATATGGCATAATATTCTGGGGAAGCTCATCCTTTAGTTCCCAGACATTTAGATTGCAAAATAAAATTATCCCAATAATGAAAAAATCCCATCCACGTGATCCGTGCAAGCCTCTTTTCATTGAGCTTGGAATCCTACCATTGCCTTGCCTATTTATTTATGAGTCTGTAGTATTTGTCAAAACGGACTTACTTAACGGTGGGAACTTATTTTCATGTAATACTGATATTTATCCTTACAACACTCGACGTAGAAAGCATGTTCATCAAGTGTCAGTATCAACAGCTCACTACAAGAAATCCACATACAATACATATACATCACTTTACAACGTATTGCCAGATGAAATTAAACAATTAAAATTGGTACACAAATTTAAGTTAAAAGTAAAATCGTTTCTGCTGCAAAATGTTTTTCTATATAGTAGTCTCTAATTGTGTTTCTATATAGTAGTCTATATATGTCTCTAATTAGAGACTATACTGATCATCAAAAAGAAAAATAATGTTTACTTTAACGAAAACAAGGTATAGTATAATAAACTAGTCTACATTTGCATTTTATAATTTTAAAAAAATACTCAATATGCCTGTAAAAATAATGTACTTCCGGGTCAATGACCCCCATCTCGATCAAGTTTTTGTCCAGTTGAAATGATTGAAGGCATTGTCATTGTCAACAATAGTTTTGTCCAATTTCCCTGATCCATTGAGCAAATGCTAAGATGGCCCCTTGATTTGCTTCTGGACGTAAATGTAGCTTCACTATGCGCACATTTTGTTAAACTTTCCTTTTGCTTGTAGTGGTAGAACAGCTTAGGGTGAGTTTCTATTTTGTTAACAATACAGAAAAATCAAATCTGTATGTTCCTTTACCGTTAAAAATAAGATTTCTATAATTTGGCAACGAAAATATTTAATATTTAAAATGTTAATCCCCCTTTTTTTAATTTGTTTTTGTTGTTGTTGTTATTATTATTATTATTATTATTATTATTGTCTTTCATCTTTCAACTATTAATAGTTAAATTCTTGGGAAGGGATTCTGAAACTCAAGAAAGCGTGCGCAGATGATTTTCTCCACCATACGTCACATACAGTTTTTGAGTGTTTTAGACTGAATAAATAAATAAATAAATAAAAACAACAGTAGCGACTTTAGTGCAATATTTCCCAACATGAATACTTCCCAGTCGATCTGATCCGATAAAGTATATACCTTTAATAAAATAATTTTCGCGTAGTTTCATTGAAAGATGAGCAATATTCAAAATAGGAACTTTTAAAAGAGCAGCTTACATTTTCAACGTTCTTGAATATTTCATACGTATTAGTAATGGTCTGTGGGGACGAGCCCGCAAGAGGGCATGGAATTTTTATGTGAGCAAGGAGAAATTAAAAGAAATGAAAGAAACAATAGACAACAGCGCCGCGTAACGATAATTAAAAGCGTGATACAAGAAAGCATATAAGGGAAATAGGTGTGATGAACGATGAACAGAACTTAAATTTAGAAACATTTTAAAGCAAAACACGTTATTCAACCACGGTTCCGTAAATATATAAATGGTATAAATTGCATGCATAACATGAGAAGATGGAAGACGGAACTCATTGTTGTACTCTGGAAATATATAACAAGAAGAATTTTGTTGAATATCCAGTGAATGCCTGGTGGATTTTGGCCAAACTTACGGGAATTATAGGGAAAATATTTAGAGCAGGCAAAATTGGTTACGGTGCGGGAATTTATGTAAGACGCAAATGCCCGAAAACAGCAAAAATGTAAGAGTTTTGAACATCTAATATGGTGATGGGCATATGTTTGGAAAAAGACAGTCACTTGGATTGTAGGACCAACAATGTGAACTGGGTTACACAGACAGAATGAGTTCGATCTGGGATGATCACACACGTTTTTATGTTGTGTTGAATTTTGAGAAATTTTGCGGAAGTGTCGTCAAAACGTTAATAGGCTATTTTGGTTACACAGGAACAATTGTTTAAACCGAGTGCATCGAAAATTTAGTTAAATTCATTGAGAAATTCACGAAAAAATCTGCATAGGAAATACTTACGTAAATTAGGTGTCAGAAAATAGAAGCGTCGCGAAAGATGTATAGGGATATCGCGACATATAGAAATAACGTTCAGGAAGACGCTATTAAGACAAAGAAAACAATAGTCGTGGATGCATTGGCATGTATTAAACGGAGCAGTGAACCATCGAGGATCTGGTGGCAGCTGAACGGGGAACCGCGTGCGTGAATAATGCACGTGAAACTACCAGCGACGGCGCTGATGGAAGGTGACATCGCTGCAGAAAAGGGAAGTGGCACGAATGTGCAAAAACTGTATTTTCTTTGGTTTGTTTACGCTCTATTCAAAGAAGTTCTGTCGAAGACAAGTTATGCTATTAGGCTAAGGATAATAAATAAGGTCACGACAGAATGCGCATTCTGATGGATGGATGAGATTTGTTTTCTTTGTATTGTATTTTCAGTGTGTATGTTTATATGTTTTTCTTCCTGGGTGTTTATATATATTTGTGTTGTTATGTTTTGTAAGTTGGAGGGCAAATGGTGTTCACGAAAGGGATATCAGCTAAGAAAAGTCAAAATTAAATGCATGAGCATCCCAATGGCTCATAGTTGCCGTGATTCAATGTTTTTATTTTGTAATGGTATGAATGTTGACCCAGGCACGAACAAAGCGGACCCTTACTTCAACTCCGTATGGAGGAGCGGCGAACTACGACACGGTAAGGAACAGATAATAGGACGAGCTAGCAGAGGTACGGGCAATTGATAATGTGGCACCCAATTATAATTTAGGGCTAGGGCAGGGCAAGATAGTGGGCGTGAGATTTTATAAGAGAATAATTAAAAGCGGGATTATATATATATATACAAATATTACATTGGCACCAGCGTCGTGAGGCGTCGTGATACCAAAGGAGGTTGAGAAGAAAAAATAATTACATTGGCGCGCGAGTGAGGCGTCGTGAGCAGAGGGGGATTGTAATATAAAGGACCAGGAGAGCGAGGGAGAGAATAGAGGATATTACAGTATGGTAGATACAATTAGGTGGTACTGCAGTGAAAAAAGGTGATTTATTGGCAGAAAAATTCGTATTGTAAATCCCTGATGCCACAAAAGAAAATGTTTGTGGTCCTATTGATAGTATATTAACACCTCTAATACACTGTGTTATTAGTAATCAGTTTTGTGGGTCCTTGATTCCTGAAATTAGTTTATGGCAAAAATTTTATTCAATATCGCAGGGACTCAGCTCACGCAAAAACGACAGGGGTTTCTTCACTTTTGAAAAAATTCTACTCGCGTATTAAGTGCTAAGTTTGTTCACATACGACCGATGGATAGACAGACGGATGGTCGGACTATCGAACCGACGGACTGACGGACTGACGTTTTGCTGGCAATTGGTTTTTAGGTTTTAAGCATTCACAAAACAGGTATTCTGACATCAACATGTGTTAGAGGATTTTTTCTTAATTTAGCAACTAGATTTATCTACTTTTTCATTATCAGGACCTGTCAATGAACTTTTTTCTGCCGAAAATCTGACGTTCTTTATGCGGGTTATTAATGGGCACAATTTTGTTTTTGTTGGCGGAGTGAAGTTTTGATACCTCAATTTAGCCAATCAAGTTTTAAAATTTTCAGAAACATTCTTTGAAATTTGGTGGAACTTTACATGACGCCAAAAAAAAAAGGTTTTCAAAAATGCTTCAAAATTTTTTGAATAGTAAGTGCTATGAGCGGTGGCTAATATGACGTAACGTTCATTTTGGTATATTCATTTGTTTTTTCAAAATTTACACAAATGTATTTTTTTTCAAATACCTCTCAAACAAATTTTTAAAACTCAATAGATTCTTGTGAAAAAAAGCTTCAAATTTCGCATTTACAGTAATGCTTAATCGCCATTTCCTTAAAAATCACTTGAAATATTACAATTAAAATTTCTATGTCTGACGAGTTTTAACTCTTCTTTAATATTCTTGAAGTAATATTTCCGTTGTACTACTTGGAAAGCAAAAAGTTGAGATAATTTCCAAAAAATGCACTTTGGGCGACGATAGATGGCAGCTGGCCAGAGAATGGAGCCTAACCTTAAAGCCAGAACACAACAAGGATATTAAAAAACTATACTACGAGAAAGGCTGTGCCATTGTGTTGCACCTCTAGTTTTCTTTACATTTCTTATAAGAATAAAGTAAAATAATTAATAAACGTGTCATATGTCCGTATTACACGGTTATGGCTTAATTTTCGAAAACTGCAAAGCTTTATTTTTCGGACTCTTTCAACAACTATAAAAGTGAACATAAAAATGTTTCATTCAAATGAAATTTGTTGTACATTATTAGTAGAAAAGTTTAGTAGAGTCCTTGCAACACTGCATGCAATATCTGCCATTTTAAAAGATAACAAAAACAATATTTTACCAAAAACAGCTCCCAATTTTTTCTTTAAATATTTGTATTATTAGTACCAACAAACCCTATACGATGACATATTATGTCATCGTCCAAACAGCTCTATTCTGTTTACTTCACATATTACTAAAATGTACACTTATAAAGGTGGCGTAGATCCCATCTTCACTGTTGCCTCTGAATTTCGAAAATTGAAAAAATTATGTTTTACGGCGTGTTCCTCACAACTACAAAAATGAAGATAGAGATTGTTCCTACATATGAAATTTGTTGTCTATAATTAGTTCTTTCATAAAGGACATTTCTAAATTTTAGCACTTTTCGTGAATAGCGCGTGCAATATTTGCAATAAATAAAATAACTAATACAATATTTTCTCAAAAAGGCTTCAAATTTTTTCTTCTAGTTGTTGGTAAAGTTAGTGCCAAACGAACCCTATACGATGACGTAAACGTCATATTGCTCTATTCTTTTGTTGTTGTTTTTTAATTACAAATTTTTTTTTATTTCAGTAAACTTTTTTTTGTTTTCACGTCGGTAGTATTTGCTGCGATTTGTTCACATTCTATCTAGAAGTACATGTGATTAAAAAATGTCAAATACAATTTATGGAAAACTCAACAGTTTTGAGTTAAAATGAGCTTAAAATTCCGCATTCAAAGGAACGCTCAAACGCCATTTTCTCAAACATGGCTCCAAATGTTTTCAACAAAGTTTTCCAATGGATAGTGGTAATGACACTGTTTAATATGACGTACATTTTTTTTTTGTTAATTATAGTCGCATCAACCAAAGGTTCTTAGCGAGATTTCAGTATTTTACATTACATTACATTACATTACTTACATTACATTACACTTATATTTTATTAAATATATTAATCTTCTGGCAGAATCTTATGATTTCCTGTTGATAGGACTTGGAATATATAACTGCTTCTAATTGTTGCTCCGGTGATAGGCCATCTCCTTTTTCCTGGAATTTAGGGCAAACGTTCAAAATATGAGATACCGTCAGTTCAATTTTACATAAGTCACAGATGGGCGAGGGAGTTTGTGAAACAGGTATGCGTGTGTTAAATTAGTATGTCCGGCGCGAAGTCGGGGATAGCACTACTTGTTCTCGCCTAGTCTTTTGTTTATCTAGATACGGGAAAGAAATCTATTGCTTTTTTAAGGTGGCTGGCCTTGTATTTGGTTCATTCGATTATTGTCAACATTCTTTGTTCAAAAATTTAAGGATGCGTTGTCGTGTTAACTGGTTGTGAACTGTATTTTTGTTTGGGTTTATTTATTTATTTTTTTTTATTTATTTGCGTAAAAAAAACAGTTAAAAACTGCTATGACGTGCTATGGGAAAAAGTTGTGTGAAATTTTAAAAAATTTGCGATCTCTACCCCAAGTCATATCCAAAATTTTTGAATTTTGAAAGGAGAAAAAAAACAACAAAAACCCCCATGTAAAAAAACCCTTTTTTAAGGATAAAAACAATAAATTTTGAATTTTGAAAAGGAAGAAAAAAAAGTTCCTTAATAAAATCCATTTTCAGATAAATAAGCAATAAATTTTGAATTTTGAAAGGAGAAAAACAACAAAAACTCCATATTAATAAAATCTATTTTCAAAGAAATAACAATAAATTTTGCTCTATTCTTCTGCTGACAACATGGAAAATAATTTGAATAAATGTATTTCACCACTGAGATTCTAGAAGACGTGACAGAAATGAATTTTTGAAAACATTTATGTCCAGAGAGCAAAACAAGGAGCCATCTCAGCATTTGCTCAATGGATCAGAAACTGACGAAAAACCAATCGGATGTGGTCATTGACCGAAGCTGTAGTACAATAGTTGATACAAGGTTGTTTATACTCATTTATACAGTCAAATTACTAATGCATTATGTATCATTTTATTAAAATTAATTTCCTTTTTCTGTGATGCTCAGTATAGTCTCTAATTGTTTAAGAACAGTTATCGTGAAGCATTTCCTTGGGATTTAAACTTTCATTGAATTTAATCGTTTAATGTCATCTGGCAAAGGGTTTGTAAAATAATGCACATGTATTGTATGTGGGAATTTTGTAATGAGCTGTTATCTGTCACCTGATCAGATACATAGGATTTCTACGTCGAGTGTTATAGGTATAGACTTTGCATTTTCTGAAATATATTCCGCCCTTGAGCAACGTCATTTTTACAAAACCACTGATTCGTAAATAAAAGACACAAAGAGGTTTACCAAAAAGAAGCCGCAGTTCTAAACTCTTGAGTAAGGTTGTTTTCCAAGGATGAGGGATCAGGCAAATGAGATATCTTTCCCGTTAATGATATCTGATGATAGAGTTCTGTGATTGTTTGTAGATTTCGCATTTGCTACTTATGGTTTAACTGGGTAGAGTGCTTGATGAGTTAGTTACAATTGAGAAAGAGGGGTGCGTGAGTTCTCTGACCAGTTTTAAAGCCTGCATGATTCCATATAAACCCGTAGTTGTTAGGCTTACGTGGGGTTTGAATGTATACAATGTGCTGCGGTCAGCGGTAAACACATTGACTTCCGGACCGTCTGTCTTGAGAATGGTCTTGATACCGATAAAAGTGTGTGACTTGTATTTCTCAGCAAAATCATTGAGGACAGATTTCCTGTATTCTTCTGAGGATGAACTTTTCTCAAGTTTCAGTAAAGACAGGTCAATTTTGAATTCTTGTAACAGCACAGGTTGAATTTTGCATGGGCGGTGTTTTTTAATCTGAGAGAGTTGAATATTAAGTATTTCGAGAGGTTCCTTGATTTTTAGATAAAAGGAATGATTGATTTATGTTTCTTGAAGAGATCCCGAAGGTATGGTGAAACATTGTTGATTATAATTGGATTGATAGACGAGCCAGCTTTAATTGCATACTTCATGCCGAGCAATTGACGTTCGAATTGTAGAGATGGCTCCTTGGCTTCAGTAAGTAGGCTACCAATAGGCGTGGTAAGGAGGCATCCTTACAGTTGTCTGATAATTGTTTTATAAGTAAGAAGCAAGATGTCTATATTCGCTCCCCAGTTGTTGTGGTTAAGATATTTGAGAATGTTAAGCTTTTTTTACAGTTGTCAATCAGCTTCTGAATATGTTGTTTCCAGCTCAATTTGTTATCAAAGTATAGGCCTAGGATTTTAGTACAGCGGACCAGGTAGGACATGGAAACCAGTAAGAGATGCGCATAGTATGGTGCCTATTCCTGAAAATAGGATACATTCAGATTTTTAGTGGAGAATTTAAATCCTGACTTCACGGAAAATTCGGAGAGTTTGTCGAGAGCTTCTTGCATGTACTTTTGAGTGTTCAGCAGATTATTGCCTTTACATAGAACAATGATGTCATCCCGTATTACCTTATTGTAACAGGTAAGGCAATATCCTTATCGACGTCGTTGATTGCGATAAGGAAAAGTGTTACACTCAAAACTGACCCTTGTGGAAGACCATTTTCAAGCATCCTAGGTTGAGATATTTGGTTATTAATTCTGACTTGAAGCTGTCTATTAAGTGTAAAATTGCGGATGAACTCGAACATATTTCCATGAACACCGATGTTGTGAAGAATTCTAAGTACTCTATAGGTCCAGACTATATCATAAGCCTTTTCTATGTCTAAGTTGACAGCAAGTACATGTTGTTGATTGATGAATGCTTCTTGGATGATTGTGGCAGTATTCAGTAGGTGAGATTGTGTGGAATGTCCTTGGCGGAAACCAAACTGGTTGTTAGTCAAAATTTGTTGGGAGTCCAGAAACCAACGTAGTCTATTGTTGATGATCCGCTCAAGAATTTTGCACACATTAGATGTTAGAGATATTGGACGGTAGTTATCAGTTATAACCGGGTCTTTACCGGGCTTACGGACAGGAATAACAGTATCCAGTCTCCAGGTGCTTGGGAAGGTCTTTTCTTCTCTTCTATAGAATTGTAGATGCGTAATGGAATAGATTTTCCTTTAGGGGGTAGCTTTTTAAGGAGAATATTTGGAATATTGTCGGGGCCAGGAGAAGAATTGTTGGACGCTTCAATAACTTCATCAAGTTCATGTGGTGAGATATCCAGTTAAATTGGAATTTATGAGCTAAAATTTCATTCCCTTTAGGAATTAGTTTGGTTCCTTGTTCATTTTTATGTGAAAGAAATTCGTGCATGTAGTTGTTGGAACTCGAGTTATTGGAGAATGTCTTGGCAAACTGATTAGCAATGTCAGATGGGGCAGTAAATATTTTATCGTTGCTTTTAATAAAGTGGATACAAGTTGATATTTTATTTCCCTGAATAGCTTTGATTGTTCTCCATGTATCATTGATGTTACAGTTACCGTTTAACGATGATAAGTATTTAGACCAAGAATTGGTTTTGCTTTCTTGATGACTCTTCTGGTGATAGCTCTGGTCCTTTTGTATTGAAGTCTGTTCTCAGTTGATTTATGTTTCTTATAACGGTTAAATGCATGTTTTTAATTCCTTATTGTTTCTTTAGAGTCGCTATTCCACCATGGTGTGTTTGCTCTTTTAATTTTGAAAAATAACTTAGGAATAGCCACGTTTGCTGCAGTAATAATCAAATTACAGAAGGACTTCGATGGTAGCATCAATGTTCTTAAATTTAAAGGGTATATTATCGCCTATTGGGGATGCAGAAATGAAGTTCTGATATTCTTCCCAATTGGCTTTATTGAAGTTCCATCTGTTTACTTGAACTGAAGGAGCAGGTTAATATTTATGTTGTTAATGCCGATAAAAATGG
The DNA here is from genome assembly GCA_964035755.1 of Teleogryllus oceanicus. NCBI lineage: Eukaryota > Metazoa > Arthropoda > Insecta > Orthoptera > Gryllidae > Teleogryllus > Teleogryllus oceanicus. The sequence goes on along the minus strand of CAXIVR010000002.1, from coordinate 23,246,657 downwards.
GGAAATGATCGCTATCATATGGGTAGTCTGAAACGTTCCAACAGCATTTGTGTGCGAGGGATGCTGATGATATAGATAAATCTATGGCGCTAAAATTATTGTTGTTGATGTTGACATGTGTAGATTCTCCAGTGTTTAATACATTGCAATCGTGGTATTCCAAGATGTCTTCAAGTACAAGGCCTCTGTTATCTGTTTTATGAGACCCCCATACAGTTTATGACTGTTGAAATCCCCTAAAATGAGGAAAGGCTTTTCCAGTTTATTAATTATGTCGATTAATTCTTGTGCGTCAAAATTGTAGCTGTTTGGTAAGTATAAATTACATATAATAATTGAAGTTGGTGAGAGTATTTTGATGGCATTTGTTTCAATATTAGATTGCAAGTTCAGTTCTTCATATGGGATGTGGTGTTTAATATATATTGCAGCTCCACCACTGGCATTATTAGTAGTAGTTCTGTTTCTGAAGAAGCATTTATAATAACCTTTGATATGGGCATGATGAGAATCATTAAAGTTAGTTTCTTGAATGCAGATGACATCTGGCTGGGTAAGGTCGCACAAATGCTGTAAACTTTCTAGTCTAGGATAGAAACCGTTGACATTCCATTGGAGAATATTCATTAGTTGGAGCTCATGTCTGCACTGGAGTCTGATTCAGTACATGATTCTTCAGAGGGTGGTAGAACAGACTTTTTTTTTACAAAGTCGGAAATTTTTTTTTAAGAAATTATTGCTAAGGATGGGGTCAACAGCATTAAAAGAATTTTCCAGAAAGGATTTAAATTGATGGTAGGTAAGAGGATATATGCCTTCATTGTCTTGAATAATTGATTTTAGAGGAGATGTTTGTTCCTAAAAATCTACTTTTAGTTAATTCAGATTTCCTTGTTTTTTTTTTAATTTTTTAAGGTTTTAGTTATTTCAGATTTCCCTGACTCATTTAGCTGTTCTTTTTTCTTCTTTTTCCTTTTAGGTTGTTTCAGGGTTTCATCTGTGTTTGCTTTTCTGGTGGAACTTGAAGATTCAGGAACGTGAGAAGAGTCAGTTTGTGGGCCTTTTTTGTTTAGGTTATATGAATATAACAGTTTGGGCCTGTTTTTGGTGAAGGTTAGGAAAATTCTCATTGTCATTAACTGGGGGCACAGTGATTAAAGACTTCTGTGCATTACTTGTAGGTGCAGATTGATTTCCATTTGCAGAGAGATCACTGTTATTGATTTGATTTTGGTTAGAGGGACAATGGTTAGCAATGTGGCCTTCCTGCTTGCATAGAAAACATACGACATTGTCAATGGAAAAGTAAATATGGTATGTTGGGTCTTGATGGCATACCAGTGCAGATTCCGGTAACTTGTCAATATCATCCGGATCTATATAAATCTGCCGTCGAAAGCTCATAATATGAGAGAATCCAGGTTCCGAAATCCCAGCTCTGATAAATGACATCTTAGTGGAGGGTTTGATGTTGTTTCTATTGAAAATGTTCAGGATTACCTCACGAGGTATAACAGGACACACATTAGAGATAATAACCCGTACTTGCTTATTGATGAGTGGTCGTATATTCAGTTTTTGATTATTAATAGTGATAAATCTGTGTGTATTCACAATATGTTCAGCAATCTTTTGAGTTGAGAGGAAGAAACAGATTCTATTGTTAGAAATTCTTGAAACAAAACGAATATCTGAAGGGTTAACAATCGAGGCTATTTTTGAAACATAATCCTTGATGCTAATACCTTCTTGGCATCAATCACAATCGCTTGACTTTTGTTAATAAATTTCCGATTGCACCCAAGAGAAAAGGTTTTGCTTACTTGTTTATCTGTCGGTTCTGAGGTTATGTTGCCGTTGGTGGAAGTTTCCATCGTGGTAGGATGCCAGCCGCTGGGGCAGCTGACTTTTGAGTAAAAGCTGGCTCTCCTTGTTGAATGGATGAAGAATACAGAACTTAGAATTACAGGCACTTACTCGTGTAACAATTTCTCACAACCTCGCAGTGTGCACCACAAACACGTCTACCGTTCACGGACGCACCATAGCGAATGACGTAAATTTCATTTTGATATATTCTTTGTTTTCTTCTAAAAAATGACTCAAATATAATATTATTTCAATATCTCTCACGCCGTTTATACGCACATTTCCATTGATTTGTATACAATATTCAGTGGCGGCTCGTGGGTATTCGCACGTTCGCATGTGCACACCCAAATTAATTCGGTGCCATTTCTCTTAAACATCTCTTAACAAGAGGAGAATAAGTCCTCCAGAGCATTCCGAAACATGTTATTTCAAAACCGCGCCTATTCGGAAGCTGCGATTGCCGTCCTCCGCCTTTCTTTCGTGAGAAGCCTGCGGGAGCATCACTCGGGACAATGCGACCGAGGAACCGGAGTCCTAGGTGCCACGGGCTGCAGGGAAGGGAACAACGGTGGCTTATGGAGGCCTGGCGCAAACCCGGCGAGGTGCTCCATCTACGCGCAGGCGCAGTGGCGATCTCGGAAAGCCTTGACGTGTCTCGAAGATATAACACTCGAGTAGCATAAGTTTTTAACAGAAGTATGACCTTGAACGAAGAAAGCGTGAGATATCTCTCCACTTAAATGAGCTTTCGCACTAGCGCGCGAAACGCGAACGCGTTGCTGTGCACTGTTGCATTCATAAAAATGTTAATAGTATATAATATGTGTATTCTCTTGTGTTTTAAAGTGAGTTGCAATTACAGAACCATTCCGAAGTATTCAAACCCCTAGTGTATTTGTAAACTGTAAGTATTAGGCTACGTTTCAATGTGTTTTGAGAAACCGAAATCAGAGAGTTCTTTTTCTGTCAAGGGTGTTTGTGCAACTAACAATGAATAGCGTTGAAAATATGAAACGTAAGAAATCAATGATTTCAATGAAAAAAACCACAGAAAAAAATTGCTGAAAAGAAACAATGGAATGGAATTGTTCGGCATGCTATCAGACGTCATAAGATGATTTGTGTTTAATTGTCATTATTAATGTTAATGTGTGTCAATGCATGCATGTAATGTATATGTGTGTGCGTGAGAGAGAGGCAGAGGGAGAGAGAGTGTGGGAAAAAGAAGAAAAACGTTGCACACCCTAATGGCATGACCACGAGCCGCCACTGACAATATTGCATTTGTGAGGAAATGTGTTTTCAATGACTTCAAATTAAGCTTTTCGAAAACTGAATAGATTCCCGTGAAAATCAGAGTCGATTTTCGCATTTTCTGTAAAGCTTAAGCGCCATTTTTTAACACGTTCTCTGCCAACTACGAGTATATTCATTCACGTGAGTTTACGTGACAGCTACATTATAAGTTAAAGATCGTCTTACCTAAATCCCCGAATACGAGTATATCCGTAGTAAATGAGTGCAATGTTTGGACTTTTGGCGTACAGCGAAAGCACTAAATAAAACTCTGGGCGTACTGAAATGATAATTTATTAAAATTCAATGTGGTAAATTTTAAAATATTTTATCCACGGTAAGTGCAGGTTTTTCATCACATACCGGATACAAATAACGCGTTTGGTGGCTTTTCTTCTGTGCACTACAAACCCTAGATGGCTTTGTTGGCCCTATATTTTTCTCTGTTGGTGAAAGTGCTTCTAAATAATGATATTTGTGTTTTCTTTCTTACAGGTGAGTTTCACGCTGGTCAATTTCACGGAATTTCAGGCTAGTAAATTTAGCTCAATTGGTTTCAGACTATAAGAGATAAGCATAATTGATGTAAATTTCAAGAAGATGAAGACCAATTTTCTTGGACAAACGGATTGTTTTTCTCAGTGATGCTTTGCATTTGGTCAGATAAATCAGTGCCAGGCATTTTTTCATTATCGTTTTTAATGATGTGTTTCTTTGGTATCTTGCCATTTCGATTACGAACATCAACATTTTCCACACTATACGTGTTTGATTTGGTCAGTCCTTCAGGCTTATCTTTCCATTTGAAAACTACTGCCGCTCCTCTTCGTATCCTATTAACTTCACTTTTATACAGCTTTTTTACTATATATTTTGGCTTCACTTTTCTATTCGCGCGTAGTGTATGACATATGTATGTTTTGTGGAATGTTAGTTCATTTAATAAGAATTGTAGTATTACAACAGAATTATAAAAATTGTCCATGTACAATTTATTTCCATTGTCTAAATTGTCAACTATCATATATAGAACTTCCTGAATTGCGTGACCAGTCTCTTTGTCAGTATTTTCAGATTTTTCACAGCTAATGGGTACTATTAATACAATTCCATTTAATTCGCATAACTTACATAACTTGATACTGTACTTGTGTTTTTTTTATGATTTTTTTGAGAAATAAAATTCTTCCGTGCCATCGTATCATAGACGATTCAATGGAGATGCTTTGGTTTAGTACATAATTGCCCTTCATAATTTATTGAATTAATTCAAAAGAGGTTTAATTTGGTACAATCTCTCGTCCGTTTTTACAGTGTTGTCTGCAAAATGGAGAAATCGAAGAATGAATTGAAAACTGCTGCGTCTAATGAAAGATCGCAAAAATGGAAAATTGTAAAATTCACTTGTTCATAATGCAGTGTGTTTGGAAGATTAAACGGACCCATTTGCAGCAACAATCCAAGAAAAGCTTTCATTTCTAGTACATTCGTGTCATTCCAAGTGGAAAGATGACTTAACTTTCGAAGGGGTCTTTTCTTATATATTTATTGTGAGGCATATTGCGACGGCGGTGTCTTCGACCGCACGTTGGGAGAGCCACATTTAACGTTAATTTGCTCCCCTCTTACGTCAATCAAGGTGCCGGCTAGCTCAGGAAGCGGTGAAAGCCTCGAATAGGGGCGGTGATGTGTAGCTACATTTCGAAATGAGAAGAAAACAATTATAAAATAGCATGAAATTTAATCAAAATAAAAAAAAATAGAATTGAATTACCCAAATGACTAAACATGTTTGCTAACAGACTGTGCATGAGCTCAGCGGTGCTACTTTCCATTCCCTAACCCTTAATTCCAAGTACAAAAATCAATACAAGAAAATTGTATACAATAAGATTACAGCAAATTAAAAAATTGAAGATGAACATTAATTAGGAAGAGGCCAATGCGCGAACAATACTTTCTGAGAATTATTCCAATTGTAATCAAACACGAATGTGTGTGTGCTAGGCTTGTAAATAAGTGTAAATACATACAAGTATGAATGAGTGAGTGAATGGAAATAAAACGTTATCAAGACTATACAAATAAGAAACATTAAAAGACAATTAAAAGCACAAACGTTATCTTAGGTTGCCGGCCAAAGCGCCGGCTTTATCCATAGGTGAAGTTAGTATTAAGTTAGTAAGTAAGCACTGCCCTCTTCTCTGTCGCAAACACCAACGAGCTGTGGCACATGTACCATAACCAAAGTAATAAACGACCGCTCCGCCAGGGCTACTGGCGGAGGGAAAACTGGAAAAAGAAAATGCCCCCCCCCCCGCGGACGGACACCTTGGCGACAAGGCCATAGCGAACACATCGGAGCTTCCGCCTCCGTCACCGCCGCCACCGGCCTTGCGGACCCCGGCAGCGGGGGAGGCGAAACCAGCCGACCGCGGTCCACCGAAGCGGTCGCCGGCACCACACCACTATCTCCAAAGGGAGAAACCGCAACCGTCGCTGCTACAGCTGCAGCTGAGACCTCGGCCCTACTCCCGGCGGTAACGCCTCCAGAGGGTCGCGGGCCGGGACCCCCCCGGGAAGACCCCCAAAGGAAAACCCGGCCCCCGGCAGCACGTAACGCCTCCGCAGCCCAGCTCCTTCCCTCCCCAACCCAAGACGGCGAAGGCACCGATGGCAGTTGGCAAACCGTCCCTCACGGCCGCAGAAAATGCCATATTAAACCAAACTCAAGATTTCCCCCGATGCTCTGCTCGCCTACGGTCGTGCGCTGGGCGAAAGGAAAGGGAAAAAGACAACAATTGGTCGAGTTAAAAACCGGGGGAAGCGCATTGTGTACGGCATTCACACCACCGACAAGGTGGCGAATTTAGAGGCGGAGTCTTACGCGAAATTAAATGGCATATTTCTATTCGGGCACCCGCCACCACGCGAAGACCATGAAAAGACCATCCGCGCGGCAATCATGGAGCTGCCGAGAGGGTTATTTGAGGGTGAAGTGGCGCAAGAGCTGAGGGAGCTCGGCTACGATCGCGTGGACGTCAGGCAACACTGTCGCCCAAAAGAATCTGCGGTCACCGAACCTACAGGTGAAGGCGAATTACCACTAAACGAATGGCAGCGCAGTAAACTGCATACGGGGACATTTATGGTCACCGCGACTCACCTGCCTCGCCTAAAATTTACTCGATCCGTCAGTTCTATAACTTTGACGTGATGGTAGAGCGCGAAAAGAGGGCACAATACCTCTTTTGCGCCCACTGCTGCAGATGGGTTCACCACTCGGCCAATTGCGCCTGACTACCGCTTTAAGCTCTGCAAGGGAAATGGCCACCCTACGGAGCAGGACAAGCCGGAGTTTAAGGGCACGGCGCACCATCCCAAACGGGGAAACTATAATCTCCCGCGTGTATGCTGCAACTGCGGCGGACGCCGCGTAGCTTCCTACTCCGTCTGCAGCTACTTTAGCCTCCCCGGTCGTCCCTCAGACGATGCCGGGGGAAACGCCAGGCGGCCAAATCAAGGCACATATGCCCGAAACTAGGGCGGTGCATCCCGGCAGGAAGGTAACGGGACAGCCTGGTCAGCGGCGTTACAAATCCTAGCAGAGGCAAATGCCGCTCAGGCCTCCGTGTCGCAGGGCACAAGCGGTGCGGTGGAATCGCGGACCAGTGCTCCACCCGCGGCCGCCCCTGCAGCATTCTCCAGAAGCCAGTTTCTGGCAATGCTAGCACAGCTCGCAGCTCTTCTCCCGGAAGATGGCGCAAACTAATAGGAGAAGGCCACAATCTACCTGCATGCAATCGCTGCGTGCATGCACCTGGAATGCGCGCAGCGCACTGCACAGAGTACCAGCAAATAGGCGAGTTTATTCAATCGTATAAACTCGATATCATGGCGATACAAGGAACGTGGTTCAACGCCCGGAGTGACTTCCAAATTCAAGGATTCGCTACATACTGGAGCGACCGCGAAGGCAGATTGGGAGGTGCTGTCGCATTGAACATTCGTCGCGACATCCCTCAGCTCAAAACAAACCTCCCGACCCAAAAGCTGACATCTCTGGAAGCGGTTGGGAACCAGCTGACTCCTTGTCGAGTATACTGCCCAGATCAATCTCTAAACGTCTCAGAAATCGAAGCTAGCCTCGCTCTCGACACCAAGGTTCTGTTACTTGGTAATTTCAATGCAAGGCACCGGTCGTGGGGATGCTTAGGTTCCAACAGGAACGGCACCAACCTCGCCACTCTAGCAGCGATGCGACGGGGCGTATATGTATGCGCACTGAAATGTCTTACATACTTACCGACAGCCCAGTGCGGAACGCGCAAGCGACCGGGTATTATCGACTTTGCCATCGCGAAGGGTATTGATGGCAATGTACCGTCGTCACTTCCCGAACTGAATTCCGATCACATCAGATAATATGTGTAGTGTTATCTCAAAAAAACAACGCGCATCACTGACTGGGCGTCTATCAAGCTCAAGTGAGCGATTTGCTCGAGAAAGAGACAGCTAGTGACGAACACGGACATAGAATCTGCAGTGGACTTCTGGTTCACTGACACGATCATCTTCGTGTACAAAAAGGTCACGAAAGTGATGCGCGAGCCGGATTCTCGTCCCGAGCTCACAGAGGAGCAAAGACGGACACTGCAAGCGCTGAGAGCTATTATATTAAGGATAATATTGATATAAGTAAGTTTACCCAGTTGTTGGCATTTTTAAAAAGGGAACGTGAAGGATATAAAACAAAAAATCAACGATATTTTCAAAAGAAAACATACATAAATTTTTAATAGAAGCTGACGATAATAATTATTTGTTGATGAAGGTGACCTTAATAATTGGTACATTTGGCGCTTGCCGTAGAGATGAGTTAAAGAATCTTAAAATAAGTGACATAGAGGATAGACAAACATGTATTTTAATTAATCTACCAAACAGTAAGACTTTAATTGCAGAGAATTTGTAATTAGTGAAGGGAATATTAAAAGATTTAACTGTTTAGAAACATTTGGTAAATATTTTCGCCTTCAACCTGAAAGTGTCAAGCACGATCGTTTCTTTGTATTTTACAAAAATGGAAAATGTACTTGCCAACCTGTTGGAATAAATACTTTTGGAGGCATTCCGAAGTGAATAGCAAAGTATCTTGGTTTGCAGAACCCTGAAAGATTTACAGGACATTCTTTTCAGCGATCGTCCGCTTCATTACTAAAAAGTGCAGGTGCTGATATGGATATGCTGAAGAGGCACGGTGGATAGAAGTCGTCTTCTGCTGCAGAAGGGTATGTGGAATCGTCACTAGAAAACAAGAAACAAATAGCTATGAAAATTATGGGGAGAAATTGTATTTCAAATACTAATATGAATTGTCAGGCTTCAACATCATCAGGAATTACAATTGCGAATTGCAAGAAATTTGTTGTTAATGCATATAATAAGTAATTAAAACATGTTTTTATTATTGTTATTATTTGAAAAATTGTTAACAAAGTTATTTTCATAATAAATTATTTGAATAATTATTGTTATTCTCAATAGTATACCATGGATTGGTGCTCGTCTCAGAATAACCCTACTCGTATACCATTACCGCACTAGTGTGATAATGAAGTTCATTAGCACACTAGAGCGGTAAAGTACTTCATTACAAAACTAATTATAATAGCTGAATGTTTCAAATTACCTAACCAAAGTGGATAATAATTTGTACAACTTGATTGTGATTAATGTCAACAGGTCATGCTTAACTAAATAATTGTAACAACTTATTCTGCGAACTAAAATCACATCTTTTTTTCCTATTCAATTATCTCTTATTGTATTTAATACCTTCTGTCTATCACTATAATTTTAATATCCGGTTCTGGCGAATCGGCGCGAACTGACAGAATGACATCGCTATGTGCAACTCTATTGTAACTTTTCTGCAGATACTTTGTTCACTATAATTGTAAGTTTTCAACTTCCTTTTCTTCTTCTTCTTCTTCTTCTTCTTATTATTATTATTATTATTAATAATATTATTTATATTATTAATAATAATATTATTTATATTATTATTATTTATTTATATTATTATTAATAATGTAATTTATATTATCATTATTATTATTATTACAGATACATTTTACTTTCCATCTGGTTCATTTATACGAAATAGACTGACGACACAGTGGTAGAATACTCCCAAATATAATATCTAGAAATATTCAGCGATAAATTTATCACCAATGAGAGTTGAGGTTAGGTCTTTTCTTTGACCATTTATTAAAACATCCTTAATTCCTCTTATATATAAACAACAATTTATTAACACACACACACACACAAAGACAACGTACAACCATGTGCCTCTACATATATATCGAATTTTCCTCATTAAATAAACATATTGAATTTGTTGGTTCTCTGATGTCTCTCTGGACCATCAATATTGTGACATACCAGACAGTCACACAATATTTTGATGGGAATTGGGGATAAACATTTATTAAATTCATCGTGAAAAGTATAAATGTTGAGGGCACAGGCATGCAGGCAGTGCGTTCTTTAGCGTTTTGAATCTTTGCAGGCAGGGCGTTCTTTGCGTCTTAAGCGTTTTGAATCGTCGAGGGCATATCGTTTACGTAAAGTAGGAACAGAATAGGCCCTAAAATCGATCCTTGAGGAACTCCACGTGCAATGGGCAGAGTCGGAAAGGTGCGTACGTAATGTTCCATCATCCCAATAACCTATTTCCACTCTCGGCTATCGTTGTTTAAGGTACGAACATAACCAATCTAGAGTAATACCACGGATTCCATATGAACGTAATTTGGAAAGTAAAATGTCACGATCAATGACGTCAAATGCTTTTGAGAGATCTAAAATAATTCAATAGGTGTTTCGTTTTGATCCAATGATGAGGTGGCATCTTTAACAAAAGAAAGTATAGCTGTTTCCGTTGATTTTGATTTTCTAAATCCACGTTGGCTATCTGAATGCGCGTCGTGTTTAGTGAGAAAGGTTTCCATTCGTCCGTAAAAATGTCTCTCTAAAATGTTTGAAAAAACTGATAGAAGAGAAATGGGCCGATAATTTTGAATTGATAATTCATGTTTGAGGATGCTTGTTTTGAAAAGATGACTGACCATCGAACATCCGCCCCCCCCATGTCTGTGGTCAATACTAGCACCAAAACCGATCAGTCGATTTACTCCAATACTGATATTTCACGAACCTCAAAACCGTATAAATTTTAAATTGATATTTTAGTTTTGTGGCGATACTCTCCAATAGGCCTCAACACATTGAAGATAGAAATTTTTACATTTTTGGCCATCCCCACACAGTGTTTGTGTAACTGAGAGTGTGCGTGAGTGCGGATGTGCGCTTCAGTCACTCACACCAGCGCACCATTGGAGACATAGCAGCGACGCCGACCACCAGCACCATTTGACGCGTCTCCGTCTCTTGATGGGGCACTGCTGATTGGTGATCGGATCCGGCCATGAGATTCCAAGAAATTTACAAATACATGTATTTCCGTATTTTGTCGTTGCGATCTTTGTGAGTTTGCCAGGAATTAAACAACGCTCCCTCAATAGATCTATGTAGGAGGCGTTGATTAAACTTCAGTACCCGAGGACATTGTTCGTTCAGTACGACACAATTGTCTTTGACAACGTTGGCAACATTGATCTTGAAATATTTAAGGGGAGGGACCTGTGAAATTTGATGAAAACTTATTTTTTTTTGTTTTTATCACTATAAATAAGATCACACTTTGTAGATTCTTGTCGCTGAGTCTCATTCCTCTCAGATGAATTTAAATGCCCGAAACGATGATTTAAATGCCCATGCGCGCAATGTGCCACGCCCCCTTTTTCTCTTTTTTTTTTCCACTCTTTGTTCTTTTTCAAATATTACCACAATAATATTTGAATTTCCCGTTTGTTTTTTTAGGGAACTTCTTGTAGAATCCTTGAAGAACATCTGAATGCTGAAATCAGTTTCTTGAGCAGTGAGCAGTGAGCTTGTGTGAGCGTGTTACAGTGAGCGTCTTTCTGTGTTCCGGTGTTAGTCCTCGTGTTTCGGTGTAGAAGTATTCTTGTAGAAGTTTCATTAGCGTTTTGTGATTTATATTTTATTATCATTTTTATTAGTTATTACGTGTTTTTCTTAGTATTTATTCAGTTTTTCGTTATAGTAATCGTAAGTTCTATCGTAAATAGTTTTTAGTGAAATAGATTTAGGTTAGGTGTAGTAGTTTTAGTTATTTTATGGGATTAATATTTTTTCATTACTGTATATTATTCAAAGATACTTTGAAATATGATAAAGTTTTGTCTAAGAAGCCTAACAAGCCTGGGAAAAAAGGCCAAGCAAAGAATCTTTAGCAGGCAAAATTTGCTCATGGTGTGTCTGAAGAATATCATCATCAACAACAACAACAACAACAACAACAACAACAACAAAGCATATGTCTTGTACTAGTCTTGAAGAAGAACCTGTGCCTTCTACTTCTGACCTAAATGCAAGTGCCACTATGAAGAAGTCCATCAAGTGAAGTATCACACAAAATAAGTGTAAAACGTGACCAACGCAGACTCAAACACAGTGTTGAATCTAATAAACCATCCAATAAATGTTGCAGGAAAAAAAGTTAACAAAAAGTAGGATAAAACAATGCCAAAAGGCAGTTCAAGTCTCCACATATGCATGCTGCTGGTACATTTTAGGGCCAGTCAGAGCCACTATATGCATGTATATCTTTAAATTCATTTTTCCGAAACTTTGCTTTTCCAGCAAATTAGAGTTTTTAAAACATCCCTTTGGCCACAATTTTTTTAATATTCTGTAGAAATGTTTACAGTAGCTTAATATATCAATAAAGAATAAAGGTTGCTTGTCAGAGAGCCCAGATTAATTTAGTTTTCCTTCTGTGGTCATATAAACATTTAAAAAGAAAAAAATCAGAATATTTGCATTCCAAACATTCAACATTTTTTAAATAAAAAACCGTTCATGATATTTATGTAATATAGCAACTTTTCTTTTCAAGATCTCAAGATTATGTAAAATGCAAACTAAATTGATGAAATTGTTACTATTAATATGTTCATTACGTGGTAAAATTTTGAGTTTTGAAAAAAAATTCCTTTGAGAAATCATATTTTCACAGGTCCCTCCCCTTAACTGAACAAGTCTAGTTAATTTGAAGAAGTGAATCGCGCGGCATATTTAATTTTCATTTTTCAATTTAAGAGTATTGTCTTGGACCTTTTAAAGAATTTCCAGTAAACGTGAAGAAAACGTAACTGAGTATTGTTAGAGGATGAACCTTTGACTTCTCACTTTACATTCGTATGTGTAAAAATTGCACTTTTCAAATGAACGTCACCCAAAACGTATTATTATTTAACTTAACTAACTCTTATTCACATAAACATACAAAACAGTGGCCTTTCAATATTTTTAAAACTTCGCATACAAAACGATAAGTAAATCATTGGCAGAAGTAGAAGTGAACACAAATGAGACTGAGCTTGTGAAGTTATAATCTCTACAAAAACTAAGACAGAAAAATATGGAAGAGTTATTTTTTGCACCATCAGTGTAAATATGATAACAATCGATATATTTTAGTCTCATTTCTTCAAATGTTTCTTTCCAAGCATTACGTGATAAACTCTGCTTATGATGTTCACAAAGTGTAGGGTCAGTCTTAATATAAAATAAAATCTATGGTAGGATACCTGATAAATCTTGTTTCTGAATTTACTTAAATTTACAAATATTGCACGCACTACTGCACAAAATTCATTAAAATATAAAAAAAATCTACATAACCCTTATGAAACTACTATTAATGGACAACAAATTTTATATAATGGAAATTTTTCTGTCTTCAATTTTGTAGTCGAAGAAAGACGCTGAAAAAGTCAATATTTTGCAATTTTCGAAAATTCACAATTAACCACAAAAATCGGACTTACGCGACCTTTGTAACTGCAATTTAGTCTTAGCTTTAAAGAAATATAAAGAACAAATTTGGAGCCGTTTTTGAGAACATTTTGAAAATGTCTGAGGGACTTCATGTAAAGTAAACCCAAATTTTGAATAATGTTTTCAAAATTTCAAAGCTTCAACTAAAAGGCAGATCGTCAGCGATTTGTTTCATTTGGAAGAGATCGTACGATCATAATAAGTTTGGGCGTATGTAGTGTTCACAGACAAACGGTCCAACAGTCAGAAGGACATACAGACGGAGGGAAGGACGTTTTGAAAAAAAAACAACACTTTTTCGGTATCAGGGGAACCCAAAACGTGTATTTTCGTTGAAATCTCAAAATCAATTTTCCGCAGCATTACATAATTTTCTCTGTACTACATATATTACTCCTGTATATACGTATGTATACAAGAAAATGATTGGACCAGCGGGGCACCGCCCCAGCCGAGACAAGTTCTGAGCTCCCGACCGGTCTACCGGATTATGTAGTGTGTGTGTGTAAAGGGAGAGGATAGGACAAGGAAGTGGAACGACAGATCGCGCGCGGTCCGTGCCTCGTCTGGTAGGGTACTGCTCCGACATTCGACTAGTGTTTATCGGAGAAACAACGGAGAACTACCGATCTGAGCAGCCGGCCGCTAGAATTCTCCTCCAGACAGCGACGGAATTCGTCCTAGCTGAAAAGCTAGTGTGGAAAATCCTGCCGCCGTCAGGACTCGAATCTAGGACCTTCCGGTCAGATGCGCCGCAGTGACATCAGGTGATGCACTGAGCTACCGCTTCCGGTACCAGCTATTGAGATTGTGAACCGTTTTGAAAAGAACAACACTTAACAAGCAAAAATTAGTGCAATATCGGAACCGAGAGTACTCCATCGACGGGATCAACGACGAATCTCTGAATTAATTGTAATATAAGAGAAGGAAACATTTACAAATTCCGAAACTAATGTTGCATTATTTAACATTATATTAGTTATTATGTGCAAGTTCACGTGCAAATCTTTCCAGTTCTGAGCTATAGCAAGGGCTGTTTACATATATTTTAAACATTTTCTTTTTTGAGCACTTATCCACATTTACAGTCACGTTGATTTTTTGAGAAACAATTTCAATATTCACTACATTGCTCCATGTTTATTTAAATATATATTTTGTGGAATGACAAGCTAAAAGAGGGTAATATTTAAAAGCCGTATTTACAAATTTGTTTATAGTAGTATTCTTTCACTGTTACATATTGTTTTAATCTTCAAAAACCAATGTAGTACGTATTTGGAACAATTTTTGAAGAAGAGTTCCCAGCAAAAATGAAACGTTTTAATGTGCTTTCTGTATTACGGCATTCCAGGACATCTACAGCTGTTTCATTTCAGTTTGAAGACATAATTATGGATTGGTTTGGTTGTATGTTTTAATTAAAAAATAAGAGAAAATCTAGGGATGAACTTATTAATCAATTGGAGACACTGCGGAAAAAACATTAGCTCCGAACCCGAAGCCGTAAAAATGGCTTATTAAAAATTTCATAAAACCACAACTATGAAAAATAAAAAAGTTTCATTAATTGCAATAGTGACATTTGAGCAAGAATGAGAAAGACAACATATGACCATTGAAACCGGACCCTTTAGGGTGAGATTGTTGATAAGAATGGAAATTGCAGAGTATTAATATAACTGATCGTAAATAATAGTGAGAGAGTCTGTATTGTTCTAAAATACAAATTTTGAGTAGCTTATGGTTATGGCAAGAACTTTATGGTTAATAGTGGATCCTTGATGCCGAAAAATCTATTGAAAACATAACGTCCGTCCATCTGGGAACACTGCTAGTGCAGAAATCATGCGTGGATTATTTTCCAAATTGAAGAAACCTCTGTCTATCTAGCTTTAGTTAAAGCTTTGAAATTTTGAAAAACATTCTTTAAAATTTAAGGATAATTAACAGATAGCCCCCCGGACATTTACAAAATTTTCTCCAAACGTCTCCAAAATTTTTCTTTACATTTCATGCAAGAAGAGAGAAAACACGTTAATACACGTAGGCTAGGTCCTATTTCCACAGTTATATCTGAATTTTTGAAAACTGCAAAACATAAACTTCCTACAACGATAAAATTAAAGATAATTTTTTTCATTAAATTAAAGTTGTTGTCCACAAAAAGATCTTTCATTAAAATGATTTAGATCTTTTGAGAATGTTAGTAGATTCCTTGCAATATTGCGTGCAGTATTTCCCATTTTAAAAAATAAGAAAAACCATATTTTCTCAAAACCAGCTCCAATTTTTTTCTTTAATTGTTTGTTAATGTTATTACCAACAAAATCCTTTACGATGACATACGCCAAATAGGCCTATTCTTTTTTTTCAAATATTAAAAATGGTAATTTTATGAGCCTGTCTGTCTCGTTGGTAGTTTCTAAAGTAGAGGCTATTTCTTCATAATATTATTATTTTCATAACATGTGCTTTAAATAATAAAAAATATATGAAATAGAAAAATCTAATATGCAAATTATTTTTCTTGAATTTTTTTCGAAGTTTTGGCCTTCATTGATATTATTAGAACATAATTTCGGTTCTGCTATTTGGAATCCGAAAAGTTGAGAAACTTTCAAAAAAAATATTTTGGGCGGCGATTGCTGGCATCAAACAAGATGGAGAGGAAAGATTGTACATCACTAGACCACACCAAGGAAAATAGAAAACTATACTACGAGAAAGTAGTATTATAGTAGTATATAGTGGAGTTGTATAGAGAAAGTTATGTAATGCCGTAGAAAATCGATTCAGAAATACTCGTTTTGGTGTCTTTTGAATCAGAAAAAATATTTTTTTTCTACCAAAATGTTCATACGTCTGTCTGTTTCTCTTTTCACTGGTGTATGTGACCAAGTAGCCTGAACTATTCGTACGATGTTTTGCAATCTCAATTAACCCTAGTCAAACTGGTCTTATTCGATGCTATGGGATTTTGAAAACATTCATTAATTTTTGAGAGACCGGACAGTTTCAAAGTTTTCGCAAAAACGGCTCCAAATTTCTTCTTTAAATTCCCTCTAAGAATAGAGTAAAATACATTTAGAAAGGTGGCGTAGATCCTATATCTAAATCATCCGTTACATTTAAATTTTTGAAAATAGAAAAAAATGGATTGTTTTCTGGCGTCTTGCTACAACTACAAAATTGAAGATAGAGATATTTCCAACAAATAAAATTGGTTCCCAATAAATAGTTCTTTCATAAAGGACATATAGATTTTTTCAAACTTTTGGTAGTTTTCGTGAATAGTGCGTCCAATATTTGCAATAAATAAAAAATGGGTCCAAATAATTTTCTTAGATTCATGGTAATGTTAGTGCCAAACGAACCCTATACGACGACATAAACGTCATATTGCTGTAATCTTTTTTTTTCAAAAATTACAAAAATATATATTTTTTGTCATTGGTAATATAACTTTTGATTTCTTTGTTTTGACGTCGGTAATATTTTTACTAGCGACGAATTTTTTCAACATATCTCACGCCGTTTCTACGCACATTTGCATCGTTTTGTATACAATATTTCATTTCTTTTTTTTAATATATTTATTTCCTGTTCAATTTTACAAATTTTTCAGGATGATGAATAAATGTATACATAACATTTTTGGAGATGCAAGAAATTAGAATCATAATTTAAGATAATTATGATTTTATTTTAATAGTACTTACTAATTAAAAATTGATTTTAATAACTATTCATTAATTTTTGTAATAAATTTAGAGTTTTAAGAGAAGGTGTAATTGAGTAATAAATTAGACAAATATTTATGGGGGGTGAAAAATATTTCATTTCTGAGTGGAAGTGTTTAAATCGACCTCAAATAAATTTTTTCGTATTTTAAATATATTCCCGTGAAAAAGTGCTTCTATTGTCTCATTAAAGTAATGCTTAAACCCCTATTCAAAACACGTTTGCAGCCAACCACGAGTATCTTCGTTTGTGCGAGTTCACGTGCCAGCTACGACATAAATCGTTAAAGAATGTCTTACCTAAATCCCCGAATACGAGTATTACCGTAGCAAATGCGTGTAAAGTTTGGATATTTGGCGTACATCAAAATAACTAAATAAAACTCTTGGCGTACTGAAATGATAATTTATTAAATTAAGTGTGATTAATTAAAAAAAAAATTTTTTTCACGCGAAGTGCGGGTTTTTCATCACATACCGGACAAAAACAACGCGTTTCGCGGCCTTTCTTCTGTCCACTACAAGCTCTACATGGGCGTGTTGGTCGCATATTTTTGTCTGTTAGAGGTAAGCTTCTAAATAATAAAATTTGTGTTTTCTTTCTTGCGAGTTTATTTGTCGTTTGATTAAGCATTCGACAATTTTTTCACGGCATTTGAGGCTGTTCATTTTATCTCCAATGATTTCAGACTATAGGAGATAAGGAATATTGATGTACATTTCAAGAAGACGAACACCAATTTTCTTCAACCAACGGATTGTTTTTCTCAGTGATGCTTTGCATTTGTAGATAGCTTTGCATTTGGTGAGATAAATCCGTTCCAGGCATTTTTCATTATCGTTTTTTATGTGTTTTTTGAAATCTTGACATTTCGATTACGAACATTAACCACTTCCACACAATGGATGTTTGAGATGATCAGTACTTCAGGCTTATCTTTCCATTTACAAACTACTGCATCTCTTTTTCTATTCTTAATAACTTCACTTTTATTCACTTTTAATTTTGATTCCCCTTGCTATTCGCGCCTAATGTACCACATACGTATGTTTTGAGGAGTGTTAGTTCTTTTTCCAAGGAAACAGAATTGTAAAAATTGTCCTTGTACAATTTATTTCCATTGTCTAAATAGTCATCTATCATATATAGAACTACCTGAGTTGCGTTACCAGTGCCTTTGTATGTATTTTCAGATTTTCCGCAGCTAAAGGCTACTTTTAATACAATTTCATTTAATTCGCATAACTTATATAATTTGATACCGCACTAATGTTTTTTATTTATGATTTATTGAAGAAAAAAGTCAATAGAAGTGCTTTGGTATTGTGCATAATTGCCTTTCATAATTTTATTGAATTCATTCGAAACAGGTAAAATATAATACAATCCATCGTCAGATTTTAGTGTTGTCTGCAAAATGATAAAATCGAAGAATGAGTTGAAAAGTGTTCCGGCTAATGAAAGTGTGCCAAAATGGAAAATTGTAAAACTCACTTTCATCCCAATAATGTTGTATGGTTGGAAGCTTCAAC
Source organism: Teleogryllus oceanicus (assembly GCA_964035755.1). NCBI lineage: Eukaryota > Metazoa > Arthropoda > Insecta > Orthoptera > Gryllidae > Teleogryllus > Teleogryllus oceanicus. The sequence goes on along the minus strand of CAXIVR010000002.1, from coordinate 23,228,214 downwards.
GGACCCATTTGCAGCAAGAATTCAAGAAACACTTTCATTTCTATTACATTTGTGTCTGTCCAAGTGGAAAGACGGCTTAACCTTTGAAGTAGTGTCTGCTTATTTTTTTATTTATTTATTGTGAGGCATTAATTTTTACGACAAAAAAATATTATTCGGAAAAACACAAAACATCTTTACCCACTTGTAAATACTGATGTCTTCAATTTTCAAAGCCTGGGTTCTCGCTGAATTCAAAATAAGGCGGGTCATCTCCTACTTCGGACCTATCATTATCGTTGTTCTGCACTGTCCCTTATTCATATTTGTCATTCTCATGTCACTATGTCGTGCTTTTTTCTGCAGTATTATCGGTAATAGATTCACTAGACCTTTCACTGGATGGAATGAAATCATCTGACTTTCCAACAGAACAATCACTCCATTCTGAATCACTGACATTTCCATCACATTATACTTTTCAGTGATAGGTGTTCTTCTTTCCGCCATTTTCACTCTTCATTCACGGGATATGTTCTAAACGATCTTCTCAAATACTTCTTCAGCGACTCTTTTGAAATTAACAGACAATAAAGTCGCAGTTGTTTTGTGTACATGCATAAAATGGTCGAGTATGACCTTACCGGTTTGCGAGCAATCTCGTAGTTGGCACGGGATGAAAAAAAAAAAATATTCTGTAAACCAACTACAAAAATACAAGTGTGAACTTATATTTTGCTAAAATTAATCCGCTACGTAGAAATTTAAATATTAAAACAATGGAAACAATTTTAAAAGCGTAAAAATGCAGATTCGCCCTTGCGTATGTGAACCGTCGCAATGCATCAGCTTTGGCAGCGATCGTGGAAAAATGGCTTCAAATTTTTCAATGAAAATATCTATTCAGGACGAGGTTTCACTCTTCTGTAATACTCCTGAAGTAATATTTAGATCTTACTTTAGGAAAACAGAATCTTGTGAAAATGTAAAAAAAAAAGTACTATGAGAAACGATAGACTGCAGCTGGCCAAATAGAGCTACAGCCATGGCGCTATGAATCAATTTACTCTGATATTATTTTTATATATATATATATATATATATATATATATATATATATATTATATATATAATAATATATTATAGATATAATAATATATAATATCGTATAAATTATATATATATATATATATATATATATATATATATATCCGTCTGTCCACACTACTAGCGCGTAAACCCAGCATACGATATTTTACAAATTGCGGAAACTCCAGTCCATCTCGCTCGCATTGAAGTTTTGAAATTTTGAAATATATTCTCTAAACTTTGAAGGTACTTTAAATGAAGAGACCCGAACTTTTTCAAAATTGTCCCAAAAACGGATCCAATTTTCTCTTTAAATTTCTTAAAGGACAAAGTAAAATACACTTTTAAAGGTGGCATATGTCCGATTCTCCGGGTTAAATCTAAATTTCCGAAAATTAAAAAAGTTTGAAATTTTTCGGTGTCTTTCTAAAACTACAAAATTGAAGACAGATTTTTCCTTAAAACGAAACTTTTTTTCTACAAATAGTTCTTTATTGGGATCATGCAGAATGTGTTAAAATGTTTTGTAGTTTTTGCGCAATATTTCAAATTTTAAAAAAAATTCAAAAGTGGCTGCAATTTTTTTCTTTGAAATATGTGATAGGGTTAGTACCAAATGAATTCTATACGACGACGTTAAAGCCATATCACTCTACTCTTTTGTTTTTTTAAATTACTAACATGTAATCTTTTTGATTTGTATCTCACGTCGGTAGTATTTACATCAAAGATGATTTATTTCATTATTGTAATTATGAGTATATGTGCATTTATATAATGTCAAATCTCGATCACAGATTCTAAAAAAATCACAAAATGATGCTTGGTCAATTAATGCATAACACAGTCTAATAGCATGTGAGGCCATCACTTTATTGAAGGTGGACAAAAATTTATAATTAGAATGATTACGAATGTCCTCCGTGACACAAACAAAAATTAAAACATTGATGTATTACGCGAGTTTCGAACCGACACAATTCGTGTTCACGTTTCTCTTTACGCCTCAAGTCTCCGTCTAAAGAACCCGCATTCTTTCACCGTAATATAAAATGTGTTACGATTAAGTAACGTAACAATTGATTCAAACTAATAATATTACTAATATAAATTGTCTAATGCCTACGCAATGTTTGGTGTGTGTCGTAGCAATGTTGACATTGTCGCCCATGAACACTAGGCAAACACGGTTATATTATCATCAAATTTCTCTCAAATTACACTCGGTGATAAAAAATTCCTCAATATTAATTAACCCTACATAAATTGTTCTGCTACATAATATTTACAGTACGTACCAATTAGCCGGGAAAAAGTTCTTAACAAAATAGAACGTGCATAGGTTCAATTTTTTCTCAATGTTCAATAAGTGTATATTGAAAAATGGGTTTAATAATTACATAGAAGAAGAAAACATAGCTTAGTACGTAAATATTCATCGAAATATTTGGAGCTGTTTTTGAGGTAAATGTCGTTTGAACTTTTCTGAAAACTCGCATTTTTGTGGTTATTCTTATATCTCATTTTTGAGTTTGAGTAGAGTTGTGAAGTGAATAAGCGAAGTTTTCACTGACAGAAAACAAAAATTTCAACTTGAAACTGTTTTCGAATACGGGTGTTGTTACTTAGGGGGTTCCTCAGGGAAGTGATTTAGGGCCATTATTTTTCTTACTGTACGTGAATGAACTCCATGTTAACATACGATGAAAGGTGCGATTATTTGCACACGATTATGTTATTTACTGAAAAATAAAAGGTAGCGCTGACGAACAATTATTACAGCAGGATTTAGAATATTATTAACGTGATTGCACTGAAAAAATGGCATGGGAGTTACGAATCCAAACGCAAAACGATCACGTTTGCGTGGGGATGAAATTGAGGACCCACACTATTGTTTAGTTGAGTCTCATTATTAAAGTGTTTAAGCATTCATCTAGATAGTAATGTGAACATTCAAATATTCGATATACGAATTCGCCGCCGCCGTCGCTGACGACACCAGCTTCTGCAGCAAGAGAGGTGTAGAGGAGGTAGGGAGGGGGTCTCCGCTGTGACGTCACGTGGGCAGGAGAGAGGCGAGAGACTTTTGTCGTTCGTCAGACGTCGTGGAGTGAGGTTATCTTGAGACAAGAGGTATTTGTACTGTACATTTTGTTTATACATTATAGATTGTGATCAGTGCTTCTGTTGATAGAGTATACTGTGTTGGAAAGATACAGCTTCTGTTAAATTGAAACTATAAACATTCAATAGAGATGTTTAAAAAAGACAGTTCAAGAAGCTTATGTCAGTGTTGATGTAATAGTCACTATAATAGAGGCTATTGTTTATTTTTGTTTAGCAGGTGCTGGCGCTTACAAACCGAGTTGGCCTGTGCAATGACACGTAGAGCAGGTGATCTGCAACAAAGGGTGCGCAACCTTCCCAATTTGAAAGCTCGGGGTAGGGCAGTCTTTTTGGGCGAATCGTGGTGCATACCATTTTCTTCCGAACAAAACAAGGGTTTTACAGAATGTTATTATATTTAGTATGTTATTTTAATGTATTGCAAATTATGCATTGATTAAAATTAAGAATCTTGTGTCATGAGACATTCATATTTATGCTTCACCTTTGCTTGTATCATTCTCTTAAAGTGTACATGAGTAGATAATTTATCATGTTGTACTGATCATGTAGAAGCTTTAGTATGATGTTAAGAGTCAGAATGTGTTACATTTCTACATTTATTGCAGTACAACATTTAAACACTTGTAACTTTAAGAATAGGATAATGTTGATGTCTGAGGTGATAACATGCGTTTGTCATTTGTAGTTTATTTTCTAGTTTAAATGTCTTTGAGGTGTTGACACGGAGACTGAACAGTGTTCTGAAGAGAGAGTCACTTGCTTCATTTTTTGTCAAGGTGAGATGTACTTTAAGGGTCATTTAACTGAAAATAACCTGCAATGAATGCAGCACTTAAAAAAAATAGGAATTCAATTTGTGTTTTTAATGCTTAAGTACCAGTTTGATAGTGCAATAAGGAATGTGATAATGTAGATTAAACATTACATCACTGTCATGTCATTCTTTACTCTTCAAAGTCTGATTAGTGCTAATGTTCAATTCAAGTTTTAGTCACAAAAAAACTAGTAAATGGATAAAATGATTATCTCCAGAACAAAACAAAGTTTTGTTTATATTTGAGGAAAACTTGTTTTTTCTAGGGTTATTTTTTGTTTTTATAATATTGTACAATCTATGTTCTTTTTGTTATGGGTGTTTATGGAATGACATTCTGTATCTTGGTAAACGCTCAAAGAAACGTCCAATTATAAATGTTCTGTGACTACGACTTTGTGTTATTTATTTTACAAAATCTTCAAAACGGAGAGCCCCGAATCCATGAACATTTCACATCCAGCCTGAGTAAAAGGTCAGAGTAAATTAAGGTGGGAGAAGCATATAAATGAGATAGTGTGAAAAATGTGGAAGTCCTTGCAGTTTGTAATGCGAACTCTAAAGTAAAGTTCTGCAAACGCCAAAGAATTGGCATATCTTTCATTAGACATAAGATCTGCACAGTCCTCTTAAAAGTCCTTCATATAAAAAACGTTCATCCTATATACTCAAAACACCCCTTAGTCACAAACGATGAAGCCAATGGTTTTGAAAATGTCCCAGGGTTACATGTAAGGTACCCCCCAAATTTAAAATAACGGTTTCAAATTCCAGACGCCGCGATAACGGTCGGATATGTTGCGGAATATAAATTTTGGAGAAAATCGGCTGAACAACCGCTAGTTTTTCAGACATATGGTCAGAGAGAGGCATTTTGCTGTTAATCGATTTTCCGGTATCAAGGACCCACAAAACTAGCAGTTTGGCTACATTACGTTAGAGATATTTTTTCTGAATTTAGCTACTGATTTTTATCTACATTATCGTTACCATGGCTAGACAATAAGAGTTTTTCTACTGAACATTCAGATCGTTTTCCTGCAGTATTTCATAACTTTCTCTCCATATTATCGTGTGTATGAATACAGAAATAAAACATTTTTCTATGAAATTTATGAAAGTAGAGAACGTTTTGTCTGAAAATGGGCTTGAAAATTCTCATTTTCAAAAACTCTCAAACGACATTTAATTAAAACTGTTTCAAATTTCTTATTGCAAGTGTGTATATTGAAGGAGATTATGCCCTTATGTAATGTTTTGAAAGTAATCTTTCCATTATTCTATTAGAAATTCGAAAAATTGTGTCCAGTATTTTCTTGTGAGACAGGCGCTTCTGCCAGATGAACCAAACACACGCGGACCTAATTGCCTTTTGGACGTCAAAGAGATTAGGAGACTAATTAGTACCAGATATTTTTGCCATCATAGAGCACCACTAGTCCCATGTTTCTGTATTCTTTCTCAAATCATTCTTGCTGTAGCCTTTCTTGGAAAAATCAACTGAAAGTCACTTTTTGTCTAATCTTAACTTTATATATTTATGTTTAATGTTGATTATTTATTGAATGGTATTCTTCAAATTCTCATAGCATACATTGAATAAAATAAAGGATGATAATATAGTTTCAAAGAACCTACATAGCACACAAATATCACAACAAAACCCAAAACACATTAAATAGGACACAAACCTGGAACAAAATTTCTTAAAACTTGAGCAAATTCTATCTTCAGAACTACACAACTTCAGTAAAGAAATACAGTAAAGTAATTCAGTAAAGAAATTTGAAAATTTATTTTCATATCTCTACTTTCTCATGTTAGCTCCATATCATACTTAGAAGCAATTATACAATATTTATGTGCAAATGATTACCAACAATTTACTTAGTTTTCTAATAACTAAGGATATCAGTGGTTGAAGGGTAAATTAAATGACACACCCAAGCTAACAAGTGAAACCGTTTGATTTACTAATTTTTGAAATACCTTATTATTATTATTATTATTATTATTATTATTATTATTATTATTATTATTATTATTATTTAATCATCATCTTTATCATTTTCATTATTATCATCATTAACATTATTACGTTAACACTACTATTATTTTGAAACGAACAAATGCAAGAGATTCTCTTTGATTGCAATGGAAAGGAATCAATGTAAATTATCCTTTCCATCCGAAACGACAACTTACCATCTCAGAATACGACCGCATTATAGTGTTGATGTGGTCAATTGACATTGAAACAGCCACTTCAAAGCACTATAAAAGGCCCAATGAGAAGCTCCGAGGTACGATGTCCCAGAAGCCGCCGACATGTCGCGACGCAAACTCGTCAGCTTCTTATTGCTCTTAGCTGTCGCCATAGGTAAGAACTGGTCTAGAGCCAAACTGATAGTTCGTTATAAGGTTCGTATGTTTCTAATAAATCCTTTCCGAAAGAGTAGAAGAAAACAAAACGATAGCGAACTCGAAAGTAGTAATGCGATTGTCAAGTTTGTTATAATCTTCTAATGAGACCTTCTCAAGTGTGCAGGGGATAAACAGAACATTAACGTAATCAAGAGTCGTGATGCGACAACAATAACGTAACATTGATGCTATCAAACACTGATGTTCAAACTTTAAACATTAATTAAGTTAATGATACATCAATGTTTTTGATAGCCGGTCTAAAATCTTTAACTTGAAAGTCAGTCGCTATAATATTGCAGAAGAGTTTACTAATTTATTATTATGAATATCAACAGAAAAATAATATTAGAAATTATAAAAACATGTGGTGCTACAAAATGGCACCAACTTTCAAGTACTTGTTAATTTCTTTATCTTTTTTGTCTGTGCTATCATTGCGGTTGGCCAAGCCCTTTCTCAGCTGCCACCTATTAGCGCCTGAAGTACATATTACCTCGTTATTGTGATTTATCGCTATAAATGTATATTTTTATTGGAAAACATGGACTCGTTTTTAAACCACGTCGTTTGAGCATTTCTTAAAGTTTGCATTTTACATCTAATCCTCATTCCAAACATTTGAAATTTCGAGAATATTTGTAAAGTATTATTTCAAAACATTTGTACTAACATGGCCATAATTTCCATAACGGAAGTATTCATGATTAAACATTAATTATACTTTTGAGAAAATATCGTTAAACGTTTATGAAAATACCAAATCCCGAGCCTAACTTCACTTTTGCTTGAGTTTTGGAGAAACATTGTGTGTCGTAATTACAAACACTTCGATTCGCACTGTGATATTGTACCATAATCTGCGTCAATGTAGATATTTACGACGTTAGAGATATTTAAAAATATTACATTCTTGCAACGAGAAAAGGAGTATCGGGTTCGTCTCGTTCGAGACATTGCTTCATGACATAGAACACACAACGTTCGTTACATTTTAATGATCTATGATTTTACATGATCTGACACGGGTACCATCATGTATTTTTTCATGTTTTAATCTTTTTCGAAATTTGCTATTATTGAAATTTTCATCATTAACGTACTCCAAAAACAGCGAACAAACCACACCCATGATAAAAATCATCGATAATAATATATCGAAGTTAAAAACATTTGTATAACCTGTGCATGCATATTAATGATCAAAAAGTATGTTTCTGGTTAGCAAGTGCAGAAGAAATATTAGAATATTAGTTTCCTGGATCGTAAAATTTCGAATGTAGCAAGTTGCAAAGAGAAGGTATAGCCGAATAGGGCTTTAAAAATTACCCCTTAACCAAATCGATAATTACGGTGATCATAAAAAGAGAATACAAAATGAGGTATATTCACAAAGAAAACAGCCTCCTAGAGCAATCTGTTGCAAAGATACAACAGGAAACGTGTTTTTCATGTTTTGTAACGGCAACTACGGCATGTATCAGGCTGAAAACAATTCCAGAGACAGGAAAATATAGTTTAATTTCAGTGTATTTTTGTCAACGAATTTTGACGTCAAATTCATATAAAAAATATAACTTTTTGAAATTCATATCCTACGTGATTACGTTGGTGTGCTATCTACATTTTTCTCCATAAAATGGGCGTTATAACATGTTATAACTTGTATTTTTTCTGATTTTTCAACAATAAGAATGATAGTGAAAAAAAATTAAAACCAATTTTTTGAGTTTCAAAGTTCGAACTTCCAGTCAGAATGTGATTGGAAAAACTTGTTTCACTAATGTTTAAACAGTCAATATTAAAATTTATTTATTTATTGATTTATTTTACGTCAAAAAAACAGTTAAAAACTGCGTATGACGTGCTATGGGGAAAAGTGAATTGTGTGCACATTTTCAAAATTCTGTGATCCCTACACTAAGTCTTATACTACTTAAATTTTGAATTTTGAAAGGGAAAAAAAAACAACAAAAACTCCCATGTAGTAAAATCTATTTTCAAAAATAAATAAGCAATAAATTTTGAATTTTGAAAGGGAGAAAAAAACCAAACAAAAAAACTCCCATGTAATAAACTTTATTTTCAAGGATAGATAAGCAATAAATTTTGGCTCTTATTACTTCCTGCCGCGACAACATGGAAACGATAATTTGAATAATTGTATTTCCCACTGAATTCTAGAAGACGTGCACAGAAAATGAAGTTACATTTATGTCCAGAAGCAAAACAAGGGGCCATCTCAGCATTTGCTCAACGGATCAGGGAAACTGGACGAAAAACCTGATCGAGATGGAGGTCTTTGACCCGGAAGCTGTAGTACAATTGTTGTTACAGGTTGTTTATACTCATTTATACAGTTCAAATGGTAAATAATGCATTATGTATCATTGTTAAAATTAATGTTACTTTTCTTGTGATGCTCAGTATAGTCTCAGATATAATTGTATAGAAACAGTTATGCAGCAGAAATGATTTCACTTGGGATTTAAACTTTTCTATTGAATTTAATTGAAAGGTCTAGCTTACCAGGATTATTTAGAACTTTTTGCTGACAAATGTTTGTTTAATGTGGAAAGTGTTTATATTATCGAGATAAAATTATCAAATCCTTTTCGGTTTTAGATTTATCTACTGTTTCTAAAATAAATCAAATTACTCGGGTTTTGATATATTAATAATTTATATTTGTAATTAAAATCTAATTACGTAGCTCTACATTTATTAATAATTGACCATTAGATAATCATAGACAAATAACCATTCCCACTTTTTCAATACCAAGGATAACGCATTTGTTTATAAACAGTGTACACACAATTTGTTTTTTTCAACATTTCTATTTAAAATTACCTGTTAAACAATTTTCGCCTAGTAACTAGCGTGTGTCAAATGCGTGTTTAAATGATCCCAAATACATGGGAGCAGCATCCGAGTGTGCCACTTACGTTCGCACGTTGACAATATTCTTTCCCTCCTAATATTCCCATGGTGGAAGGAGATGGGTGGGATCGTCCGTTGCACCGATTTTTGCTCGTTCTGAACAGCATATGTTTCCGTCCCAAACCATGTGACCACTTCGTTTGAAAAGCGAGATCAGACGTCGGCCACCATGTTTCATAGAGTGTGGAAGTGGCGTAAAGGGACAACTATAAAAGTTATCGACCAAAAATGACACAATGAAAGGGTAATTGCAACAAAAAATGTAATATTTAAAAAAGTGCTTATCTCTTTCTGTTGCAATGACTTGTAACTGTGATAATTTTGACATTTAAAAATTCACGCTAATATTATAACGCACACTGTTGCCGGAAACTCATTGGCTGAAATGAAATGCATGAGAGGTCACCCGTCTCCTTTCACCATTCTCTCAAGCAAAGATATTCCCATTGAGTTTGATACATAATCGATATAACACCTATAAAATTATGAGTTCATATTTCCCGTCAAAATATATAATAAACCGGTTTTTCAATCACATTTAGGCGCGACTTTCAAACATTTAAATTGAAAAAATTGTTTTAATTTTTTCACTGCTGTCCACATTGGTCCAAATTCCGAAAAGAAAATGATATAGAATGTTACAAGACTCATTTTAGGGGGAGAAATTGAGACCGTATTCCAATGCTATCACATTTAAAATGAATTTCAAAGACTATATTTTTTCTACATGAATTTCACGTTAAAATTAGTTGACAAAAATACCTTCAAATTAAACTATATATTCTCGTCTCTGCAATTTTTTCAGTCTTATACACGCAACGGATTCCGAGAAAAAATAAAACATGCAAAATACCTTTCTCGTTGTATCACTGCAACAGATTGCCCTAAGAGGCTGATTATTTGTAAAACTACGTCATTTTGTATTCTCTTTCATATAAGTGTCGTGATTATCGATTTGGTTTAGTTGCACTTTTCACCTCCTTATGCGGCTATAACATTTGTAACAAAGATTAAATTTGCAAAAGTTCACAAAAACTGTTTATCCAGCGGTGACTTCCGTTTCTCCAGTGACTCCAGAGACTGAGGTGGGCCCCGCGTTGGGTTACGATGGGTCACTGAGTAATTGTGGTCCGGAGAATGACGCACCCAACTATATGGACGAAGCTCTGGAGAATGAGATGGCTCTGGAGAATGAGGAGGCTCTGGAGAATGAGGAGGCTCTGGAGAATGAGGAGGCTCTGGAGTGTGAGGAGGTTCTGGAGAATGAGGAGGCTCTGCAGAATGAGGAGGCTCTGGAGTGTGAGGAGGACCCCGAGGCCGAGATGGCTCCCGACAACACAAATTGGCCTTTGACCGGCGTTGATCCTCGGACTGATGCGGCCGACGAGACCGAGGAAGCCCTGGAGAATGACGAGGCCTCTGCGAACGATGATGATCTAGAGACGGGCTTCCGCTCCAAAAATGAGGACAATCACCAGGTGCAATTCAATTCTGACGGATTTAGGATGATTACCGGATATTCCACGAATATCAAAAAGTGTCCTTATCTGGTAAGTACCAATTTCAGATCCGAATCTTGCTGAATAATTTAGCTCAGATACGTCTACAGCGACTCTCGACAGAGAAGGTTTTATAGTTAGAGTCTCCACGACAACTCTGGCTAGACATGTACTAGAAAAGCAACTGCTAGCATAGATTTAATTGTTGATTTTGGCAATTTTTTAATCCTGATAAGAACTGACTTTACTCTGATGGCTATCCTCGCTATTGCGAAGGTCCATGAAGTGGCCGTCTTAAGTTGGTAACTATTTGTCTTAATTCTTTGTTCAAGTGCACAGCATTGAAAGCTTAAAGTGTGTTGTATAAATACAGTACCTTGCCATATTATTAGACCCAAGCTGAAATATAACAATTTTCACATTTTTCTTGTTATAATTATTAATTATTGTACGCAGTGAATGCTGCGGTAGTTGCTGAGAATCTTATATATAGTATTTTAGCGTTTGTGACACTGATTATATATTTAGTCGGTTGGGAACACTGTTCAATGAGAAAATGCTATATAACCTAAAAGACAGCGTGTCAATTGCATCGTGAAATTCGATAGTTTGTTGTGATTAAACAAGTTCAAGTTAATTGAAATCGCGCCAGGTAAGTTCTTTGTTAACATTTGTTCACTGTTCGATGTATATATTAAGAGATTGTAGATATTTGTGATTAAGATACAATTTTCAGAATGGGAAGAAAGAGTGATTTGTCGCCAATAAAAGTTGGTCGAATTGCCGGCTTGTTGAAAGCTAAAAACATGACTCAATACAAAATAGCTGAACTTGTAGGAGTTTCACGTAGTTCAGTAAAAAACATAAAAAGAAAAATCGATCTTGGTGATGATTTAAAAGCTAAACGTAAAGATGTGAGTGATCGTCATAGAATAACATCAAGGAGAAGTGACAGAAAAACCCGAGATATTTGCGTTAAAAATCGAAAAATGCCTTTAAAATTCGTAACAAAAGAAGTTTCTGAAGCAGGCATTTTAATATCCCCAAGTACATTGCAGCGAAGATTAGCTGAAGAAGGCATAATCGGTCGAAGACCAGCACGCAAACCAAAACTTACACCAAGTATGATCAAGAAACGTTATCAATGGGCACAAAAATACAAGCATTTCACGATTGATGAGTGGAAAAAAGTAATTATATGTATATATTCCTTTTATTATTATATTTAAATGTTGATTTGTATTTGGTGTAAATATTTTTCATATTTTACAGGTGAATTTTTCAGATGAATCACTTTTCCAAGTATTGGTCGAAAAATCTAAGTTTGTCAGGCGAAGGTCCTATGAGAAATACAAACCAGAGTGCATTGTACCAACCATCAAACGTCCTCCTTCAGTCATGGTATGGTCTGTAATAAATATTAAGGGTCCAGGACCCTTGCACTTTGTAGAAGGTACAATGAATGCTGAAAAATACGAGAACGTGTTAAAAACACAGCTACTACCTCAAATAAAAAAGTGGTTAAAAAAAACAGAAAAATCTATTTTCATGCCCGATGGTGCACCATGCCACAGAGCTAAAAGGATAAGCACATTTTTTAGCTAAAAAGAAAATTACTGTTCTCGACTGGCCAGGAAATTCTCCTGATATGAACCCTATCGAGAACGTTTGGGAGTTTATGAAATCTGAAGTTAGCAAACAAGCACCTACTACCAAGGAAGAGCTCATTCGGGTACTCAATCAGACCTGGCAACATAGCCCAGAGATACAAATGAAAATTGAAACGTGTATAAACAGCATGCCTCGACGTATTCAAGCTGTGTTAGCAGCTAAAGATGGCCATACAAAGTATTGATTCAAACAAAAAAATAATTTTCAGTGTATTGATTACTTATTTTCATGTAAATAAATATTTTTTCCAATAAAACGTGCTATTTTTATTTAGTGATAGATTATTTAACCAAAAGAAGTGCCTTGAAAAAAATTATCGTACTGAAAATGATGAAAACATTATTTTTAAGTTTGGGTCTAATAATATGGCAAGGTACTGTATATACATCATATCTTTCATGCATATGTTTTTAACAAACTGCTGATGAGTATTGGCTCTAATGCACACAAACAAGTTTTTTTAAGGTTTAAAGGAATGTAATAAGATTAATTCCATATTATGCAAAAGCAAATCTCTCAGCTCCATACTTGGTGGTATATAGCTAATAAGAATAATGTATTATTAATATTATTATTAATATTATAATTAATATTATTATTATTACTATTATTATCATTTAAAGGTACCGTCTCTGCCCTACCACCGTTCCCTATTTTATGAAAAAAAATTCAGTCAACCCCACATGCAATTACGTAATTGTTTTCGCCTCTACGAATTGTAGAATTGAGGTTGGTGACCATTGAAACATTCTTATATTTATTTTATATTTTGATGATTGATTAATCGATTGATATAACAAATTTTAATAGATTTAATTTCTTTATAGAAGTAGTAACGTTGTAGATATTGCCAGAGATCCTGAACTGTGTGGACATAAGAAAATGAGAGCCATTGGCGTGTGGTGCAAGGCTGTTGCGAAATGAAGTGCATGAGTAACGCTAAAAAATATTAGCAAGTTTTAAAATGACAAAGGACCAGAGGATCTAGTCTAAAACCTCAGCATGAACCATTATGCTTATTTTCATTCTCACGTTCTTTCAAACTAGAATTTGGCTGAATATTACGAGAAAAATGATGCAATATTTAAATTACAATATTCTTTCGTTTTATATTTGCTTTTGACTTAGTTTCGATTGCACAGGAGCCGCCTCAACTTACATCTGTAATCAATATTTTTAATTCAAAAGTTTAATTCATATGAAGTAAGCCAATCTTTTGTATACAACCATGGTAAATAGGCTCAGTTTTTTTTTACTTTTTGTTATTTACAGTCGCCTCAACATCTAGGTAATTAGCGACCACCGTTGGAGTAAACGTTAGAGTAACTGTGAATATGAAACAATACGGAGATGAGAAGGGGTAAAAGGACGAAACAAATACAAGCATACCCGAGACGGATCTCGAAAATGCGTCCCTTCGCCCTGCCACTAGTACACTGCTGCCTTAGCAATATCGGCCAGCGGATCGGCAGCCTCAGAGTTTAAAACATGGGAAAGGCGGTGATGTGTTTGACTAGAACGGAAATGTGTCCAAATGATGTACGCACGTATAGAGATGGAAGACTGGAAGTGGGACGACTTCCCACGAGGGAATTTCTCCGACTGATTTGCGAACGCCTGCGGGCTTTGAACAGAGACGTCGGATTTGGGATTCCATGTATGCGCAACAGTTAAGCAAGCGACATGGATTTGATTTTTCAGATAACTTGGACACTTCTCGACGGGAAGTGCGGTTAAATGGTTGAAGACGGCTTCATAGCAGCCGTTGAAAGGAATTGCAGGAATGCTGGGCGAGCAAACAGAGGTTGCACAGAGTTGCAATTATCCTCACGTTAATAGAAATGAGACCTCTTAAGATCTACAGGATATGTAAACGTTGAAAAAATGCTTACACAGTAATGAAGTGACCAAAAGATCGTGGTTAGAACAATGCCCTTGTAAACAGGAATGTATTACATTAAGAACACAATTTTTTGAAGGAACTTATTATAAAAAGCACTTCATTTGATCCGGATTTTCTATTTAACTAGCGATTCATGTGTGATGATCGTGAGATAAAGCCTGCAAGATGGCGAGATCAAACGCCGACCCCCTTCTGGCTTGCGAGATTTCCTTAACCAGGTATTTTCCACCAGCATGGCACCGACTCAGCTACGACCATCTCCCAGCTCCTGACTGTTCTCTAGGCATGTGTGATAATGTAGTGTATGTAAGTTAATATATTGGTGAGGGAATGAGGATAGGACACGGAAAAGGAAGAAAAAATCACGAGTATTTTTTGGCGCGTTTGTTGGCTTTGAATTCTCCGGCATTCACCTAGTGGTGATCAGAGAAACGACGAAAAACTTTTGAACAAAGCAGCCGGCCACTACAATTCTTCTTTAGACAACGACTGAGTTCAACCTAGCTGAGGACCCTGAAGTAATGTATTGGTAAAGGAATGAGGATAGGACAAGGAAAAGGAAGAAAATATCTTGCGCATTCCTTGGCGCGTTTGTTAGCTTTGCGTTCTCCGGCATTCACCTAGTGGTGTACAGAGAAACGAAGGAGAACTCCCGATCAGAGCAGCCGGCCACTACAATTCTCCTCCAGATAACGACTGAGTTCGACCTAGCTGAGTAGTTACCTAGAATCATGCCACCGTCAGAAGCGGAACCATAGGGTATTTGGGTCAGGGGCACTGCTGTGACTTCACTTGCCCCCTGAGTCACCCCAGTCTTTGCTTATAATAGTGACTAAACTGTATGTGGTGCTTATACCTCTCCGTGGAACAACATCGATTGATAAGTAATACATTTGGGTTTACTTGTAGGTTGGTATTTGGTATAAAAATAAACACATCTGCAGTGGCGCCATCATTAGTAAACGGTGGGTTCTGACTGCTGCTAACTGTCTTAATTATAAAAGGTAAATGCCAACTCAAACGAATTGAAGCCTAATTCTGTTTTCAATAAGTACAAATACATGTTCTGTGCAGATTCATCTATTCCCTATACTCGGTCACTGCCGCAAGCGAAAATATCAACATGGCCTGGCGGTACAATGTGTCAGCGATATATATCCATCCAGAGTACAAAAAAGGGAACACGGAGTATGACGCTGCCCTTCTATACGTAAGTCATAGGATGTTTAACTACAAATCTTAATGTTACTGCTCCAAGGGTTTTTTACAATAAATTTTGAGCTTTATACTCATTTTTTGGTGATTATTGATATAAATCAAAAGAAACGACCCTAAATTTTATATCATATGTTCTTATTGATTGGCGTTATAATTTAAAAACAAATTTTGTATAATATTTCAGAGTCAATAGATTGAACGCTAATATGGTGTGATTTCTCATTACTTCACACCTAAGGCCATTATGGAGTTGGAAAGTAGTTGTGCTCGGAATTTTAATGTGCAAGTTGTTATTGATTTATTAAAACCAGTCGTTTCAGGAGCTTAGATAGCCAAGCGAAGGAAGCTTTTTAAGTTTTGGAAGGTTGAGTGTTTTAAACGATTGTATTAGTTTACTATGTTTAGTTATTTGTATTATTAATAAATTTTTATATTACAATTGGTTAATATATAAAAATGTGATATGGACCCACAGATTCATATGCGTCACTTTACAAAGCAATTTAAGTGTTTATAATTGCGCGAATCATTACATTTTCGTTATCTTGCTGTGGTCCATTACTTTTACGTACAGATGTAGCTAAATGTAATAAAAATAATTATACTTTCATAAACCTGTTTAACTCAATATTTACGGTAAAGAAGTATTGTAATGTTTCACAATTTGTAAACCTACCTTATTACATGTGTGTTGGAATATAATTACTGGACGTCATGAAATAATATATTGTTATGTATATGCTAGTTTTTCATTTTCTATACGTGCATAACTTGGGCAATCAGCAATGACAACTTTTTATTTCTTTTAGTTTCAATAGACGAAACGATTCATTAAATAAGGTAACATTCTCTACAAGTGTTAACTGAAGCTTTTGAAGTTTAATGATTAGAGGAGTTTAAGAACTCAGTAATTTTATCTAAAGGTCACAATATACATCACAAATATAGCTGATTTTGTAAATATTCTGTAATTCTCTTCTTTCTGGTGTGTCAGCAGACGAAAGATGTACGTATCACACACAGTATTTCACAAAATTAGTCGCGACTTCATCAGGCTTACTAACGAGGCTTACTAACAATTCCCTGTAATGGATACAAAAATGATTTTATACTAAAGCGAATTTCTATTGGGTGTTTATTTCATCAGTTCAGATATTTTCAATCAGCTTTATATATTATACTCCTAATAATGCTTGAAGCGCTTGCTTTTTGTTCCTTGATATTCAGACCAATTGCGCAATGTCACACGTAAAAATTAATAACTCAGTGGTCCAACCTTTCGTTTCTACCCTTCGCGACAATGAATAGCCCCGATTTTGCTACTCCCCTCCCTCCACTCCGACTCTGGTCGCGACTCTTTGCTTCGAAATCTCGTCGTTTCGATGAACTATGGCATACGATATATAGAAGTTGAATTGTGGTACAGGTTTGAATAGTCGTACTTTCTTTTACCCAATTTGTAGACCACTTGAGTGCTTCTTTCACAGTCCACTAGATATTGTTTCAAGATTCCTTCAGCAATCTTCTAAGACGATTTTTATCAGACTAAATCAATTTACAATATCTTGAAGATAGTACAGTAGATATTCTCATAGGAGAGCAACATTGTTTCAAAGGAAAAATTAACATTGTAGCAGAGCTACAATAATTGTAACACCTTCATTGTGATAAATGTCAACAGGTTCTGTTGATCACAATAATTGTAACAACCGCTTGTGCTACCTACAATGATTTATTTTTGTATTATCGTTTTTAATAAATTATATTTATCACAATAATTTTAACATCCGGTTCGCTCCAATCGGCGCGATCTGACTGAGTGACATCACTGTGTACAACTCTACGGTAACATTTCTTCAGATACTTTGTGCAATGTAATCGTACTTACTATTATTATTATTATTATTATTATTATTATTATTATTATTATTATTGTTGTTATTATTTTCAGTATATATTGAAACAGATCGTTAAATCCTATTATTTTTAAACAACAATTCATTAACACACACTCACAAGAAGAACGAACAGTGATTTTTTTAACGTGCCTGTCTGGAGCATCAGAATATTCATGTTCATCGTGGATAAGGCACATAAAATGTACATGCAGTGCAAATATTTAAAACATGTATAAAACAATTATTTAACGTGAATTTTTGATTGCAGGTCGACACTCAGATGTATTTTGACGTCTTCGAAGACCGCATAAAACTGTCCCAGGACTCCTACCCTAGAGTTAATTCTTCAGCGACTGTATGTGGCTGGGGATCATTGTCTGTAAGTGCGCAAACTGTTTTGGCACACAGACTGGTGATCATGATGTGCTACAATAATGCGGACATTCTTTGCAGACCGATCCACAACATCCTACTAATCTGCGCTCCACGAATTTGACAACCTATTCCCTACCTACGTGCCAAACGCGTACCGGAGTGCCCTTCAACGATATGCTGATTTGCGCCGGATACCGCGCCGGCAGCCTGGAACGTGGCACTTGTGCTGGTGACCCTGGAGGCCCCCTGGTGTCTAACGGCAAGCTGGTGGGCATCGGCGCTCAACATATATCGAAAAGAAAATGTTCCGAAGCGCCCACGATCTACACCAACGTTTACAATGTACGCCCTTGGATCAAATCCGTAACTGGCTTGATATAGATCTGACTTTTTCATCTAACATTGCATTCCTTCATATTTGCTGTAAAGACATGATTTTTTATGTTTAATAATTTTGTTAGTTTCGTTCTATTTTTTAATAATACGTAGAAATTTTCTCTTAGGAATGGGTTTTTCAAGTCTTAATATTTACTCGCAAATTCTTGTGAAACGCGATTGCGCCGATAAAACACAAATATTTTGGATCAAATATTTACGAAGATTTTAGTAACATCTTAATTACATAGAGTATGAATTGAAACATCTTGATTACATAGAGTGATGATATACTTGCATCACTCTGTATTCTTTTTAATATTTTGTATTCAAAAGTTTGCATTTTCATTAGTGTTGCTGTTTTCTAAGCCTCAATAAATCTTTATATAACTTTGAAATAAATTTCTTAAAATTAGCAAGTTCTCAAAAATAACATTTCTGTGTAACACCTCATAAATATCCTGAAGGTTAATTTCATTGTATAGCAAACATTTTTAATTTAAAGAATGAATGTTAAGTACCAGTTTAATTTTTAAACCAAGTATATTAATATTTTTATAAGTGATTGATCGATACCAGATTTTCTCTATACTCGATACTCGATACTGTTACCTGTCTGAGAGCTTGGATTCTTGATACTCTATACCGTACTACTTTTAAGACTTAACAACAAAAATGGTTTAATCAGAATTGCAAGGATATATTTCGTTCTTCATACATACATGGATTTAGTATTTTAATATTTAAAACTATTGAGGTGAACATACATTTTAAAATGTTTGAAAATTCTTATTAAGGAAAACTAACATTCTAACTCTTTCTGGGTCCATTCTATCCCTCTTTTTGTCACATATCAATCCAGCTGTACTGAAAAGTCTCTCCGAAAACACTGTAGCTGGTGGAATGCTCAAGTATCGAACTGCACTTGTTTTTAAATTGGGGAGAGTCACTTTGTTTTTCCAGTAAGCTAGTACATTTGCATCAATAGGAAGCAAGTCCTCGCTTAAATACACATTTCATTCATCCTATTGAGTTGGGGTTTCGTGTACACAACATGATGTTTCGTGGTCTCTCTTTAAAATATTCCTATAAAGAGACCACATGCCATGCATTTTCAGGGATACAGTAGTTGAGGATGCCTATGAAATAAATTAAATGTATTAAAATTTTGAACAATAAATGCATGTCATTAATTTGAAATGATAAAAAAATTATACAGATGGCTTTAATTTTTTAAACTATTGAAATATCAGAGTATTGAAATCGTGATGAAAAAATAGGGTCGTTTAAAATTAAAATTAGAAATCAGAAACTCTTACCTCTTCTTTTGAAACCACTGGATCTGCTTCCTGACTTGCAAGATCCAATAATCTCATTCGGGCAGTCTCGAACGCAACACACTCACGGAATATTCGACCTTTCAGTCTAGGATCCAACAGTGTAGCAATGGAACATGTTTCATTTCGTTCTATATCTTTGAATCTTGCTTTTAAGGATTCCAGCATAGTCTTTCTCGCAGCAGCAAGTCCTGAATCAACTTTATTTGGCTTTTTTAGTTCACAAATTATACTATTTACAATACGAATAACTTCAGATACTGACACATTAGGCGAACTGACCGTTAGTGTTGCTTGGTCAAAAATGTTTAGTCTTAATGAGTTGATCAATAAGTTCCCACTGCTCAGTTGAGAGATGAACTGGCAATTTTAAGTCGGCAGAAGCATCAACAATAGCCTTCTTCTGTTTCGGAAGTCTTTGGAGCATGTGGAGAGTTGAGTTCCATCGCGTCGTCTCGTCTTGAATTAAACGATGTGGAGGTACAGAAAGATTTTTTTTGAGCCGCTTTCAGCACTTTGGTGGATTTAGAGGAATGTTTGAAACTCCCCACAAGTTGTCGGCACAAAGCAGTAATTTTCTGAATTTTAGTATTGCTCAACAGTCCCTCTTTCACGACGAGTTCCAAAGTATGAGCTAAACATGAAATATGCGGAAAATGTGTCTCTTGGCTGTCCGGGTCAAGCCGCGTCGGTTTGATCGTCGCTGACGTTTCGGCCAAGATATTGCGGCCTTCCTCAGAGCGTACTGCTGTCAAATGTAACAGTAAATAGTAATGAAACAGTAAATAGTGCAATATCAGATGTTTCAAATTGGTTCCGAAATAACAAATTAATAGTAAACGAAAAGAAAACGGTTTTAATGCAGTTTTCCATTTCAAATAAACAATTCTGTGCTCCATTGAAAATGAACGGTGTACCATTGACTGAAGTTAAGGCAACAAAATTTTTAGGTCTCTCAATTCAGTCAAACCTTAAATGGAACGTCCATTTAAATGAATTGAACACAAAATTAAGTTCATTATGCTACGCGTTCAGAATTCTTGCAAATTTAGTCAGCCTTCATACTGCTCGTTGTGTATACTTCGCGAATGTTCATTCTCGCCTGAGATATGGCATAATATTCTGGGGAAATACATCTTATAGCTCCCAGACTTATAGATTACAAAAACGAATTGTACGAATAATAACCAAATCCCACCCACGTGATTCATGTAAGCCTCTCTTCATTAATCTAGGAATTCTACCATTACCGTGTCTTTTTATTTACTAATCAGTGGTTTTTGTAAAAAATGACTTGCTCAAGGGCGGGAATATATTTTCAGAAAATGCCGAAGTCTATTACTATAACACTAGACGTAGAAATCATATTCACCAGGTGACAGTATCAACAGCTCATTACAAAAAATTCACATACAATACATGTACATTATTTTACAACACTTTGCCTGATGACTGTAAACGATTAAATTCGATAGAAAAGTTTAAATCCCAAGTAAAATCGTTACTGCTGCATAACTGTTTCTATACAATTAGAGACTATACTAAGTATCACAAGAAAAGTAACATTAATTTTAACAATGATACATAATACATTTACCGTTTGAACTGTATAAATGTGTATAAACAACCTGTAACATGTATTGTATTGCAGCCTCCGGGTTAATGACCCCATCTCGATCAGGTTTTTGGTCCAGTTTCCCTGATCCATTGAGCAAATGCTGTGATGGCCCCTTGTTTTGCTTCTGGACATTAATGTAACTTCATTTTCTGTGCACGTCTTCTAGAATTCAGTGGGAAATACAATTATTCAAATTATCGTTTCCATGTTGTCTCGGCAGAAAGTATTATTCCGAAGGACAACATGGATAAGAGCCAAATTTATTGCCTTTTTATCCATGAAAATAGATTTGATTACATGGTAGGGGTTTTTTGTTTTGTTTTTTCGAAATTTAAGTAGTATATGACAGTGTATGGATCACAGAATTTTGAAAATGTGCACACAATTCACTTTTCCCCATAGCACGTCATACCCAGTTTTTAACTGTTTGTTTTGACGTAAAATAAATAAATAAATAAAATAAAATAAATAAATACGCACTGAGGCACAGCGCCCGGTTTATTATCGTTATGAATTACAATATCAACATCAATTACAAAATTAACATCAATATCAATTAAAACATCAATTACAACATCAGTATCAATTACAACATACATCATCAAATAAATCAACATCAATATCAATTATATCAAAAAACCACATCAACAACAATTGCAAAATCAACATGAATATCAATTACACTATCAATGTCAATTACAACATAATATCAACATCAATATTAACAACAATATCAATGTCAACAACATTAACAATATCAATATCTCGTACAATACCAATATCAACGTCCACATCAACATCATCAACAGCAATTGCAATAGCATCATCAATATCATTATTATTATCATTATTATTATTATTATTATTACTACGTAAACATTACGTAAACACATTCGTTTATTTGAAAAACGAACAAATGCAAGTATCAACGTTAAAATGCGTTTGATGGGTATCATTGAATATTATCGATTCCAACGGAAAGCACATCTTACCATCTCAGAATACGACCGTATAATAGTGTTGATGTGGTCAATTGACATTGAAACAGCCACTTCAAAGCACTATAAAAGACCCAATGAGGAGCTCCGAGGAACGATGTCCCAGAAGACGCCGACATGTCGCGACGCAAACTCGTCAGCTTCTGGTTGCTGTTAGCTGTCGCCATAGGTAAGAACTGGTCTAGAGCCAAACTGTTAGTTCGTTATCAGGTTCGTATGTTTCTAATAAATCCTTTTCGAAAGAGTAGAAGAAAACAAATCGATAGCAAACTCGAAAGTAATGATGCGATTGTCAAATGTTTTATAAATGTCTAATAAGACTAATGTACATGAAAAAAACAGAACATAAGCGTAATCGAGAGTAGTGACGCGACTTCAATAACTCAATACTGATGCTATCAAACATTGATGTTGAAATAGTTTGACGGCAAAGAACATTAATGACGTTAATAGTACATCAATGTTTTGGTAGTCGATTTAGAACTTTTAACTTGAAATTAGGGCGCTATAAAATTGCGGCTGAGTCAATTGCGACTAATTCTTATTATTATTATTATTATTATTATTATTATTATTATTATTATTATTTTTAACTAAAAACAAATTTTAGAAATAATATAAACAAGTGATGCTACACAATGGCAGAAACTTTCTCGTAATTGTTAATTAAATTTCGTATTTCATCTGTGTTATCTTTGCATTTCGCAACGTTCTTTCTCAGCTGCAACCTATTGGCGCCTAAATTATCTCGTTACTGTCATATCTCGTCATAAATGTATATTTTCATTGGAAAATATGGAGTCCTTTTTAAGAACGCGTCGTTTGAGCATTTCTTAAATTTGTACTTAATTCTCATTCCAAACATTTGAATATTCGAGAATCTTTGAAAGGTGTAATTTGAAACATTTGCACACATAAATGCAATAATTATCGTAATAGGTAATACCCATAACCCTTAAGGCGACGCGCGTCGTACAGAGTACGCCACGCTACATTTCTGAGCAACTCTTTCCTGGAATTCCGACAATCTGGAAATATCGACACCTAATACTCTACCGCCCGTTGTTGCTTGACCAATTCTTTGGTTTGTTTTTTTCGTGTTTCCGGGCGCGTCAACTTACTTTGGTCAATAGTCCCGTTAGTGTAGTGCATGATTTTTCTCGGGAGATGGCGCTGTTCTTCCCCCGCTGGATGGCGAGATCCGGCGTCGACCTATCGTCGGCTAGTGTGGTCTCCCCCTAACCAGGACTCTCCCACCAGCGGGGCACCGCCTCAGCCCGTGTACAAGCTCTAAGCTCCCGACCGGTCTCCCGGAATATATGGTAGTGTAGTGCATGTTAGTGTAAGTGTGTGTGTGATGGGAGACGATAGGACAAGGAAGAGGAAGGACAGATCGCACGCGGTCCGTGGCCCGTTTGGTAGGGTACTGCTCCGGCATTTGCCTGGTGTTCGTCGGAGAAACCACGGAAAGCTTCCGATCAGAACCGCCGGCCGCTAGAATTCTCCTCCAGGCAGCGACTGAATCCTGCCGCCGTCAGGTCTCGAACCTATGACTTCCCGGTCAGAGGTGCAGCAGTGGCAACAGTTGATGCACTGAGCTACCTCCTCCCGGTTTGGCCAATTGTCAGTCTGTATGAATTTTTCATTGTGTCGGGTTAACTGTGTCCAAACTCTTTTCCTTTTCATGTTCATATAAGCGTACTCTGAAAGCCGCGCGCCTAGATATGTAAATAATTTTAAATTTTACATTTTTACAATGCGTAGCACTGGTAGCGCTCATCTAGGTCCAAAATTTGGGACAGAATCACGTTTGAAGGAACAGATAGACAACGACTCCTCAGATAATGAATCGAAAAAAAAGTACAAATGTTCGATCGCGACACTAAATGTGAAGAAGACATACGCACATCTCGATACAATAGTGTTTTGCGATAGCCATGAGTTGTCTGAAAAAACATAGAGAATACTTTTCTAAAATAATTTTCAAACAATAGAGCGTGCGGCAAGTAACATACACAAAAGATTAAAAATTGGAAAAAATGCTCGTCAAAAACTAATTTTCTAGGAGACAGAAAACAATTCATTTTAAAGAAAGTTATTTCCTCCGCACAAACAAAAGCGTGATAATGGATAATAACGTGAAATACGACCTCTCTGCATTCAGTTTTATAGATATTTTAGTTGAAATAGTACATAAATAAGAACATCATGGAAAAGACTTTCTGTCGGGATGTAATCTGGTAAATTTTCCGGGTTGTAATCTGTTAAAATGTAGGCAAAAAACTATTTTTGCGTACATTTTTGTTTACAATGATAAAAAACTTTTGTGTAATGTTCTAATGTTGCAAATAAATATTATAATGTAATAAATACGTTATTTTAAAGTATTTGGTTACATTTTTGTTGCTCTACAACAAACAGATGAAATAAAGTAATCTATACGCCGCGCGCCCATTTACGTGAGTATTTCTCGCACCTACTTAAGGGTTAAAGTAAGTAAAACGATATTAGATATTTCAAAGTAGCAATTATATCAAACTATTTAACGCTATCCAAAACTAATTTAAAAATAAAAGTTCATGCCGCTTTTGAGAAAATAACGTTACACGTTTATGAAGATCCGGAGCACAATTTCAGATTTTTCTTTAGTTTGGGAGCAACATTGTATGACGTAATTTCAAACCCCTGTATCCGCACTGTATAAACTAATGTCACCTAATCATCAGCAATGTAAATATTAACGATGAGTTTTCGAAAAACAGAAGAACTGAGCCGCCAATTGTCTGAATCCAGTGATCTTACAGAATCAGTCTTCTGTTCCCTAAGGAATGGTCAGGAAGGAAAGGAGCGGGCCCTTTACCCACACTGCATGCATTTTCCGCTTTTCAATTTGTGAAATGTGAGTAAAGGCGTATCAGGGCTTAAGGAACATCTCGTGCGAGAGATTGCTTGATAAAGTAGAACTCACAACGTTCGTTACATTTCAATATTCCATGATTTTATATCATCTGACTTGAGTACGGTCAAATAGAATATTACACATTCGTGGGTCGCAAACTTTCGAATTTTGTCAAAGTCACTGTCAAAGAACTTTGTAACATTTATTAAATTCGCAAAATTTAACGATAATCTGTCCTTGTTCCCTTATGTACCACTGTTTATCCAGCGGTGACTTCCGTTTCTCCAGTGGCTCCGGAGTCTGACGTGGGCCCCGCCCTGGGTTACGATGGCTCGGTGAGTGGTTGTGATCCGGAGAATGACGCACCCAACTATATGGACAATGCTCTGGAGAATGAGGAGGTTCTGGAGAATGAAGAGGTTCTGGAGAATGAGGAGGCTCTGCAGAATGAGGAGGCCTGGAGGGAGGAGGACCGGCCCGACAACACAAATTGGCTTTGACCGGCGTTGATCCTCGGACTGATGCGGCCAACGAGACTGAGGAAGCCCTGGAGAATGACGACCCTGAGACGAACTTCCACTTTGAGAACGAGGAAGCCAAGGACGATGTGATCTCCCCTCCTGATGGACTCAGGATTGTTAACGGCGTCTCCGCGAGTATCAGAGAGCATCCATATATGGTAAATACCACTTTCAGATCTGGTCCTTGCTGGTTGGGCTAACTTAGATCTATCTAAAGCGACTCCCGACAGTGGAGGTTCTAGAGTTGAAGACCGACAATTCTGGCTAGATATCTGTTAGAAAT
This sequence comes from Teleogryllus oceanicus, assembly GCA_964035755.1. NCBI lineage: Eukaryota > Metazoa > Arthropoda > Insecta > Orthoptera > Gryllidae > Teleogryllus > Teleogryllus oceanicus. The sequence goes on along the minus strand of CAXIVR010000002.1, from coordinate 23,202,237 downwards.
GCATGTGCTAGAAGGTGCATTTAGTGTTTGTTTTGACACGTTTTTAATCTCGATTAGATTTGACTTTAATCTGAAGCCAATCCTACCTATTGCAAATGTCCATGAAGGGTTCGTCTTAGTTTAGTAACTACTCCTCATAATTCTTTGTTCTAGTGCAAAGCACCGCGAACTTAAACTAAATGTGTGTTTCATAAATGTATACTCCATCATCAGATTCATGCTTATACTAATTTTACAAATTCCTGATTAGTACTGGCCCCATTACACACACAGATAATTTTATTTGAAGACTTAAACTTATGTATAAAATATTAATTTCATATTATGCAAAAGCAAACCTCTCAGCTATAAATAATAAAAATAATGTTTTTTAAATAACAATATTTCTTCTTCTTCTTCTTCTTATTATTATTATTATTATTATTATTATTATTACTATTATTATTATTGTCCGAGGATTCCCTCCCTCCCTCCCTCCCTCCCTCCCTCCCTCTTTCACCACTTTCTGAAAACAATTCTGTCAACCCTACATGCAATTACGAAATTGTGTTCGCCCTTGCGAATTATAGTGTTGAGGCTGGCGACCATCCAAAAGTTTATTATATTTATTTTATTTATTGATGATTGATTTATTGATTGATATAATATATTTTAATATATTTAATATAGATTTATTGATGTAGTAATATTGTAGATCTTGCCGAGTTCCTGAACTGTGTGGAGGTAAGAAAATTAAGATCGTTTGCCTGCGCTGCAAGACTGTTGCGAAATGAAATGCACGGGTAACGTTGAAAAATATTAACTAGTTTAAAAATGAGAAATAGCCAGAGAATCGTGTTTAAAGTCTCATCATGAACCAATAGTCGTATTTTTATTCTGACGTCGTTTCAAACTGGAATTAGATTTAGTATTAAGAGAAATATGATAATATATTTGAATTACATTATTCTTACCTTCTTATTTCTTTTTGAATAAAAATTGAACAATCAGCAGCCGCCTCAACTTACATCAGTTAAGATGATATATAATTCAAAAGTTCAATTCACAAGAAGAGACACAATCTTTTCAATAAAACCATTGAAAATAGCCCCAGCTTTCTTTTCTTATTCAAGGTTGCCTCAACATCTACGTCATTAGCGACCACAATTGCAGTTCACGGTATGGTAACTGTGAATATGAAACGATACCGTGAAGAGAAGGGGTAAAAAGATAAACACAAATACAACCATACCCGAGGCGGGTCGCGAACACGTGTCCCTTCGGTCCGTCATCACTAGTACACTACTGCCTAAGCAATCTCGGCAAGCGGATCGGCAGCCCCAGCGTGTAACACTGGGGAGTGGTGGTGATGCGTTCCACTCGTACGAAATTTGTCCGAGCGATGTACGCACGTATAGAGATAGCTCTGAATGTGGGACGACTTCCCACGAGGGAATTTCTCCGACTGATTTGCGAACGCCTGCGGGCTTTGAACAGAGACATCGGATGTGGGATTTCACGCATACGCAACAGTTAAGTTAAGCGACATTCATTTGATTTTTCAGATAACTTGGACGCTTCACGAAGGGAAGTGCGGTTAAATGCTTCAAGAGGGCTTCATGACAGGCGTTGAAAGTAATTGCGGGAACACTGTACGAGCGAACGGTGGTTGCTCAGAGTTTCAATTATCGTCACGTTAATAGCAATGGGACCTCTTAAGATCAACAGGATATGTAAACGTTGAAAAAATGCTTACACGGTAATGAAGTGACCAAAAGCTCGTGATTAGAACAATGTCTTTGTAAAGAGGAATGATTCACAAAAAAGTACAATTTTTTTAAATGCATTTATTATAATAGTTTTATATTATAATAAATTTATTTTATACGGATTTTCTTATTATTTAATTTGTGATTACGGGCGCGTCAACGTCTAGGGCTTTTATTGCCGCAAGTGTAGTGCAACGTTTATCGCGGGCGACGGAGATCTTCCCCCTCTGAATGGGGAGATTGCACGACCTACCTGCTGGCTTGCGGGGTTTTCCCAACCAGGTATCTCCCACCAGCGTAGCGACGCCTCAGCCACGACCATCTCCCAGCTCCTGACTGGTCTCTAGGCATGTGTGATAATGTAGTGTATGTAAGTGTATGTGTTGGTAAGGGGGTGAGGATAGGACAAGGAAAAGAAGAAAGTATCTCGCGCATTCCTTGGCTCGTTTCTAGCTTTAATTTCTTCGGCATTCACCTAGTGGTGATCGGAAAAACGACGGAAAACTCCCGATCAGAGCAGCCGTCCACTACAATTCTCCTCCAGATAACGACTGAATTCGACCTATCTGAGTAGGTACCTAGCATCATGCCACCATCGGAAGCGGAACCATAGGGCATTTGGGTCAGAAGCACTGCAGTGACATCACTTGACCTCTGAGTCACCCCAGTCATGGCTTATAATTGTGACTAAAATGTATGTGGTTGCTTATACCTCTCCATGGAACAACATCGATTGACGAGTAATATATTTGCGTCTCTTGTAGGTTGGTCTTTTGTTTCAAAGACAATACATTTGCTGTGGCTCCATTATTACTGACCGGTATGTCCTGACTGCTGGTCACTGCGTTAGAGAATACAGGTGAATGGCGACTAAAACGAATTGAAGCCTAATTGTTCTGTTGAATCAGTAAGTATAAACACGTGTTCTGTGCAGATTGGTGCCTTCCATATACACGCTCATTGGCGGCAGCGAATACCTTAACAGAGGCTGGCGCTACACTGTCTCATTCATTAGCATTCACCCACGGTTCGAGAGAGTGCACCTCCGTTACGACGCTGCCCTTCTGCGCGTAAGTCTTGAGATGTTCAACTACAAATCTTTGTGTTAATACCAAAAGGCTTTTTAGAATGAAATTTGAGCTTTATACTCAATGTTTGTGAATTTTTCTTTAGATGAAAGGAAGCGGCCCTAAATTTGATATCATATGCTCTTATTCATAAGCTTTATAGTTGAATTTTTTTATAATACTTCAGAGATAGTAGTTTGACGCTAATCTGGTGTGATTTCCCATTACGTCGCATCCAAGGCCATTATGAGTAAGAATATAGGGTTGTTAGGACTTCAATTGTGCAAGTTGTTATTAATTTATTAAAACTAGTCGTATCATGAGCATAGTTAGTAAAGTAACGGAAACCTTTTTTACTTTTATAAGGTTGAGTGTTTTAAACATTATTAGTTTGTTGTGTTTAGGTATTTTTTATTATTTAGTTAGTTATATTAAAATGTATTCGTGTATAAAGACGTGATATCGACCCACAGAATAATATGCGTCGTTAGAAAAAGCAATTTAAGAGTTTTTAATGATGATGCAGTGATTAATTACATTTAACTTAAGATGGTTACCATAATATCTTGCTGATGTTCATTACAACATTTACGAACAGATCTTGGTAAATATAAGAAAATCAATCACATTTTAATAAAAATGCTTAACTCAATATTCACGGTTAAAAATGATTGTGTAGTTCCACAATTTGTACACTTGCCTCATTTCATTTGTGTTGGAATATTAATACTAAACACCATGTAACAATATTTTGTTATAGATATGTAAATTTTTGATTTTCCATACGTGCATAGGTTGGGCAATAATCTCTGACATTCTAATTTTAACATCTTTGTCACTAATGATTTCCAATAACTTTTTTATTTTTTTAAATTTCAATAAAGGAAATGGTTCATTAAACCAGGTAACATACTCCACAGAAACGTTTTAACTGAAGGTTCTAAAGATTTATGCGTAAAGGAATTTAAGAAGTTAACAATATACATCTAACAACAATAACAATCCAAAGCTTACAAAAAAATTACAAAATTAGCTGATTTTGTAAATATTCTGTAATTCTTTTCTTTGTGACTCTTGTGTCAGCAGACGAATGATGTACACATCTAAGTCAGTATCTCACAAAGTTAATCGCGACCCAAGCAGACTTACCAACGAGGCTTACTAACAAGTTCGTGTATTGGGTACTAAAATGATTTTAAACTAAAGCGAATTTCATATGAGTTTGTTTCATCAGTTCAGATATTTTCATTCAGTTGTATATATTATAGTGCTCCGTATTAATGCTTGAAGTGGTTGCTTTTTGTTCCGTGATATTCTGACCAATTGCGCAATGTCTCGCGTAGAAATAAGTAGCTCAGTCGTCCGACACTTCGCTTCTACCCTCCGCGACATTGAATAACCCCCGCGTTTGCTACTGCTACCTCCTTCCGCTCTGAGAGCTGGTCGCGTCTCTTTGCTCCACGCTCTCGTCGTCTTCATGAACCCTGGCATACCATGTAAAATGATACAATGTGGTACAGGTTTGAGTAGTCGTACTTTCCTTTACCTAATTTGTAAACCACTCGAGTGCTTCTTCCACAGTCAGCTCAATCTTGTTTCCAGATTTCTTCAGCATTCTCCTAAGACGATTTTTATGTAAGTAAACCAATTTACAATGTCTTGTAGATAGAACTATAAATATTCACATACGATAGTAAAATTGTTTCAAAGGAAAAATGTTCTTCACAACTAAAATAATTTTAACAACTTATTGTGAATAATGTCAACATATTCTATGTAACACAATAATTTTATCAACCGTTTGTGCGAACTACAATCATTTCGTTTTGTGTTATTCAATAATCTCTTATTGTATTTAATACCTTATGCCTATCACTATAATTTTAACATCCGGTTCTCGCGAATCGGCGTGAACTGACTTAATGACACCACTGTGTACAACTCTATTGTAATATTTTTTCAGATACTTCGTGCAAAGAAATAGGTTTTCAACTTACTATTACTATTGTTATCATCACTATAACAATTTAACGTGTATCTCGGTTACCATGAGCAAGAGATAAAAGTTCCAACTGTCATAATCAGCACTGGATCAACCATCAATGTTCAGAAACTTCCTCACGATGTTACATGTGTCTAGTATTACAATCTTCAGCATCTGGATGTATAAACCCTTCTTCAGTTGCAGTTCAGCCAGGAATTCATGTAGGAACTTCGGAATTTCACCAGTGGCGCCTAGAATTATTGGTACAATCGTCACCGTTTCCACGCCGCTCCCCATTTCCTTTATCTCATTTGCCAGACGTTGATATTTTAGACTTTTTTCACTTCTTTTCTTTGGGATGTTGTGAGCTAGAGGGACCACGACATTAATCAGTTACACCTTTTTATTTTTCTTGTCATGCCATACAACGTCGGGTTTATTAGATGATACAGACCTATCTGTTATTACGGACCTGTTCCAGTACATTTTGTGATTATTTGTGCCAATGACTGGTTCGGGTGTGTACTTATAGTATGGTGTTCGGCTACCCGTCAAAAGGTTATTATTGTGGCATAGTGGCTGATAAACCACTTTACAAACGGCGTCATGTCGTTTTGTATATTCTGAGAATGCTAGAGAGCTATGTGGTCTAAATTTCCTCAATCTTCACCACAGATTCGACATTTGTCATCACGAACGTTATTGTCTTTCAGGATAAATTTACGGTAATTTTTAGTTGATACCACTTGGTCCTGAATAGCTACCATGAAACCCTCTGTTTCAGCAAAACGTTTTCCCAAGCACAGTCATTTAATTGGCGACTTACGGTCCATCAGTTCTCCCTCTATCTGGTATGGGTAGCGTCCATGAAGTTGCTTCTCTTTCCAGTTGCTGATATTCATTTCATTGGTCTGTATTTGCTTTTTGATGTGTCCAAATTCAACACACTCAAAATTCAATAAACAATTTATTGATAGAGAAAACAGGTACAGAGCTATAGTGCCGAATAACCAGGAGAATGTACAAAGAAACTTAGCCGAGTTGTCGTAACCAGTAGAAGCACCAAAATATCGCCGAGTCACCAATTCTCCGTAGTGGGAAAGTCCGTGGTCGCAGCACTGTCCGTCGTAATCGCAATCTTCCAAGTTCTATCACTTATCGCCACACCTCACAGTTACTCGGCCGCTCACTCTCTGCCTCTCCCCGGGCCACGGCCGGCTTATATTCGCTCCGGGCCGCAAGGTCCGCAGGCTGGCAGGCGTAGCAGGGGGCGGAGGTTGGGACTCGCCCCGCTCGCTCAGGCGTGGCGGCCGCACATCTTTAAGGCCTGCGCTTGTCGCTGGCCGCTGCCGCCAGGGGCGGTAACGCCCTACTGTGGCGGCACCTTCGAAACTGTGCGTCCGGTCACGACACCCTCCGCGCCCAATTGCGTCGTATACGGCGCGAAACGCACCCTCCTGGTGCTCCTCCGGGGGCGCAACCTCGTCCTGGGTGTCTCCCCGGCGTCTTCCCTCCTGGCTCGCCGCGTCCGCTGCTGGGGGCTCTGCTGGGTGTCTCCCTCATCACTTTTTAAAAACTCCTGCTGGGACACATTGGGAGTGAGTCCACCCTGCTGGGGTTCACCGGGTCTCAACTGTCCCTGGTGGCGTGCCACCACCTACCCTCCGTGCGGACTAGTATGTCCTGTTCCTTTCGCTCGCGTTACAATGCCCGGAAGCCATGCTGGGCATTTTAAAAGAGGTACAATAAACCATATCACCCACCTGGAATTTTGGTTGCGTTCCTACCGACCTGTAAGGATCTCCTGGGCTCAGCAAAGACAACAATGTTCTAGGCTGTCTCCCGTGTAGCACCTCGGCAGGGTTCCTGCCGTCCGCGCCTGGCAAGGTGCGGAAGGTGGCCAAGACCCGCAGCAACGCTCTGGACCTGTGCGTACCTGCTGCGCGCGCTTTCGCCATAGCCGTCTTGAAAGTTCTTACAAACCTTTCCGCTTCCCGTTCGATTGCGGGTGAAACGGCGGTGCGCAGACATGCTGGATCCCATTGCTCGCGCAGAAGTTGGCAAACTCTTGGGACGTGAACTGGGTCCCGTTGTCCGACACCAATGTGACCGGGAGCCCTTCGGTCACGAAAATCCTCTCCAGGGCATTGATGGTCTGCGCCGACGTGGTGCTAGCCATTTCCACCACGTATGGGTAATTGGATTTGGCGTCCACTACTACCAACCATCTTGTCCCAAAATGGACCCGCGAAGTCTATGTGCACCCGTTCCCACGGCTCACTAGGTTCCGGCCAGGGAACCAAATCCTTCCTAGGCGCACTCTGATTTAGTTGGCAGGCCTCGCACCTCTTAAGCAGCTGGTTGATGTCTGCGTTCATTCCCTCCCAGAAACAGTGACGACGCGCCAACTGCTTCGTACGGACCACCCCCCAGTGTCCCTCATGGAGGAGGTCCAATACTGTCTTCCTCAGAACCTTCGGATGACGACTCTCGTGAATTCCTCTCCGGCTAAGAGCAACACCCCGCCTTGCAAGTTAATCTGTCCTTCTTGGAGTACCAAGAAGCATTGCTCCTCAAACACCTAAGTGGCCAGCCTTCCCTTACGTAATTCCTCACTGTCCGTAGCTCTGGATCCTTGTCTGTTTCCTGTGCGATCTTCTTGGCTCCCAATGGAAATTCTGATAGTACTAAGCACTCTTCTGAGTCGATCTGTAGGCATTCTTCTTCCAACTTGTCGAACTCCAGGTCCGGGCCTCCTGGCAACCTGGATAAAGCGTCTGCATTGGCATGCTGAGTCGTGCTTCTGAAGTGAATCTGGTAATTGTAGTCCGACAAGAATAGCGCCCACCTTTGCAGCTTCTTCGCTGTGCTTTCCGGGATCCGTTTTCCCGGGTGGAATAACTGCACTAGCGGCTTGTGATCCGTTATTATATGGAACTTACTACCATATAAATAATCGTTGAATTTTCTCACCGCGAAGATTATTCCCAATGACTCCTTTTCAATTTGTGAGTAATTCCTCTGATGTTTATTGAGGGATTTTGACGCAAACGCAATCGGCCTCTCCACACCATTGTCGTCCTTCTGCGATAATACCGCCCCGAGACCATACTCCGAGGCGTCAGCCGCTACTGTGGTGAGCCTACCCGGCACAAAATGGTTTAACTTAGCTGTTTCACAGTGCCTCCTTTAACTGGTTCAGTGCTCTTTCACAGTCTTGTGACCAAACAAATCTCACTCCTTTCTTCCTTAGCTTGTTGAGTGGAGCTGCGATAGTAGAAAAGTTCCTAATGAACTTATTATAATAATTTACTTTTCCCAATAATGCCTGTAGCTGCTTCACGTCTGCCGGTGGTGGCAGCCGCAGGATGGCTTCACGTGTTGGCTAGTGGGTGAAATGCCGGTGCTGTCTAGCAGTGCCCCAAGAACACTACCTGGTCCTTAAAGAATTCGCACTTGTCCTTATTCACCTTTAACCCATTTTGGTGGAGCACTTTAAATACACTCTCAAGTTTTCCTTGTCCCTTCTCCGTGCTCCCCGTGACTATAATATCGTCCAGGTAGTTGCAGCAACCCTCAGCTCTGCTGTCAACTGTTCTAGGCAGCGCTGGAACAGTGCGGCTGCGAATCTCACGCCGAACGGTAGCCTGTTGTACTGAAGAGTCCTAACGGGGTGTTAATTACCAAAACCTCCTTGGCGTCCTGGTCGAGTTGTAGCTGTGAGGTATGCGTCCCGCAGGTCAATTTCAGAAACTTTTCGCCGCCGGACAACTGTAGAACAAATCTTCCGGCTTGGGGATTGGATATTGTTCTACTTCCAGCTGTTGGTTCACTGTACTTTGAAATCCCGCACAATCTAATCGGAACCATTGGCTTTCTTACTACGACCAAATGTGGCCCACTGGCTTGTTGACACGGGAGTGATAACACCATCAGCCTGCAATCGTTTCAGCTCCTCGGCCACTTTTTCCCTAAGGGCCCACGGGACTGGTCTTGCCTTGAAAAAGCGTGGTTTGTGCCCCTCTTTCAACTGGATGCTTGCTCGGAAATGCCTACACTCCCCGAGTCCGGGTGAGAACACTTCTGGAAATTCCTGTTCCAGTTCCCCGATGACCTGTGTCTCTTCTTTGTCGTCGATCCGGTTCACCGAGTCCACCACTCCAAACCCTAGCTTATCAAAGGAGTCGAGGCCTAAGATGTTCGTGACGTCATAACGGTCCACCACGATCACTTCAATCTCTGTCTGTCTCTTCTTGTAAGCTGCCCTTAGCGACACTTTCCCCAGCACCTTAATCGGGGTCCTGCCGAAAGCGTACAAGCCTTTTTGTACCCTCTGCAACCTGGGTGACCCTAATCGCCGGTAAGTTTCTAAATTGATGAGTGTTACCGCTGCCCCTGTATCTAACAGAAAACTCACCGGCACTTTTCCCAGCTCAATTTCAACCATCAGTTTCTCCTGCTTGTGGGTGTCGAGTACTTGACTGATCATATCGATTTCCATGTCTTGCTCCTGTTTTTTGTACCGTTCCGTGTGCCTCCTTCTTCCGCACACTTCCCTGATGTGACCCACTTTCTTGCACCAAAAACACTGCGCATTACGGAACCTACACTGTTCTCTTGTATGTAACCTCACACAGTTTTTACATGATTTCTTGATTTGCACTCTGTCACTGTCACTGTTACTGGCTCTCCTGAACACTGGTTTGCCGCTGGGTCGGCGGTTACGCCTCCACTCACTGCGGTTGCCGCCTCTGTTGCGGTAACCACTCTCGGCACTGTCACTATACTCACTGGCGTCACTGTCGGTCTCGTGTTCTTTTGCCGTCTTTCCCCGGTGTATCGACCCACTGTTCTTGACATGGTGCACATGCGACTCTGCTGCGATCTGGCGAGCGTTTCACATGTCATTTCGTATGTTTACATAGGTTGTGTACCTCTAATGACGGGTTATCACTTTGTAAGGCTTGAAACCTAATTTTCTCTTCCGGTGTGTGTAGCACTACCATGTCCCTTATTAAAGTCTCCGCGTATGATACTTCCTTATCTGATGGCGGGCACCTGAACTGACAATGCCGCGCCAGCCCGGACAATTCCGTAATCCACTCGCTGTGTGTTTGCCCCTCGCTTTTTCTGCATTGAAAAAATTTGAATCTAGCTGCAACCATGAGGTACTTTGTTAAAGTAATTGTGAGTTTCTTAGCATTTCCACATTTGACACTCGATATTTCTCTCTGGAACAGCTTTCTTATTAGGTCGGTCACTCTGTTGCCTAGCAGCTAAAAACGCCTTTTTCGTTTTTGCGTCTCCTACCTTGTAACACAGTAGGTGCTGCTCCAACCTGTGTATGTACTCTTCCCATTCTTCTGCGTCCGGCCGGAAACCAGGGAACTGTGGAGGGGAGCGGGCACTGACCGCCTCCAACAATGCAGCCATCTGTGCCTCCGCCTGTTGCCGCTGCTGCTGCATCTGTTGCTGCTGTTGCTGCATCTGTTGCTGTTGTAGCTGTATCTGTTGTTGCATCAGCATGATCAAATTTGTTATTTGCTCGGGCTCCATATTGTTGTTTTCTCCTCGTCGCCAATTTGATGTGTCCAAATTCAACACACTCAAAATTCAATAAACAATTTATTGATAGAGAAAACAGGTACAGAGCTATAGTGCCGAATAACCAGGAGAATGTACAAAGAAACTTAGCCGAGTTGTCGTAACCAGTAGAAGCACCAAAATATCGCCGAGTCACCAATTCTCCGTAGTGGGAAAGTCCGTGGTCGCAGCACTGTCCGTCGTAATCGCAATCTTCCAAGTTCTATCACTTATCGCCACCTCACAGTTACTCGGCCGCTCACTCTCTGCCTCCCGGGCCACGGCCGGCTTATATCGCTCCGGGCCGCAAGGTCCGCAGGCTGGCAGGCGTAGCAGGGGCGGAGGTTGGGACTCGCCCGCTCGCTCCAGGCGTGGCGGCCGCACATCTTTAAGGCCTGCGCTTGTCGCTGGCCGCTGCCGCCAGGGGCGGTAACGCCCTACTGTGGCGGCACCTTCGAAACTGTGCGGCCGGTCACGACACTTTTGAAAATTCCCTTTTTTCATCAGACAAATTCCATGGTGTAATTTTCCGGTCAATGTATGTTACAATCCGATGTATCTTGCTTCCATTAGCTTTTTCGTGGAAGTACTGACGCAGTCTCTCCAGTTGTTGATGATGGAGATTCACAATATCTATGACACCTCGTCCTCCTAAAGACCTAGGTAGGTGGAATCTCTCAACTGCGTTTTGAGGGTGGTGACATCTAAATCTGGTGCAAAGTACTCTGCAGTTTGTTTTAAATGCATCTAGTTCGGTTTGTGTCCATCTGAAAATACCAAAGCTGTAGGTCAGCACTGTAAATACATACGTATTTATAGCCTTAATTTTCCTGCCAGCAGTGAGTTTAGTTTTCAGAATTTTACTCAGACGAGTATTAAATTCCTGGGTAATGATTGATTTTGTAATTTTTTGGTCAACATTAGATCTTTGTAAATTAATTCCCCCCCTTAGCCATTGTTATTATTATTATTATTATTATTATTATTATAATTATTATTATTATTTATTTATTATTATTGTCATTATTATTACAGGATCATTCTGCTTTCACTGTAGTTCATTATAAATGATATAGTCAGACGACTCAGTGGTTCAAAACTACAAAATATAGTGTCTAAAAATATTCAGTGATAAATTCATTACCAATGAGAAATGAGGTTAGGTATTTTCTTTGACAATTTTCAGTTAATATTGAAACAGATTCTTAAATCCTTTTATTTACAAATAACAAATTCTTAACACAAACACAAGAAAACGAACTGCTATATGTCTCTACAAAAATGTTGTGTTTTCTTCTTTAAGCGAACACATTGAATTGTTGGTTTTGTGACGTGTGTCTGGGCCATCACAATATTTATGTTTATCGTGGACGAGGCACATAAAATTTGCATGCAGTACAAATATTTTAAATATGTATAGAATAAATATCTAACGTGAGTTATTAATTGCAGATCACCGGTCTCTTCAATTTTAACGACTTCGTAAATCGCATACCGCTGACCAAGAAAACCTACCCTAGTGATGGTGCCTCAGCAGTTGCTTCTGGCTGGGGATTATTCTTTGTAAGTGCGCAATAATTATTTGGCACACAAACAGATGACCATGAAATGCAGCAATAATGCGGGCGTTGTTTGCAGCACAATGGACCATTTCCTAATAAACTCCAAACCGTGGAGATGACTATCTATTCCCTACGTACTTGCCACAAGGAGACCGGAATCAGCGTCGCCGGTCCTATGCTTTGTGCCGGAAACATGAAGTCCCATCCGCCTCGTGGGACATGCAATGGTGACTCTGGTGGCCCCCTGGTGTCTGACGGCGAGCTGGTGGGCATCGAATCTCATAGAATAAGAAATAGTTGCGCCGAAGTGCCCGCGATCTATACCAACGTTTATTCCCTACGCTCTTGGATCAAATCCGTAACTGGCTTGGAGGTCTGAGTTTTTTATCTAACTTTCCATTCCTTCATATTTGCTCTAAAGAATATGATCTACTATGTTTAAGAATATTACTCGTAATTTTGTTCCATTTTTTAATAATACTTAGCAATTTCCTCTTAGGAATGGATTTTCCAAGTTCTAATATTTACGCCATATATATATATAATACGCCATTACACAGAGAAAATTATTATTATTTTGGTTCAATAATTTACAAATATTTTAGTGACATCTGGATTACATAGAATATGAATGATGTGATATTTTTGCATTACTCTGTATTAATATTTGTAATCAAAAGTTTGCATTTTATTATTATACCTGTTTTCTGAGCCTCAATAAATCTTTAAATAGTATTGAAAGACATTTTTTAAAACAGGTGTATTGTGTAACGTATAGTACGCTCCACTCACAATGGCGTGGCGCCAAAGGGATTAGACGCAAGGGCCAGGCAGGGTGAGAACAATGCGGTATTGGGAGAATTCCGAGAGCTAGGGAAAGGGATGCCCAAAATGCGGGACAGCGCATTCCGCGTGCCGCGTGCAAAATTCTTAAATCCAGGGCAAGGGAGCCCAAAATGCCCAACGCGACTACGGGCCAAAAAAATTCTTAGAATCCAGGGCAAGGGATGCCCAAAATGCCTTGCAACCGACAGCGGGGTTTCAGGTCACGTGGGTGGGAGCTATAAGAGCGAACGCAGAGCGCGGGGTGGGTTTGTCGAGCTGAGTGGAACCCTCGTGCGAACGCACAAAACTTGCGTCCAGGGCGGTGCGGAGCCGAGCGAGGCTCGTACGGCAACCCATGTGTTGAGACGCCGGTGTGGACACTAGTTCCACGGGTGACATAAGTCGTCGGAGCCGCGTGCTGTGTGCTTAAGGTTCGCTGAGGAGTGGCGCGGGCCACGAGTCAGACATTACATTTTTAAGGATCGCTCCTGCGATCAAGGAGTAAACGTCTACCAGAGCTAAGAGTAACTTAAATATTTATTGTACATATTGTGAATAAACCTGTACATATTTATCATTGAAGCTCGTGTCTGTGATTATTGTGTATTCCCACGACGTCACACTTGCAAAATATCACGTTTCTATGTAACCCTTCATAAATATTCTGACATTTCATTTCATTGTGTAGCAAACAGTTTTAATTTTAAGAATGAAAATTTAGTACCAATTTATTATTTAAACCAAATATTATATCTAAAACAGCAAACCAAGTTCATAAAAAGTAGTTTATTACAACACACTTTTACAAGAGAATATACAATGGACAAGCGCTAGTGCCGTATAACCCGTAGATGTACCGTAGAGAATGCCAAGTCGCCGATTGCCAGTAGATGTTCAGAACATGCCGTATTGCCAAAAGTCCAGGAGAGAATTCCGTTTTTTGTTTGTCACCGCTCACTACACTTGCACTATATATCATAAAACTTTGCCTTACGCCGGGATCGCTTCGACTGACTCCGGCTCTCGGAGAAGGTTCATTTATACCCCTCAGGAATGAAGCTTCACCGGCCAGCCCGACCGTACGGCTGATGGTACGTGTGGCGTCATAACAGTCGCCATATAAGATAAATATTGGCTACGTGCATTCAGGCACAAGGAAGTAGGCTGCGACAGCGGGCAGCATGCAAGGGACGCCTCCCTGAACAAAGGGAGGCTATATTAGGGCGGAAAAGGGAGCTGCCGTGACGTGCGTTACCACGGGGCCAGATTTGTGAACCCCTGTAGTTCGGCTCTCTGGTGAACGCGGCTGGCGGAAGCGGCGAGATGACGCAGTTCCGTCAGCCGGGCTAGAGGGTATAAATGCGCGCCCGCACACAACTTGGTCTTCTGATTCTCGAGCCCTTCGTGGGATGTCGTGTGAAGGTGCGCGGCACGTGGCACGTCGGGTAGGCTACGGGGGCAAAGGGTCTGGAGCCGGCATGAATTCGTTGAGATTTAGAGAAGTGCATCACACCGCGGGAGTGAATCTTATCAGGCAAGCGATTGTGGTGACTAGGTGAAGTTCCTCTTTAGATTCGGGTGTCGGAGGAGATCTTTAATAAATATCAATATTACACTGTTCACGTCTGTTATTCATTGCTGCGGCAATGACGCCACACACGTTGCAGCGCGTTGACCGAAGCGTGACGGCTGCGCGCTCTCTTGGTCCCCGGCCGTACTCTCCCGAGGCGATAACGTCCCGCCGCTGAGCTCCTGCGGCAGGTCTTTCAATGGCGCGCGGGCGGTCATGGAAAATATATATTAATATTTTATTGAAATTTGATTTTATTCTCAACTGCAGGTATCTGTTCGAGGGCCTGCCAGTTGGGAATAGAGTAAGCAGTATATTTTTTCTTTCTCTCATAATTCTGACGTGGTATTGAGGGAAAATTGTATTTCTAGTATTTTTTGAAGTACTACAAAATTTATTTTTTGTGAGCTCTTTAGCAACAGGAAAGCGACAAATTCCCATATAATTATTTTTTTAATTTATCTCTGTGTTTTCTTTATTTCCTTGAGTTTGTGGTACAAACATGATATCAAGTTAGCCGAACCTTTATGAGTAGAGTCAAATTAAGAGTGACAAATTTTATTTTGCGTAATATATTAGCATTAAAAAAGCGACAAAATATGAGAATAATTTCAGTATTTTTTGAAAACTTTCCGATGCTGACTTCACAGACCTGCTTTAAAGTTCGCGTGTAAAGGGACCCTTCAATGTGACTTGTGTGTTGTTAGTGATGCTTACAATCGTCTCTGTCAGTGAAAATTCAAAAGTACTGCGCAGCATTCAGTTTTAAAGAACGCCAACAAAGTGTAAACTGGATGCCAATGTTATTAGATGACATATTATTTGGTAGCCATTACTTTAAAAAAGTTTTTTTTATTCCAACGACTAATAATTTTTGTTGATCTAACAAAATGATTAAAAATACAAAAACCTAGAACACTGCCATACGTGAATGTTAAACATGTCTCCAAAAAATGAAAGACTGGTATTTGTTAAAGTATTGTAGATAAATTGCAATTTTAATGAATTATATATTGGTTACTTTCGACTGTTTCTTTAATTTTAGTGAACATAAAAAAGAATATTTTTTTAAAAATTGTTATTAGACGATAATTCCTTCTATTTGGTTCTGAGAAAACTAAAACACAATAGACGTTCACCATCATGGCTGCCCGTCACGATTTCTGATCACAGAGTGCTCCTCCAGTCAATACTAGAATTGACATCGCACCACAATCATAACTGATGCTAAAAGTGTTGTCCCCTTCACTTGTTTCCCAGCAATCTTTTTAATACCCCCATCATTGTCATACTTAATACGAGGCCCTCACAGCACCATGTGCAGATAGACTTTTCTGGCGCATTATCCTTGTAGTGTAGAAAAAGTTACGTAGTGCCGCGGAAAATCGCTTTCGAGATTTGAACGCAAGGACACGTTTTTGGGGCCCCTAATACCGAAGCAGTGCTTTTTTTTTAAATGGCCCGTCCGTCACGCTGACTGTCAGCCCGTCTCTCCGACCGCCTCCCCGTCCGACTTCCCTTTCGTCTGTGAACAACACTAGCGACTAAATTATTAGCGGGAAATTTCCCAACATGAATACTTCCCAGTTGATCTGGTCTAATTCGAACATCTGGGATTTGAATAATCTTTAAATTATCGGGATACTTTACCAAATTCCCTCGGTATATTTTCAAAATCTTCTCAAGAATGAGTCAATTTTTTCTTAAAATTGCTTATATTAATGGGGGTGAATAGGGCTTTCTGCATACATTTTTTATTTGTGAATGCATGTCATTCAAATGATGGCTAGTAATAAGCATTTCTTATACATGATTGCACTTATAAATACAATTGCTCCTAATAATTTCGTAATAATTTTATTTTTACGGAATTCTGTGCATTTTCGAAAATCGCAAAACTTTCAAATGTTTTTAACAGACATGTGAAACTAATTATATTAATAAGTGACAAAATTTTTTCTTTAGTTACAATTTCTTCTCAACGTCTTTGATTATTTTTTATTTATTTATTTACGTCAATAATAGTTAAAAACTGTGTATGATTTGCTATGGGGAGAAGTGCACGTTTTCAAAATTTTCCGATACCTACACGAAACCAAATGTTACTTCATTTTTGACAAAAAACGCTCCGATATAATAAAATTAATTTCCAAGAATAAATCAGCAATGAATTTTGGGCTCTTATACAGCATATCCTTTCGTCAAGGAAAAATGCTTCCTGGCGCGACAATATGGAAACGATAATTTGAATAACTATATTTCTCACTGAATTCTAGAAGACATGCACAGATAATGAAGTTACATTATGTCCGGAAGCAAAACAAAGGGACATCTCAGCATTCGCTTAATGGCTTAGGGAAATTGGACGAAAAACCTGATTGAGATGGAGGTCATTGACCCAAAGGCTGCAGTACAATATGTTTTACAGGTTGTTTACATTTATACAGTCTAAATGGTAAATAATGCATTAAATATCACTGTTAAAATTAATGTTACTTTCCTTGTGACGCTCAGAACAGTCTCTACGTCGAGTGTTACAGTAATAGACATTTTCGTTTTCTAAAAATATATATCCCGCCCTTAAGCAAATAATTTTGGCAAAAATCACTGATTCGCAAAACAACAAAGGCAAATTCCTAGTGTAAAATAAGAGAGGCTTACAAGAATCACGTGGGTGGGACTTGGTAATTATTTGTACAATTATTTTTTGTAATCTAAAAGTCTGGGAGCAATAAGATTTATTTCTCCAGAATATTATGCCATATCTCCGGCGGGAATGAACATTCGCGAAATATACACAACGGGCAGAATGAACGCTGACTGAATTCGAAAGAATTCTGAACACGTGGCATAATGAACATAATTTTTATGTTCAATTCATTTAAATAGACGTTCCATTTGAAGTTTGACTGAATTGAGAGACTTAGAATTTTGTTGCCTTAACATCAGTCAATGGTACACCGTTCATTTTCAATGCAGGACAGAAGTGTTTATTTAATATCGAAAATTCTTTAAAAATGTTTTATTTTCATGTACTATTAATTTGTTATTTTGGAACCAATTTCAATTATCTTGTATAGTACTATCTACGGTTTCTTTATTGCAAAGAATGTTCGTATCATCTGCAAAGAGAACTGTTTTTTCGTTTCGATTCGTCGAGGACATATCCTTTACGTACAGTAAGAAGAGAATAGGGCCTAAAATCGATCGTTGAAAAACTCTACGTGTAATTGGCAAAGAGTCGATAGGTGTTTACATAATATCCCATGATTCCAGTAAGGTATTTTCACTCTCTGAGATCATTGTTTAAGGAAGGAACATAACCAATCTAGGGCAATACCACGGATTCCAAATGAAGATAATTTTGAAAGTATAATGTCATGATCAATGACGTCAAAAGCTTTTGAGAGATCTAAAAATAATCCCATAGGTGCTTCGTTTTGATCCAATGATGAGACGACATCTTTAAGAAAAGAAAATATGGCTATTTCCGTTGATTTTGATTTTCTAAATCCATGTTGGCAATCTGAAAGCGCGTCGTGTTAACTGAGAAAGCTTTTCACTCATGCGTAAAAATGTCTCTCCAATTTTTTTGCAAAAACTCATAGAAGAGAAATCGGCCGATAATTTTGAAGTTCATTTTTGTTGCATTTTGTGAAGAGCGGCTCCGTCAAGGAGATAGAATCAATGTTATTTCTGACGTAATACAAGTAGTCCCCATATGTAGAATCTTTATGCGATTATCTCTTTTCTCTCCCTCTCCTGCTTTTCTCTCTCTCTCTTTCTCTCTCCCTCTCTCTTTTCTCTTTTTTTCTCTCTCTTCTCTTCTCTCTCTCCTCTTTCTCTCTCTTCCCTATTTCTCTCTCTCCCTCTTTCTCTCTCTCTTTCTCTCTCCCTCTCTCTGCAATAAAAGCCTGCAAGGTAAAAGTAATAGGTATATTATTGTATAAAAGTAAATAGGTATATACATTTATTAAAATAATGTTGGCGTAGTTTTAATTTAAAGATGGGCATTGGTAAAACACGAATTTTTTAAAAATCTACTGATATTATCAATTTTTGCACACTTTATACGTATGGTAGATGAAGTTAGGTAATATGCAGTGAAAAACGGCAATTTTTCGGCAAAAAGGTTCGTGTTGTGTATCCCTGATACCGCAAAAGAGAATGCTGTTTATTCCTATTCCATAGTATATTACTACATCTAACACGCTGTGTTGTTAGAAATCAGTTATCTGGGTCCTTGACTCCGAAAATTGGTTTACGGCAAAAATGTCTGACGTCCGTTTCTTGTGGTAAGCCTTCTATAAATAACCTGAGTGCACCCTCCGGCAACTCAGGACGCACATCAGCAAAAATTACTGGTTCTGCATTATGTGCTAGTCTGCTGCTGCAGTGAACATTTCCGGCGTGAAGTGCTCCATGCATAAATACATTAACCTTGTGAGAAATTCCAAGGGCAAGATGCCAGTCGGGTCCCCAATTGCCTTTAGCCATTTCATACACCTGTAATAAAATTAGTAATGTATTATTGAGCTATTATAGTTATATCAAAATCACCTTACTGTTATTATAGCTATTATAACTTATCAATTACATGATTATAAAAGCAACCAGTGCTTTCATGATTTTAATACATTGGATGTTCATAATAATTGTAAGTGTTTACAATAACCTAACATATAATTACATTATTCAAATTAATTTCATGTACTATTTAGTGACATAGTTAATTTACTATGTCACTAAATAGTACATGAAATAAATTTTAAGGAACCATGCTAAGCATTTCATATCGCTTACCTTTCAGGATCTGTTGGAAACCTGAAGAATTGCCGTCCACTCAATGTTTTTGTTGTTTCGGCAATTGGGTACCTAACAACGCCTAAATTCGGGCATTTCGACTTCACAGCACACAGCACCGTCTCAGAAACTCAGAAATACACTCAGAAACACACAAACGCAAAAACGTTGACACGACGCCGTTGCGTTTACGCACAAAGCACGTGAAATAATTGCCGGGTGCGGCCTGTGGATTTCGCGCACAGCGCCTTTGCGCCCTTCGTCGCTATTGGCCCAACACGGGTTTAAGATGGCGGAATTCAAATTCAAATACAATTCAAATAAGAACAGGCCCCGGCCTATCTAGTGGCCGAGCCCTGGTATAAACGAGCTTTGATTTTACTAAGCGAGAATAATTCCTTTTTTATAGCAGGGTCCCACAAAAGGTTTATTTTTTCTTTCGAAATATCAAGAAACATTATAATTCTTTCTCTTTATTACGTCAGTAGTTTGCGACAAAGTTACAAAATATACAGGCCACTCAATTCCTAACTTGGAGGATGTCGAATAGCCTTTCTTAACCTGAGTATGAAGACATGTTGAATGCACAATACTTTTAAGACAGTTTGCTTAATATTCAAACAGATACTACACATTTCCTTTCAAAATTAAATTAATTGCTACGCATTTAAATGAAAGATCATGATATTTAGGGGGATGTCACGGAAATATTATTATTAACGAATGCGAATTCTAAGAATATATTTCAGTGTTATTTGAAGATTTATCGACACCAGGGAAAGAGTAAACTATTTTAAAATATACAATTTTGAGAAGACAAAATTTTAAAAAAAGATGAAAACAGAGAGATGCGAATATGCAGCATAATTTCTACTCTATATTATCGAAATATTTCTAAAATGAAAATTATTCATCCAAAATTACTTTAAGCTCTTTTTCACAGGAATCTATTGAGTTTAAAAAACTTAATTTGAATATCCAGTCTCAAATTAAATAATGTATACAAGACAACTGAAATGTGCATATTAACGGCGTGAGAGGTCTAGAAAAAATATACATTTGCTTAATTTTTTAAAAACAAAAGAGTTCACCAAAATTAACTATATTGCACCCTTAAGAGTGCCACAACCACTTGTGTTGGGAAAGTTTGAAGAAAAAATTTGGAGCCATTTTTAAGGAAATGGCGTATTTATGTGTTCTTTAAAAGGCGAGCTTACTTGAAAAAAATACTGTTGAGTTTTCGAAAAACTGTATTTGACATTATTTAAGGCACATGTTCTTGTCTATCTAACATTGTTGAGAAATTACCTCTAATGCTAATATTACTGATGTGGGAGACACGTCACTGATGTGAGAGTCGTTTTTCAATTAAAAATTAATGAGAATTTAGAATGGAGTGATGGAAAACTTGATAAAGCAACTTAATCACGACGATTAATAGAGGGATTTCTGACAAGTCAAAAGAAACGTGTTGGTTTCGGATGGATGGTTTTGATGCGCATTTTTTAGGCTCTTTTAGCTTCGAGATCAGCAATGCCATTACCAAATACATCTTTACATGCTGGTAGTTAAGCAATAATGATATTTTTTCCTAATTTAGATTCATTAAAATAAATTTCATAAATATTGTTTAATAATTCAGATGTTTTAAAGTTTTTGTTGATGCAATCCAAAATATATAGTGAATCAGTAAATATAACTTGTTTTTTTTATTAATGAAGTTATTAGATATTTGTTTCATGGCTATTAATATGGCATATAATTCTGCTGCTTCAACTGCTAACTGCTGTTAAAGGATGGAAAGTACAGTTTAAACTATTTCCACAATAAAATATGGCACCTCCAACAGCGTTAATATTCTTTTCACCATCAGTGTAAACATGGTAACAATATATTTTATTTTAGTCTCATTTATTCAAATTTTTCTTTCCAAGCATTACGTGATAAACACTGCTTTTGATGTTCACAAAGTGTTGGGTCAATCTTAATATTTAATAAAATCCATGGTGGGAAACATGATAAATATAGTTTCTGTAATTTTTTTAATTTGCAAATGTTGCACGCACTACTGCCCAAAAATTATTAAAATTTTAAAAATCTACATAGCCGTCTTTTAACAACAATTTATGGACAACAAATGGAAATTTATATTATTATATGATGGAAATTTTTCTGTCTTCAATTTTGTAGTCGAAGAAAGACGCTGAAAAAATTAAATTTTTTGCAATTTTCGAAAACTCACAGTTAGCCACAAAAACTGGACTTACGCGACCTTTGTAACTGCACTTCACTATTATATTTAAAGAAATTTAAAAAACAAATTTGAAGCCGTTTTTGAGAAAATTTTGAAAATGTCTGAGGGACTTCATGTAAAGTAAACCCAAATTTTGAAGAATGCTTTTCAAAATTTCAAAGCTTCAACTAAAAGGCAGATCGTCAGGGGTTTGTTTCATTTGGAAGAGATCGTACGATCATAATAAGTTTAGGCATATGTAGTGTTCACAGACGAACGGTCCAACAGACAGACGGACATAATAATAATAATAATAATAATAATAATAATAATAATAATAATAATAATAATAATAATGCGATGACATCGGAATGAAGCGATGACATCGGAATGAAGTTCGGTCTTGATAAATGTGGTATAATAAATATTCATAAAGGAAATGTACAAAACACAAACCAAATTTTCTGTGATATTAAAGAGATACCACCTGAAGAAACATATCGCTATTTGGAAACCCTCAGAACCATCGACTGGACCATAAGCGTATCAAGGAGGAACTTCGAATAAAATATCAAAAGCGGCTAACAAAGTTGTTAAACACTTATTTATCAGGGTAATCTGATTTCAGCTATCAACACCTGGGCTGTGCCCGGGCCTAACCTACTCGTTTGGTATCGTTAAGTGGACTGAATCTGACCTGGAGGAGCTGGACAGATCAACGAGAAGACTGTTACATAAATTCCGTTGTCTTCATCCAAACTGCTCAGTAAAAAGATTATATCTATCTCGAACGATGGGAGGCAGAGGTTGGTTAATATAAAAACACTTTGCCTGAGACAAGAGGAAAAAATGCGACAGGTCCTTTTAACTCCACCGACACATTAATGAAATTAACAGTTTATGAGGACGCGGCTTCACTCCGTTGAACCTCCATGAACGAAACTATGATTTAAACATCTCTACCCCCAGTCGAACTTTAATAAATGGAAACAACAAGAAATACATGGAAGATACCCAAAACTCTTGTTTCGAGATGATGTAGACAGACGTTCCTCGGTGGAGTGGCTTTTGGAGAAACAAATATATCCTGAGACCGAGGGTTTTATAATATCAATTCAAGACAGAGTTATCAAGACCAGAAACTATCAAAAGTATTGTTTAAAAGAAGATGTGGTGGATAAATGTAGGAAGTGTGGAGCAGTAGGAGAAACTATAGAACACATCACAGCTGCATGCTCTTCCCTCTCAGACAGTGCTTACTTAGGAAGGCATAATCAAGTTGCGAAAATCGTGCACAGGGCAATTGCAATAGAGCATAAATTATTGGATGAATCAACACCGCCATTCTATAAGTACACCCCTCCTCCAGTGCTGGAAACAAGTTCCACCCTTTTGTACTGGGACAGACCAGTTTTAACTGATCGTACTGTCGATTACAATAGGCCAGATATTCTCCTTATAGATAAAAAGAAGAAAGAAGGAGTAATAATAGACATCGCAGTACCATTATCCCACAACATCAAACAGAAAGAAATAGAAAAAATTTCCAAATATGAAAACTTATCCTATGAACTAAAACATATTTGGAAATTAAATTCTACCAAAACATACCCACTCGTGATATCGGCGGAAGGCCTGGTCAGTAAAAACTTCCTTCAAAACTTAACAGAACGGCGGAAGGCCTGGTCAGATGAAGTTCTTCTTCTGTGACCGAACCTGTCCCCAAAACAACTCCGGGAAGGTGAGCATTTCTACCAGCAAAAATAGCTGAGAAAACGTAGGATAATAATAATAATAATAATAATAATAATAATAATAATAATAATAATAATAATAATAATAATAATAATAAATTGTCTTTATGAGTGGCGAGACTCAGGCCATTAGGCCTGCTCTTCCGCCTAACCACATGAAATATTTACATTATTTCTTATACTATGAAGAAGATCGAGGAGGGCATATTTTACATTTATATCTGGGATGCAAAACTAGGGACCATCCCGGCATACGCCTTAAGCGATTGAGTAAACCCAGAAAACCTCAATCAGGATGGCGGCTGAAGGCCGAGGGAATTTGTACATACAGACGAAGGATACGGACATACAGACGAAGGAAAGGTGGTTTTGAAAAAAACATTTTTCGATATCAGGGGAACCCAAAACGTGTATTTTCGTTGAAATCTCAAAATCCATTTTCCGCAGCATTACATGACTTTCTCTGTACTACATCTATTACTCCTGTATATACGTATGTAACGAGAAAATAATTGGAGGTACTACAGAATGCACAGACTTTCTCGTAGTAACGTTTGAAATTTCCTTGGTTTGGACTGGTACTTCACAGTTTTGCCCTTCCTTCTTGCCAGCTGCCATCTATCTCACCGAAAATGCATTTTTTAAATTTGTTTTCAACGTTTTGGTTTCGAAATAGTAGTATCGAAATAATATTTTAAGATCATTCAAGTAGGCTGAAAGCTTGTCTTAAATAGCAATTTCCTTGAAAAATTTCGAATCATTTTTAAGAAAATAGCCCAAAACATCCTTGTAAATTCGAAATTTGAAGAAAAAAGAAGAAATTTGAAGACAGGAATCTATTGAGTTTATAAAGAACTTCATTTGAAGTCATTTCAATCACTTCCACTTACAAATCAAATAATGTGAACAAAACCACTTAAATGTGTATATAAACGACATGAGAGATATTTAGAAAAATATTTTTTTTTAAACCGCAAAATTGAACTTTACGTCATATTAAACAGTCATTTCAATCACTTCCACTTAAACAAATAATTCGTGGTGGCTTGGATAAACGAACTATTACGTGATAGGAAACAACAGGTTCGAATCGGAAGACATCTATCAACCTCCGCAAGTGTTACGTCAGGGATTCCCAAGAAGTGTCATTGGACCTCTCATGTTTCTCGCCTTCGTGAATGACTTGCCAAAAAATTTAGCTTCAAACGTAAGACTCTTTGCTGATGACTGTATCATCTATCGGGTTATCGAATCAGAGGAGGACGTGAATATTTTGCAGCGAGACACAGACAAATTACACTCCTGGGCAAAACAAATGGCATGGAAATAAACAGTTCAAAAGTAAAGCCATCACGTTTGGTAGGGTCAAGTTATAGTGAAACTGTGTACAAATTGAACAAAAATGTCATACCTAGAGTCACATCTTGCAAATATTTAGGAATTCAATTAGATAGTAAATTGAGCTGGGAAAATCAGGTAAATTTCGTTGTGGGAAAAGCCTGGAGATCTCTACATTTCGTTATGCGGATCCTAAAGAAGAGTACAGTGAGAGGTAAGAATTAGCATATGTCACTAGTCCGACCCGTATTAGAATATGGCGCGGTATGTTGGGACCCGTACAGAATATCGCAGCAAGGAAATCTAAAAAAGGTCAGCGCAGAGCATCAAATTTACTTTCAGAGGATCAAAAATAGAGGTGCATGGAATCACTCGAAAAGAGGCGGATTAAGCTGCTACTCAACGTACAAAGCATACGCGGGCTATCCTGCTTGGAATGAAATACACCGTCGTTTAGAAAAACCTACATACTTCGGTAGAGCGGATCACGCGCATAAAATTAAGACAAGAATGCAGAAAACGGATGTCGGGAAATTTTCATTTACAAACCGAACTATTAGAGACTGGAACAGTTTGCCTGCGACAATCTTAGAACCCTTTCCTCAAAGCTTGGCACTTTAAAAATAAATTAGTTTTCTAGTTAATTATATATTAGGTTATTGTATCAATGTTAATTTTCCACTGTTAGATTAGTAGTATTTCATACAAAGTAAGTTGTTTAATTGTTAGTATAAATATCAGTTGTAGTAGTATTGTTATTATTATCTTTATTATTATTGTTATTATTTTATTATTATTCATGTAGTACAGTGCAGTGCAGTGCAGTGCAGTGCAGCGCAGTGTAGTGTTATGAAGTGAAATGGAGGGGAAAGGGGAAAGCGAGAAAAAGAAGCGAGTGTGAAAGAAATGCGTCACAGTTAAGTGTTGTGCAGTGAAGTGAAGTGGAGTAAGGTTTGCGTGGTGATTTTATGTACTATTTATTATTATTATTATTATTATTATTATTATTATTATTATTATTATTTTAATTAACTCCTTTTTGTAACTTTTGTTAATGAATGTAAGTTTAATGTATGTAAGGTCAAGATATTCTGCCACCAAGTTACTACACTTAATTGCAGAATTAACAATAAATCTAATCTAATATTAAACACAGCCAATATCCACTGCAAAACTTTCAAGAAAAAAAATTAAGACATTTTCGAGATAATGGCGTTTGAGCGATTCTGAAAATGCGGAATACTGAGCTCATTTTAAGAAAAAACTGTTGACTTTTCGCGAAACTTTATTTGACATTTTTTAAACCGTACTCATAAGTATAACGTAAATAAATCGCTTCTAATGTATATATCACCAATGCTAGAGACAAAAATCAATAAATGACTTTTTGTAATTGAAAAAACAGACAAAATGATACTCCGAAAACAAAATTAACGTCAAATTAAACTACAATATTAAACTACTATAAACTTGAAAAATTTTGAAACTTTTTTAAAAAAATTCTTTTTATCGTCTCTGAAAATGTAGGATTTGGAGCTCATTTTCATAGAAAACTGGTGTGTTTTTAAAAAATATTAGTTGTGATTATTCAAAGTACATGTACTCCTAAAAATAATATTGTGAAGAAATCGCCTTTGAAATAAGTATTACAGACGTGAGAGAATGTCAAAAAATTACATTTTTATAATTTTTCAAAAACAAAAGAATACAGCAATATGATTTTTATGTCATCGTATAGGGTTTGTTATCACTAATCACAGCAAAGATTTAAAGAAAACATATGGAGCCGTTTTCGAGAAAATCTAGTTTTTGTAATATATTTAAAATTCCAAATATTGCTCGCACTATTGCACGAAAAGTACTAAAATTAACAAAGTAAACTGCGTGAATTTAAAGAAAGAACGATGTATGGACAACAAATTTCAGCTTTAAATGAATAGTCTTAATCTTCAATATTGTAGTTGTAAGAGGTTTCCAAACATTCATAGTTTTATAATTCCCGAAAATTCAGAGTTAAACATGAAATTCGGCCTTATGCCACCTTTATTAGCATTTATCTCTGTTCTTACAAAAAATTTAAACAAAATTTTTGAAGCGGTTTTTGACATTTTGAAAGTGTTCCTTGAGCTTCATATAAATTCGCCCCCCAAAATTAATGTATTTTTTTCAAAATTGCAGAGCCTCAGCTGACGCAAAATCGGCAGGGGCTTCTTCAATTTTGAATAAATCCTACTCGCGTATTAGGTGCTAAGTTTGTTCACATACGACAGATAGAGAGACAGACAAATGGACGGACGGACGGACTATCGGACCGACGGACTGACGGACGGACGTTTTGCTGGCAATTGGTTTTTAGGTTTTAAGCACTCACAAAAGAGGTATTCTGACATCACCATGTGTTAGAGGATTTTTTTCTTAATTTAACAACTAGATTTATCTACTTTTTCTTTATCAGAACCCGGCAAGGATTTTTTAAAAAGAATTTTATTCTGCCGAAAATCTGACGTTCTTTATACGGCACGTCATTTTATATATTTATTAATGCACACGGATGTTTTTGATGGGGAATGAAGTTTTGATACCTCAATTTAAGAAAATAATTATGTACTCATTGAAAACAATTCTTTTTTCGCATGAATAAATGCATAGAAACTAATTTGTAAATGCTATTTGCAAGGAGGCACAATGATTATAGTATTTATGTATGTAGATATAATTATTGTTATTATTATTGTCATTATTATTATTGTTATTACTATTTTTGTTATTATTGTTGTAATTATTATTATTATTATTATTATTATTATTATTATTGTGCAAGATATATCTTACATCATTATGAAGCATCATATTAATACGAAAGAATATTAATACGAAATGTGGTAGCGTGGAAAGTAGCGGTATTCTGAGACGTCGAGTGCACCCGCTGGGAAGCACTTCATAAGATGCTCTCGGTCACAGGATTTATGACCAGGAAACCGCACCAGCTATCGAGGTTGTGAACCGTTTTGAAAGGAACAACACTTAACAAGCATAAATCAATGCAATATCGGAACCGGGAGTACTCCAACGACGAATCTTAGAATTAATTGCAACATTAGAGTTGGATTCACATACATGAACATTATTTTAAAACACTTTGCCAGATGACATTAAACGATTAAATTCAATAGAAAAGTTTAAATCCAAAGTGAAATCGTTTGTGCTGCATAACTGTTTCTATACAATTAGAGACTATACTGAGCATCACAAGGACATTAATTTTAACTGTGATATTTAATGTATTATTTACCATTGGAGTGTATAATTATAAACAATATGGAACAAGTATTGTATCGCAGCTTTTGGGTCAATGTCCCCATCTCGATCAGGTTTTTCGTCCAGTTTCCCTGATCCATTGAGCAAATGCTGAGATGGCTCCTTGTTTTCTTCTGGACAGAAATGTAACTTCATTATCTGTGCACGTCTTCTAGAATTCAGTGGGAAATATACTTGTTTAAATTATCGTTTCAATGTTGTCGCGGCAGGAAGTATTATTCCTTGACGAAGGACATCATGGATAAGAGCCCAAAATTTATTGTTTTTTAACCTTGAAAATAGATTTTATTACATGGAAGCGTTTTTTTTTTCATTCAAAATTCAAGTAGTATATGACTTAGTGTAGGGATCACAGAATTTTGAAAATGTACACAGAATTCACTTCTTCCCGCAGCACGTCATACGCAGTTTGAACTGTTTTTGACGTAAAATAAGTAAATAAAAGAAACTGTTACAAATTCAGGAACTAATTTTAATGTTTTGCAAGACCCAGAACGCGTAAAATATACAGAGAACAGAATTTTATTCGTCAAAGAGAAATAATGTATGGAGAGAAAACAATAGACGGCAACGCGGCGTGCTTATAATTCTCAGAAGGTAGCAGAAAACGTAAAGGGCGGAAATGGACAACATAAACAATGGGTAGAACCTGATTTTAGAAACATTTTAAAGCAAAAATCACGTAATTCGAGCCACTGGTTCAAGAAATATCAGAAATTGTCTGAATTGTATGTAACACGTTAAGAACGAAGAACATGGTACCCATTGTGCTATTGGAAGTGTATAAGAAACTTAGTTTTTATTGAATATCTCAAAAGCGCCTGGACGGATTAACATCAAACCTTCTGGAATTATAAAACAGAATAATTGGATTAGGGCAAAATTAGTCACGGCACGAGAGAATTCGTACGGGACTCGAATTATTTTAATATTTACATTTATAACGTGGGGGATTAAGAAAGAAAAGAAGACGTTCGCAAACGATGGAAGTATGAATATTTCTAACATGTTGTACCGTGATGGGCGGGTGTTTTGAAAAGAAAGAAAGTTGTCGAATTATAGGCCAACAATGGGAGAAAGTGGTAAGAAAAGAACGAGTTGAGTTTTGGTCGTGAGTACACGCATTATGTCTTTGTGTTGAAATTTTTGGAATTTCTCGGAAATATTTAGTGGAAATGTTTTCATAAAGCATTATCAAGTAAAGGAAGTCATTTGAACATTGTGTAGCTAAAATTTAACTTTTTTTTAAATTTCAGGAACAAAATTGTGAGAACATTATTTCGCGTAAGTGGGCATGGGAATGAACAGTAATTGGGCATTAAGGCAGCGAACTGGGACACTTGTAAGACATAAGCCAGTATAAAATTAAATTAGCAGTCGTTCAGGACGTCGAAAATATACGTTCGCGCCGCGGGGAACGTTATAAAAAAAAAATTCCCGAATTTGAAAACGTCGTGTGACATAGGAAAACCTTAACGGGAACGTAATTAGTTCGTGAGAAATAATAACCGATATCATAAGTAACGATTTTGCAAGTGAATTAGTGGCGTCCAGGAACTGCTGGCAGCCGAGTTGGAACTTCGTACACGAGCGGTGCGCGAGACACCGGGCAACGACGGGCGCTGACAGTGTGCGACGCCGCAGCAAAGGGAAGTTGCATGAATTGCATATGTACTTTATTTTTTATGTTCGAGAAAAATACGGGACGAAGAGGTTCGAGACAAATACGAAGATCAAGTTTTGGCAATTAAATTAAGATTACAATCTTAAGACGAGGTCACGACAGAATGCGCATTCCTGTGTGAATGAAAATTTTATTAATGTTTTAAGTGTGAATGGTATTATTTTATGTTGTTTGTATTTTGTTTTTGTAATTCTTTTTGCAAGCCTAGGGTTCAATGTTGATGCGTTAAAATTTGCATGCCATAAAAGGGGCAAACAGTATCAAGAGAGGGCGTAATGTATTTGCCTTGGCAATGTGCTGAAGGGGGAGCTTGCAATAAACAAATGAGCACTCAGTATGGCTCATGATTGCCTTGAATATGTGTGTCGTTTTTTGGTAGTTATCTAGAGATTGACCCAGGCACGAACGTGAGGTATCCCGTTTCAAGTTCGTATGGAATGAGCACGGGAGTCACTCCCAGGTAAGATTTCGTAATATTATACGCTAACCGAGGTACGGGCGACTGAGCAAGAGCAAGGGCAGGGCAAATAGTTGAAAGAATAGGACAAAAGTATAGTAGAAGGCAGCTACGATAGTTTAGTTCACATTGTAGAATAGGAAGTAAGTTTACTTTGTCTCGCCGAAGTGAGACCAGAAAAATAGGGAGAGTAAGAGAGAGGTAAGCAGAGTACGTTGCATTGGGCCAACGTGGTAAATATAGTGAGCGAGCCGAGTACGTTGCGGGGGGTTCATAATGTTGCGCTATTTAACGTTATATTAGCTATTATGTGCAAGTTCATGTGCAAATCTGTCCAATTCTGAGCTATTGCCAGGACTATTTACGGATATTTTAAACAATTTCTTTTTTTGCGTACTTTTCCGCGTCACGTTCATTTTTCAACAGTTGTGAAATGAGAAGCTAAAAGTGGGTAAAATTTAAAATCATATTTAAAAATTTGTTTATAGTAGTATTCTTTCATTCACTGTTATATTTTGTTTTAATTTTCAAAAACAAACGTACGAAGTGGGAACAATTTTTGAAGGAGAGTTGGCAGCGAAAATGAAACGTTTTAACGCGCTTTCTATATCACGGCAATCCGGGGTATGTACACCTGTTTCATTTCTGTTTGAAGACATCCATTATAAATGATTTGTTTGCTTGTATGTCTTCATTTAAGAAAAAGGGAAAATGTAGTGATGAACTTATAACTCAATTGGAGACACTGCTAAAAATAAATTTATCTCCAAAACAAAATCCATTAGAACGGCTTATTAAAAATTTCATCAAACCACAACTATGAAAACTAAGAACGCAATAATGACATTTGAGCAAGAATTAATAAGACAACATATGACCATTGTTACCGGTCGCCTTTGAGTGAGATTGTTGATAATAATAGAAATTGAAGTGCAATAATATAACTGATCGTTAATAAGAGTGAGAAAGTATGTGTTGTTTTAAACCACAAATTTAGACTAGCTTATGACAAGAACTTTATCGTTAATGGCGCGTACTTGAAGCCGAAAAATCAATTGAAAACATAACGTCCGTCTGTCCGCGTGTCTGTCCGCGTGTCTGTCCGCGTGTCTGTCCGCGTGTCTGTCCGCGTGTCTGTCCGCGTGTCTGTCCGTGTGTCTGTCCGTGTGTGTGTGTGTGTGTCCGCGTGTCTGTCCGTGTGTCTGTCCGTGTGTGTGTGTCCGCGTGACTCTCCGTCTCTGTCCGTCTCTGTCAGTCTGTCCGTCTGGGAAAACAGCAAGCGCAGAAACCATGCGTAGATTTTTTAAAATTAAAAAACCTCTGTCCAACATTCTTTAAAATTTGGAGATGTTTACATGCAGCCCCCCGGACATTTACAAATTTTTCTCAAAAAGTCTCCAAAATATTTCTCTACATTTCATGCAAGAATGGAGGAAAATACGTTAATAAACGTGGGATAGGTCCTATTTCCACAGTGATATCTAATTTTTGAAAAATTCAAAACTGAAAATTTTTTCGTACTCTTCGTACTCTAATAAGTTACCCCACCTTCTTCTTATTCAAGCCCCACCCGTTGGGCTGTCAATATAATAATAGTAGTTTATGCAATTAGTTTATAATGTTAAGCTTTATTGCATGAGTACATGTTTTGAAAACGAGCGACGTTAGGAGCGAGTTTTCAAATTGGTACGAATGCAATAAAGCAACATTATAAACGAGTTCATACCTATTTTTGTATAACATTATAAATTTACAAGAGAATCAAACTTAATTTGCGAAACAACTTTCTTCTGACGTCTCGGTGTTGACATCAACGCCTCTAAATCAAATTCAAGATGCATTGTTGAATCCGTGCAGAAAACGGTGGTCGCAGTTAGTCTTCTTCACCTCCCGATTCTCTGCACTATTGGCTGAATGGTGATGACGTCATGTCGCGTTTAATAATGGGATGACGTCATAGCGTCAATAAATACTGGATTATGCACGATTCGGGGTATCGAAAAGGGTCGTTTATAATGATGGTATACAAAAAACTCTCTTATTCTTACCTCTCGTTGGGCTCCGATGTAATAAACTCGGCTATTCGGTACTATAATGATCGCAAATCATTATAGTACAACTAAAATATTGAAGATAATTTTTTTTCTTAAAATGAAAGTTGTTGTCCATACATAAATCTTTCAGTAAGGTCCTTAAGATTTTTTGAAAATTTTAGTATATTCCTTACAAAATTGCATTTAAAATTTGCTATTTACAAAACAACAAAAAAACATATTTTTCCAAAAACAGCACCAAATTGTTTCTTTAATTGTTTGTTAATATTAGTACCAACCAAATCCTACACGATGACATACACGCCACATACCTCTATTCTTGTTTTTCTTCAAATATTACGAAAAGGTAATTTTATGAGCTTGTCTGTCTCGTCAGAAATTTACATTAGAGGCTATTTCTTCACAATATTATATTTTTCAGAACATGTGCTTTGAATAATAAAAAATATATCAAATAAAAAATCTAATATGCAAATAAAATTTTTCGATTTTTTTTTGGGGGGGGGGAACTTTTGACCTTCATTGATATTATTAGAACCTAATTTTGGTTGAACTATTTAGAATCCGAAAAGTTGAGGACATTGCAAAAAATTTATTTTGGGCGGCGATAGCTTGCATCAAACAAGATGGAGGGGCAAGATAGTACAACACTAGACCACACCAAGGAAAATAGAAAACTATACTACGAGAAAGTAGTATCATAGTAGTATATAGCGGAGTTGTACAGAGAAAGTTAGGAAAATCGATTTCGAGATTTTAACGGAAATACGCGTTTTGGAGTCCTCTGATTCCGAAAAAGGTGTTTGTTATTTTAATAAAAACGTTCGACTGTCTCTCTCTCTTTTTCTGTCTCTCTGGTGTATATGACCAAGACTAGCGCCTGAACTATTCGTACGATGTTTTGCAATCTGAATTAACCATAGTCAAATTAGTCTTATTCGATGATATAAAAACATTCATTAATTTTTGGGGGTACTTTACATAAAGTATCCCGGGCAATTTCAAAATTTTCGCAAAAACGACTCCAAATTTCTTCTTAAAATTCCTTCTAAAAATACAGTAAAATACATTTACAAAGGTGGCGTAGATCCCATTTTCACTGTTACCTCTATATTTTCGAAAATAGAACAAATTTGATTGTATTCCGGCGTCTTGCTACAACGACAAAATTGAAGATAGAGATATTTCCAACAAATGAAATTGGTTGCCAATAAATAGTTCATTCATAAAGGACATGTAGATTTTTTTTCAAAATTTTAGTAGTTTTCGTGAATAGTGCGTGCAATATTTGCAAAAATAAAATAACACACACGATTTTTTCTACAAAATGGGTCCAAATAATTTTCTTAAATTTATGGTAATGTTGGTGTCAAACAAAACCTCTACATAAACGTCATATTGCTGCATTCTTTGTTTTTTCAAAAATTACAAAAATATATATTTTTTGACTTCGGTAATATTTTTTTTGAATTCTTTGTTTTGACGTCGGTAATATTTTTACTAGCGGGGAATTTTTCTTTCAATATATCTCACGCCGTTTCTACGTACTACATTTTCATCGATTTGTATACAATATTCCATTTCTGAGTGGAAGTTCTTAAATCGAACTCAAATAAAATTTTTCAGAATTTAAATAGATTCCTGTGAAAAGAGCCTCTATTGTCTCATTTACAGTAATGCTTACACGCCATATTCAAAACACGTTTGCAGCCAACTACGAGATTCTTCGTTTGCGTGAGTTCACGTGCCAGCTACGGCACGTGAACGCCAAATATCCAAACTTTACATGCATTTGCTACGGTAATGCTCGTATTGGGGGATTTAAGTAACGACATAACGACTAACGACATAAGTCGTTAAATAATGTCTTACCTAAATCCCCCAATACGAGCAAATGCGTGTAAAGTTTGGATATTTGGCGAACAGCAAAAGGACTAAATAAAACTCTTGGCGTACTGAAATGATAATTTATTAAAATTAACTGTGATAAATTAAACAAAACTGTTTTTCACGCAAAGTGGGGGTTTTTATCACATACCGGACAAAAACTACGCGTTTCGCGGCTTTTCTTCTGTCCACTACAAACCCTACATGACTATGTTGACAGCATATTTTTGTCTGTTAGAGGAAAAGCACAAATTAAATCATTCATCACTAACCAATCTTCAAATTCTTCAACTCTTTAAAAGATTATCCTGTTCATCAACATTTCGATCTGAGGAAAAATTACCACTTTAAACGAATTCGTTCCACTTCCCCAAAGATATTTTCACCCCATATATTTGTCTAATTTATTACTCAATAACACCTTCTCTTAAAACTCTAAATTTAATACAAAAATTAATGAATAGTTATTAAAATCAAATTTTAATTAGTAAGTACTATTAAAATAAAATTAAAAATATCTTAAATTATGATTCTAATTTCTGGCATCTCCAAAAATGTTATGTATACATTTATTTACATCCTGAAAAATTTGTAAAACTTAACAGAAATAAATATATTTGAGAGAAAAGCATCTAAATAATGAAATTTGTGTTTTTTTTTCTTGCGAGTTCATTTGTCGTTTGATTAAGCATTCGACAATTTTTTCACGGCATTTCAGGCTGTTCATTTTATCTCCATTGGTTTCAGACTATAAGAGATAACCATTATTGATGTACATTTCAAGAAGACGATCACCAATTTTCTTCGACCAACGGATTGCTTTCTCAGAGATGCTTTGCATTTGTAGATAGCTTTGCATTTGGTGAGATAAATCCGTTCCAGGCATTTTTCATTATCGTTTTTTATGTGTTTCTTTGAAATCTTGACATTTCGATTACGAACAATAACCATTTCCACACTATGCATGTTTCATATGATCAGTATTTCAGGCTTATCTTTCCTTTTACAAACTACTGCCGCTCACTTTCTATTCTTAATACCTTCACTTTCATTCAACTTTTTTGTTGCTACATATTTTTAGTTCCCCTTGCTATTCGCGCTCCATTAATGTACCACATACGTATGTTTTGAGGAGTGTTAGTTCCTTTTCCAAGGAAATAGCATTGTAAAAATTGTCCTAGCACAATTTATTTCCATTGTCTAAATAGTCATTATCATATATAGACCAACCTGAGTTGTGTGACCAGTCTCTTTGTCAGTATTTTTAGATTTCCCGCAGCTAATGGGTACTTTTAATACAATTTAATTTAATTCGACTAACTTATATAATTTGATACCGTACTTATGTTTTTTATTTATGAATTATTGACGAAAGAAAAGTCAATAGGAGTGCTTAATTGTATAGTGCATAATTGCCTTTCATAATTTTATTGAATTAATTCGAAGCATGTAAAATATAATACAATCCATTGTCAGATTTTAGTGTTGCCTGCAAAATGATAAAATCAAAGAATGAATTGAAAAGTGTTCCAACTAATGAAAGATTGCCAAAATGGAAAATTGTAAAACTCACTTTTATCCCAATAAAAATGTATGGTTAGAAGCTTAAACGGACCCATTTGCAGCAAGAATTCAAGAAAAACGTCTAGTACATTCGTGTCTGTCCAAGTGGAAAGACGGCTTAACCTTCGAAGTGGTGTCTGCTTATTTTTTATTTATTTATTGTGAGGCATTAATTTTTACGCCAAAAAAAGAAATATTCTTCGGAAAAACACAAAACTTGAATCACTTTTAAATACTGATGTCATCAATTTTCAACACAAACAAAAATTAAAACATTGATGTATTACGCGAGTTTCGAACCGACACAATTCGTGTTCTCGTTCCTTAAAGCCTCCGTCTAAAGATCCCGCATTCGTTCACCGTAATATAAAATGTGTTACGATTAAGTAACGTAACAATTGATTCAAACTAATAATATTACTAATATAATTTGTCTAATGCCTACGCAATGTTTGATGTGTGTCGTAGCAATGTTGACATTGTCGCCCATGAACACTAGGCAAACACGATTATATTATCATCAAATTTCTTTCAAATTACACTCGGTGATAAAAAATTCCTCAATATTAATTAACCCTACATAAATTGTTCTGCTACATAATATTTACAGTACGTACCAATTAGCCGGGAAAAAGTTCTTAACAAAATAGCACGTGCATAGGTTCAATTTTTTCTCAATGTTCAATAAGTGTATATTGAAAAATGGGTTTAATAATTACATAGAAGAAGAAAACTTGGCTTAGTACGTAAATATTCATCGAAATATTTGAAGCTGTTTCTGAAGTAAATGTCGTTTGAGCTTTTCTAAAATCTCGCATTTTTGTGGTTATTATTATATCTCATTTTTGAGTTTGAGTAGAGTTGTGAAGTGAATAAGCGAAGTTTTCACTGACAGAAAACAAAAATTTCAACTTGAAACTGTTTTCGACTACGGGTGTTGTTACTTCGGGGGTTCCTCAGGGAAGTGATTTAGGGCCATTGTTTTTCTTACCGTACGTGAATAAACTCCATGTTAACATACAATGATAGGTGCGATTATTTGCAGACGATTATGTTATTGACTGAAAAATAAAAGGTAGCGCTGACGAACAACTATTACAGCAGGATTTAGAATATTATTAACGAGATTGCACTGAAAAAAATGGCATGAGAGTTACGAATCCAAACGCAAAACGATCGCGTTCGCGTGGGGATGAAATTGAGGACCCACACTATTGTTTAGTTGAGAGTCTCATTAGAAAGTATTTAGGCATTCATCTAGATAGTAATGTGAACATTCAAATATTCGATATACGAATTCGCCGCCGCCGTCGCTGACGACACCAGCTTCTGCAGCAAGAGGGGTGTTGAGGAGGTAGGGGGGGTCTTCGCTGTGACGTCACGGGGGCAGGAGAGAGGCGAGAGACTTTTGTCGTTCGCCAGACGTCGTGGAGTGAGGTTATCCTGAGACAAGAGGTATTTGTACTGTACATTTTGTTTATACATTATAAATTGTGATCAGTGCTTCTGTTGATAGAATGTACTGTGTTGGAAAGACACAGCGTCTGTTAGATTGAAACTATAAACATTCAATAGAGATGTTTAAAGAAGACAGTTCAAGAAGCTTATGTCAGTGTTGATGTAATAGTCACTATAATAGAGGCTATTGTTTATTTTTATTTAGCAGGTGCTGGCTCTTAAAAAAATATTTTTTAAAACTAATTTGAAGTTTTGTCGTCTTTAGTAATGGTCACTTAAACTATTTGTACCACATTATTTTCCCGCTATTATAAATTTTAAATTATAACTGCTTTTATACAGTCAATACATGCCGCAACAAAGAGAAGTGTAATGTACAGAAATTAGCAGTCGAGTGGCGATGTGGAATGCCATTGTTGCACTCCAATCTAATATTCCATGATGACTAGCAGTTTTTCTTAAATGTATTTCAAAGAGGACTTAAATAATCTCTAAAAATTAATTTGTAAACGTATAACCAAACTCGAATGTAACAAACGAACAAAGAAAAAGAAACAAATCTTAACATACAATCATCGTGCGTGGAATCAGTTTTCGTATTACGTTCTCAAAGCGAACGATATTCGGAACGGGTGACTAAGTTTAAAGCGAAATTAATAAAAAAACTCATGTTTTCGAGAATTTCTACATAGCCTCATTTGAAGATCTGTTCTTGATAAACACATTTCATTAAGACTCTAGAGGTGGTAGAGAACGGCATAGACTTTCTCGTAGCGAAGTTTTCTAACTTCCTTGCTGTGGACTGGTACTGTACAGTCTTGCAACTCCTCCTTTCCTGGTGCCATCTATCACTATCCGTTGTACGTTTTTTTTCTTTCTTAATTTCTTAACTTGCCGGTTTCCTAAAAGTAGAACCGAAATATTATTTTAAGAATATAAAACAACGCTAAACCTCTTAATAAAAGGCAAATTTTATTGAAAAATGCGGTGTGCAAAATTTGAAGCAATCTATTAAGTTTTCCAAAAACTTCATTTGAAGTAATTTCATAGAACTTCCACTCACAAATTTATTAACGTATAAAAATTTATGGAAAGATGCTTCGCTTACGGCGTAAGAGATATTTCAAAAATGTATATTTGTGTAGTTTTTGAAAAAACAAAAGAATACACCAAAATCAACTTTACGTCATATTAAACAGTGCAATTTAGCACAATACTTTGAAAAAGGTAGAAGAAACATTTTGAACCTTTTTTTGAGAAAATCACGATTAAGCGTTTCTGAAAATGCGTAGGTTTGTGCTCATTTTAACAGAAAACTGTAAAATGTTCATATTTTTTACTCTACTATGTGAAGTAGTGTAGTTCTGAAGATAGAATTTGCTCAAATTTTAAGAAATGTTGTTTCAGGTTTGTGTGCTAATTATTGTGTTTCGTGTTTTGCTGTGATGTTTGTCTACTATGTAGGTTCTTTTAAACTATATGATCATCTTTTATTTTAATCAATATATGCTATGAGAATTTGAAGAATATCATTCAATAAATAATCAACATTAAACATAAATATATAAAGTTAAGATTAGACAAAAAGTGACTTTCAGTTGATTTTTCCAAGAAAGGCTACAGCAAGAATGATTTGAGAAAGAATACAGAAACATGGGACTAGTGGTGCTCCATGATGGCAAAAATATATGATACTAATTAGTCTCCTAATCTCTTCGACGTCCAAAAGGCAATTAGGTCCGCGTGCGTTTGGTTCATCTGCCAGGAGCGCCTGTCTCACAAGAAAATACTGGACACAATTTTTCGAATTTCTAATAGAAGAATGGAAATATTACTTTCAAAACATTACATACGGGTATAATCTCCTTCAATATACACACTTG
The DNA here is from genome assembly GCA_964035755.1 of Teleogryllus oceanicus. Lineage (NCBI taxonomy): Eukaryota > Metazoa > Arthropoda > Insecta > Orthoptera > Gryllidae > Teleogryllus > Teleogryllus oceanicus. The sequence continues at coordinate 23,163,466 of CAXIVR010000002.1, read as the reverse complement.
CAATAAGAAATTTGAAACAGTTTTAATTAAATGTCGTTTGAGAGTTTTTGAAAATGAGAATTTTCAAGCCCATTTTCAGACAAAACGTTCTCTACTTTCATAAATTCATACAAAAATGTTTTATTTCTGTACTCATACACACGATAATATGGAGAGAAAGTTATGAAATACTGCAGGAAAACGATCTGAATGTTCAGTAGAAAAGCTCATATTGTCTAGCGATGGTAACGATAATGTAGATAAAAATCAGTAGCTAAATTTAAAAAAAAATTTCAAACGCGTAGTGTAGCCAAACTGCTAGTTTTGTAGATCTTTGATACCGGAAAATCGATTGACAGCAAAATGCCTCTCTCTGACGATATGTCCGGAAAACTAGCGGTTGTTCAGCCGATTTTCTCCAAAATTTATACTCCGCAACATATCTGACTGATATCGCGGCGTCTGGAATTTGAAACCGTTATTTTAAATTTGGGGGGACCTTACATGTAACCCTGGGACATTTTCAAAACCATTGGCTTCATCGTTTGTGACTAAGTTTTGCTTTTGAATACATAGGACGAACGTTTTTAATATGAAGGTCTTTTAAGACGACGGTGCACATCTTATGCCCGTTGAAAACTCCGATTTTTTAAAAATTGCAAAGATTCCGAATTTTTTCAGGAAAAGTATGTGTTGATTTAGCACCACTAGTTTCATTGTGTATTGTTACCTCACGCATAAGCCACTTTCTTAGGCCTCTTTCTTTCCAGTCAGAATTTCGGGTTCTACTACAATTATGATTTTTTTATACAAATATGTTAATGAATAACATATCTAAAAATAATGTCACGTTCAATTTTCGGCAAACACGTGTATTTTGTTCAAAATTTTGTGTCAAACCTATGTGTTTTTATTTTCTTAAATCCAAATTTTTTAAAATGTATATTAAAATTTTACTTTGGGTAGTGCAAAGGACGCTTTTGAGAATTATTCAGGTCCCATTTTCCTGAGAAATGCCTGAAAAAAATTCGGCTTCTTTTCCCTCGAATATTGTGAAAATATATATTTTTTTACTTTCTGGTATATGTACGTACACAAGGAATAATATACGGAGTGTAGAGAAAGTTATATAATGCTGCACGAAAAAACGGAAAATTTTCGACGGAAAAATTTAACTGCCGGACCCTGAAAACAAGAAAGTGGATAAATCCGGTTGCTGAATTAAGAGACAAAATCCTCTACCACTTGGTGTTGCCAGAATAAAAGTTTTGTGCGTCCTGGATACCAAAAAAACAATTGAAAGAGAAAGGTCCGTCCCTCCGTCTGTCTGTTAGTCCGTCTGTGAACACTTCTAGCACCTGAACCTCACGTACGATCTCTTCCAAATTGAAGAAACACTTGTACATCTGGCTCTTATAAGCTGTGAAGTTTTCTAAAACATTCTTTAAAAATAGGTGGTACTTTTTATAAGGCTCCTCAGGATTTTTCAAATATTTCTCAAAAAGTCTCCAAATTTTTTAAGAAATTTAAATTCAATTTTTACAAGAAATTTTAAGTAAATTTCTTGTAAAAATACACTTATAAATGTGGCAAAATATCAATTTTCACGGTGGTCTCTGATTTTTCGAAAATTGCAGAAGTTTTTTTTCGGCTTCTACCTACAACTACAAAAATGAAGAAAGATTTTTCTTTCAATTGAAACTTGTAGTCCATAAATACTTCTTCCATTAAGGACCTTCGATTATTTTGACTTTTTAGTAGTGTTTGTACAATATTTCAATTTGAAAAATTAACACAAGAATTTTTCAAAAACCGCTCTCAAATTTTTCTTTACATTAATGGGGGCAATGCCAAAGAAACCCAATGCGATGACTTTAAGGCAATATCGATCTGTCCTTTTTTTTGCAAAAAGTGTTAATATTTCCCTTGTCTCTCACGTTGACAATTTTGACATTAGAAGCGATTTCTTCTTCCTGTTAATATTATTAATTATTATTATTATTATTTTATCATAATCGTAATCATTTTCATTATTATTATTATTATCATTAACATTATTACGTTAACACTTCTTTTATTTTGAAACGAAAAAATGCAAGTATTTCTCTCTGATTTCAATGGAAAGGAATCAATGTAAATTATCATTTCCATCCGAAACGACATCTTACCATCTCAGAATACGACCGCATTATAGTGTTGATGTGGTCAATTGACATTGAAACAGCCACTTCAAAGCACTATAAAAGACCCAATGAGAAGCTCCGAGGAACGATGTCCCAGAAGCCGCCGGCATGTCGCGACGCAACCTCGTCAGCTTCTGGTTGCTGTTAGCTGTCGCCATAGGTAAGAACTGGTCTAGAGCCAAACTGTCAGTCTGTTATAGGTTTCGCTTGTTTCTAATAAGTCCTATTGAATAAGTAGAAGAAAACAAAACGATAGCAAACTCGAAAGTAGTAATGCGATTGTCAAGTTTGTTATAATCTTCTAATGAGAACTTCTCTAATGTACAGAGAAAAAACAGAACATTTGCGCAATCGAGGGTTGTGATGCGACATCAATAACGTAACACTGATTCTATCAAACACTGATGTTCAAACTTTAAACATTAATTAAGTTAATGATACATCAATGTTTTTGATAGCCGGTCTAAAATCTTTAACTTGAAAGTCAGGCGCTATAATATTGCAGAAGAGTTTACTAATTTATTATTATGAATATCAACAGAAAACTAATATTAGAAATTATAAAAACAAGTGGTGCTACAAATGGCACCATCTTTCGAGTACTTGTTAATTTCTTCATTTTTTTGTCCGTGCTATAATTGGGGATTACAACGATATTTCTCAGCTTCCACCTATTGGCGCCTAAAGTACATAGTACCTCGCTATTGTGATTTCTCGTTATGAATGTACAATTTTATTGGAAAATATGGAGTCGTTTTTAAGACCACGTCTTTTGAGCATTTCTTAAAGTTCGCATTTTAAAGATAATTCTTTTTCTAAACATTTGAACATTCGCTAATATTTGTAAGGTATTATTAAAAACATTTTACTAACATGGTGTAACAAAATCGTCTCCTCCCTCTATTAAATACGTCAATAGCACGTTTGCTAGCTAATTTTTCGTAATTCTGAAGAGTTATGGGGTCGTGGATTTGTGATGGGCCCAGTACAGAGTTCGAAACGTAATACTCGTGCAACGCGCGCGTGGGTCAGCGTCTAAATACCATAAATTGCAACACGTCATTGAAAGGGTTTTATCGATAAACACTATTGTGTTCATCTTGATTTATTCTATCATGACCAACTGATTATCTCGTTGTTAAAACACCAACACACAACCAAAAAATATACCCTTCAATGGCATATATAAAAAAATCACTGGACATAAAAACAAAGAAAAAACCATTAACTCTGCAACTTTACAAATACAATCTCATTCACACCGAATTCGCATTCTGCAATACCAACTTATTGACTTTTAATTTGTACCAATTTAACATGACTTGATCTTGGACGGAAATCCGTTTTTGCAGCAACCAAACTAAATCAACCGTGTCACTTCCCTGTCTGCTGGTTCGGCGTCGCGGCACGCAGAGCAGGTCACGTTCGTCCCCAGCCACCAATTGGCACACCCTCAGTGCGCAATTACCCCAAAGCTCCAGCCACCATATCAGGGATCATTTCACAGCGCGAAGCTTACACAATTCAGGAAAAGCGCGAAATATTCTGCGTAAATGCAACACAAACTTTCCGCTGCATGCTTAAAATCACGGCGCGTAGATGCACTATGTCGTTTTACAAAACAAAACTTGGCTTGCACTTCCCTTCAATGTTCAGACGAGATCGCGTGAAATTCGTGTTATTAAACACGATACAAAATGTCCGCCTACTACTGCTTCAGGCCGCGATCACAAAGAAAGAAAAAACTATTATCCCGCATTGCCATTATTTACTAATTATGCACCACTGTTTGCCAATACATGTGCACGTTTTTTTATTAAAGTTCGTGTGCCATTAAGATAAAAATAAGCTGTTTTTCAAACTATTAATTCCGAACAATCATAAAAATGCCGGGTCTAACACGGACTTCCCGTTCACACACCGCTCGTAACTTTCTATTCTTGGGCATTGTTGTCCTCAACTTATATCGTTTTTCCGTCAACAAAAGGAGATCACCCGCTTAATGCGCCGAACATCATAACGAAAAGTATTTCTTCTTTTCATTTATTAACGTTTACCTTCTTTATCATTGCCTCTATATTATGTCCGAAATTTCTCTAATAATTGTTATATTGTTTTCTTCGCCTCTCAGCGCCTTATTTAAATAAAATATTACAATTCGCCGCTCGTCGTCTTATCATGACGTCACGACAATCTGTCTCTTGTTTCATGTCTTTTCTAAATAAAATTTTTAACACTTAATTTTGATTTCCCGTCCCCAAAATTGTAGCTACTCTTAAAAAAATTCTATAATTTTTGCTGTTTTGTCCTGCCAAATCCTAACTCGATCCCTTTACGCGTTCTCTTACTATTTATGAAAAACACTGTTTGTAATTTGCTTCTTCTCGGCAACAATGGCGTCTACATGTTCTTTTTTATCAAACTGAGATGCACGATTACTGAAATTCTCGAATTAAGCAAACCCCTAATCCGATTTTGTTGATTGTTGTTTCAAATGCTTTCTAAAATTGTGCTTTATCCATTGTTGACGTTATGCTTCCCATTCCTCCGCGCATTCATTTAATTTAGAAAAAAGTTCGTGCGTGGCGCTGCCGTCATTTGTCTCTTCGGGTATAATTTATTTCATTTGTAGATATTTTTTTTCATTTAAAGGAAATACTTATTTGGTTGATGATTATAAATCATTACAATGGCGATAATTTATCGAAAATTCCCTTAACGGAAGTATTCACGATATAATAGATATTACGAGTAAAAAGATTTTTTAAAGGAATATCTGAAAGTGGCAATATAATATTATTCAGATGATTTAGCTCTATTCATAAAAAGTTTAAAAAAACGTTAATGGTAATTTTAAGAAAAATATTGTTAAACGTTTATGAAAATACGAAATTCCGAGCTCAACTTCACTTTTTCTTGAGTTTTGGAGAAACTTTATGTGGCGTAATTCCAAACACTTCTATTCGCACTGTAATATTGTGCCCAAATCTTTGGCAATGTGTGTGTGTGTGTGTGTATATATATATATATATATATATATATATATATATATATATATATATATATATATATATATATAAACGACGTTAGAGATATTTAAAAATATTACATTCCCGCAATTTTTGGGAAAACATAAGAATGAAGCCAATTGCCGTTTCTGTGTACTATAAAATGCATTTAGAATTATGCGCACAACATTTTTCAGGAAAAGATATAATGGGATAATTGAAAAAAATCTTGTTTTAAATGATTTTTTAGTATTGTTCATTTTTTGCTCCACAAATTACTATTTTTTAAACTTTCGTAACAGAGTTATACGAAAAACGGAGAGAACTCAATCGCAAATTCTGAGAATTTAGTGTCATCTTTATGTTCATTTTCAGTTCCCTCTCTTGTTCTTATCTTCAGTTCCCTAAAGTATGGTTCCAGAAGAAGAGGGCAGGCCCTATATTCACGCCGCATACTTCATTCCCTTATAATATGTGAAATACGAGAAAAGGTGTATCAGGGCATCGGGTTCGTCTCGTGCGAGTGATTGCTTGATGAGATAGAATACACACCGTTCGTTACATTTTAATGATCTATGATTTTACATGATCCGACACAGGAATCATCATGTAAAATCAAGCCTCTTTCGGTTTTAGATTTCTTTATTGTTTCTAATATAAATCAAATTACTCGGTTTTACGTATATTAATCATTTACGTTTGTAATTAAAATCAAATTACTTAGTTGTAGATTTATTAATAATTGATAATTAGACAATCACAGACAATTAACCATCGCCGCTTCTTCAAAACATAGGATAACGCATTTATTTATAAATAGTGTACACACAATTTGCTTTTTTCAATATTTCTATTTAAATTTACCTGTTAAACAATTTTCGCCTAGTAACTAGCGTGTGTCAAATGCGTGTTTAAATGATCCCAAATACATGGGAGCAGCTTCCGAGTGTGCCACTTACGTTCGCACGTTGACAATATTCTTTCCCTCCTAATATTCCCATGGTAGAAGGAGATGGGTGGGATCGTCCGTTGCACCGATTTTTGCTCGTTCTGAACAGCATCAGTTTCTGTCACGAACCATGTGACCACTTCGTTTGAAAAGTGAGACCAGACGCCGGCCACCATGTTTCATGGAGTGTGGAAGTGGCGTAAATTGACAACTATAAGAGTTATCGACCAAAAATGACACAATGAAAGGGTAATTGCAATAAAAAAATGTAATATTTAAAAAAGTGCTTATCTCTTTCTGTTGCAATGACTTGTAACTGTGATAATTTTGACATTTAAAAATTCACGCTAATATTATAACGCACACTGTTGCCGGAAACTCATTGGCTGAAATGAAATGCATGAGAGGTCACCCGTCTCCTTTCACCATTCTTTCAAGCAAAGATATTCCCATTGAGTTTGATACATAATCGATATAACACCTATAAAATTATGAGTTCATATGTCGTGTCAAAATCTATATTAAACAGGTTTTCCAATCACATATAGGCGCGGCTTTCAAGCTTTTAAACTAAAAAAATTGGTTTTATTCTTTTTCACTACCGTCCACATTGTTCCAAATTCCGAAAACAAAACGTTATAGAATGTTGTAAGACTCATTTTAGGGGGAAAATTGAGAGAGTACTCCAACGCTCTCACATTTAAAATGAATTTCAAAAAAAAAATTTTTTTTCTACATGAATTTGAGGTTAAAATTGGTTGAAAAAACAATACCTTCAAAATCAACTATATTTTCCCGTCTTTGCAATTGTTTTCTTTCTTATACACGCAACAGATGCTGAGAAAAAAATAAAACATTCAAAATACCTTTCTCGTATCTCTGCACCAGATTGCCCTAAGAGGCTGATTATTTGTGAAACTACGTCATTTTGTATTCTATTTCATATAAGTGTCGCGATTATCGATTTGGTTTAGTTGCACTTTTCACCTCCTTATGCGGCTATAACATTTGTAACAAAGATTAAATTTGCAAAAGTTCACGAAAACTTTGTTTATCCAGCGGTGACTTCCGTTTCTCCAGTGACTCCAGAGACTGAGGTGGGCCCCGCGTTGGGTTACGATGGGTCACTGAGTGATTGTGATCCGGAGAATGACGCACCCAACTATATGGACGAAGCTCTGGAGAATGAGATAGCTCTGGAGAATGAGGAGGCTCTGGAGAATGAAGAGGCTCTGGACAATGAGGAGGCTCTGGAGTGTGAGGAGGACCCTGAGGCCGAGATGGCTCCCGACAACACAAATTGGCCTTTGACCGGCGTTGATCCTCGGACTGATGTGGCCGACGAGACCGAGGAAGCCCTGGAGAATGACGAGGCCTCTGCGAACGATGATGATCTAGAGACGGGCTTCCATTTCAAAAATGAGGACAATCACCAGGTGCAATTCCATTCTGACGGATTCAGGGTGATTACCGGATATCCCACGAAGGTCTTACAGTGTCCCTATCTGGTAAGTACCAATTTCAGATCCGGTTCTTGCTGAATAATTTAGCTCAGATACGTCTACAGCGACCCTCGACAGAGAAGGTTTTAGAGTTTGAGTCTCCATTGCAACTCTGGCTAGACATGTAGCAGAAAAACAACTTGGCCCTAAAGCACACAGACAATTTTTTTCAAGATTAGAATGAATATATGAAGGTTAATTTCATATTATGCAAAAGCACAGCTCTCAGCTTTATACTTGCCGGTTTCATGTTAATAAAAATAATGTATTATTATTACTATTATTATTATTATTATTATTATTATTATTATTATTATTATTATACATTGTTTTTCTAGGTATTCACCGGATTTTTATTTGACTTTGTGTCGGGTTAATAACCAAGACACAGGTCAATTCATGTTTCGTCGCAATTTAGGAATTTTCGAATAATCCTGCATGTGTTTAAGATGATCGATTTTTGCATAATTTTATAGGTATATTTTGGTATTTGAATAAGTTCCAGATTTTTATGGATGTTATTAGGTATAACTCCTGTGCACGAAATGACCAGAGGAACAATATGAACTTTTTGGAGATGCCATAGTGCCTTGACTTCAGTTGCTAGTTCTGTATACTTTGTTATTTTTTCTGCATGTGCTGTTTGGAGATTAGCTGTTTGTGGAACAGTTATGTCAATCAGGAAGCCAATCTTTTGCCGTTTGTCTACAAAAGTTATGTCTGGTCTGTTATGGTGAATAGTTTTATCTGTAATAATTTCTCTGTGATAGTACAACTTAAAGTTTGAATTTTCAAGTACAGTTACGGGAACATATTTGTAATATGAGCAGGACATTTCTTGTAGGTTGGATTTCGCTGCCAGTTTCTGGTGAATGATATTTGCAACTTGATTGTGCCTATAGGTGTAATCTGTATGAGCCATTAATTTGCATCCTGATGTGATGTGCTGTATGCTCTCCACTGTTGTACGGCATTTTCTACATTTAACATCTATTGTTTGTTTGAGGATATGCTTCCTTATTATTATTATTATTATTATTATTATTATTATTATTATTATTATTATTATTTAATGATTTCGTCTCTCCCCTGCCATCGTTCACTATTTTATGAAAACATTTCAGTCAACCTCACATGCAATTACGAAATTGTGTCTGCCCCTGCGAATTGTAGAATTGCGATTGGCGACCATTGAAACATTATTATAGTTATTTTCTTTATTGATGATTGATTTACTGATTGATATAATAAATTTTAATATATTTATTATATTTATTGTAGTAATGTTGTAGATATTACAGAGTTCCTGAACTTTGTGGACATAAGAAAATGTAAAACTTCGGCTTGCAATGCAAGACTGTTGCCAAATGAAGTGCATGAGTAACGTTGAAATATATTAGCAAATTTTAAAATGACAAAGGACCAGAGGATCTAGTCTAAAACCTCAGCACGAACCAATAGGCTTATTTTTATTCCCACGTTTTTTTAAACTAGAATTTGACTCATTATTACGAGAAAAATGATGCAATATTTGAATTACAATATTATATCGTTTCGTATTTACTTTTGACTCAATTTCGATTACACAGGAGCCGGATCAACTTACACCTGTAATGAAGTTCTTTTTAATTCAAAAGTTCAATTCATTCAAGGACGAACACAAATACAAGCATACCCGAGACGGATCTCGAACATGCGTCCCTTCGCCCTGTCATCACTAGTACACTGCTGCCTTAGCAATCTCGGCCAGCGGATCGGCAGCCCCAGAGTTTAAAACATGGGAAAGACGGTGATGTGTTTGACTCGAACGGAAATTTGTCCGAGTGATGTACGCACGTATAGAGATAACTCTTAAAGTGAGACGAATTCCCACGAGGGAATTTCTCCGACTGATTTGCAAACGCCTGCGGGCTTTGAACAGAGACGTCGGATTTGGAATTCCATGTATGCGCAACAGTTCAGCAAGCGACATTCATTTGATTTTTCAGATAACTTGGACGCTTCTCGAAGGGAAGTGCGGTTAAATGCTTCAAGAGGGCTTTATGACAGGCATTGAAAGAATTGCCAGAATGCTGGGCGAGCGAACGGTGGTTGCACAGAGTTGCAATTATCCTCACGTTAATAGAAATGAGACCTCAAATTGTGTACAGGGTGTGTGAAAGTTGAGAAAATGCTTACACGGTAATGAAGTAACCAAAATATCGTGGTTAGAACAATGCCCTTGTTAATAGGAATATATCACATTAAGAACACAATTTTTTTGAAGGAATTTATTATAAAAAGCACTTTACTTTTTTTTGGATTTTCTTACTACTCGTATTTAGTTAGCGATTCGCGTGTGAAGATCTTCGCTTCCAAGATGGCGAGATCCAACGCCGATCAACCTGCTGGCTTGCAAGGTTTCATGCAATGCAAGTTTAGCACATTTTCATATTTTATGCATAGCGTTCACGTCCTTGTGCCCTTAACCAGGCATTTTCTATCTGCGTGGCACCTGTGTGGCATGTGTGATAGTGTAGTGTATGTAAGTTAATGTATTGGTGAAGGAATGAGGATAGGAGACGGAAAAGGAAGAAAAAATCACGCGTATTTTTTGGCGCGTTTGTTGGCTTTAAATTCTCCGGCATTCACCTAGTGGTGATCAGATAAACGACGAAAAACTTTCGATCAAAGCAGCCGGCCACTACATTTCTCCTGCAGACAACCACTGAGTTCAACCTAGCTGAGGACCCTGAAGTAATGTATTGGTAAAGGAATGAGGATAGGACAAGGAAAAGGAAGAAAATATCTTGCACATTCCTTGGCGCGTTTGTTAGCTTTGCGTTCTCCGGCATTCACCTAGTAGTGATCAGAGACACGAAGGAAAACTCCCGATCAGAGCAGCCGTCCACTACAATTCTCCTCCACACAACGACTGAGTTCGACTTAGCTGAGTAGCTACCTAGAATCGTGCCACCGTTGGAAGCGGAACCATAGGGCATTTGGGTCAGAGGCACTGCTGTGACTTCACTTGACCCCTAAACCACCCCAGTCTTTGCTTATAATAGTGACTAAACTGTATGTGGTTGCTTATGCCTCTCCGTGGAACAACATCGATTGATAAGTAATATATTTGGGTTTACTTGTAGGTTGGTATTTGGTATCAAAATAAACACATCTGCAGTGGTGCCATCATTAGTGAACATTGGGTTCTGACTGCTGCTCACTGTTTTGAATATAAAAGGTAAATATAAACGAATTGAAGCCTAATTTTTCTGTAATCAATAGATACATCCACTTGTTCTGTGCAGTACGAACTCTTCCGAATATACGGTCACTGCCGCCGGCGATAGTAAGTACATGGCGTGGCGGTACAATGTGTCATCGATATATATCCATCCAGAGTACAGAAGAGGGAAGACGGATTATGACGCTGCCCTAGTATACGTAAGTCTTAAGATATTCTACTACAAATGTTAATGTTACTGCAGCAAGGGATTTTGAGAATAAATTTTGAGTTTTATTCTCAATTTTTTTGTGATTATTGATTTTCATAAAAGAAGGGACCCTAAATTTTATATCACATGCCCTTATAGATTGGCGTTAAAATTTAAATACAAGCTTTTGTATAATATTTCAGAGTTATATAGATTGAACGCTAAGCTGGTGTGATTTCTCATTACGTCAGACGTAAGGCCATTATGGAGTTGGAAAGTAGTTGTGCTCGGACTTTTAATGTACGAGTTGCTATTGATTTACTAAAACCAGTCGTTTCGGGAGCTTAGCTAGCCAAACGACGGAAGCGTTTTTAGTTTTGGAAGGTTGAGTGTTTTAAACGATTACATTAGTTTACTATGTTTAGTTATTTTTATTATTCATAACTTAGATATATTACAATTGGTTAATATTTAAAAAACGTGATATAGACCCACAGATTGATATGCGTCTCTTTACAAAGCAATTTAAGTGTTTATAGTTGCGTGAATCAATACATTTTCAAGTTGAGATGGTACAGATCGTACAGATCGTACAATACGTACAGATCTTGATAAATATAATAAAAATAATCAGATTTTCATAAACTTGTTTAACTCAATATTTACGGTTAATAATTATTGTATTGTTCCACAATTTGTAAACCTCCCTAATTTCATGCATGTTGCAATATAATTACTGAACATCATGAAATAATATTTTATGTACATGCAAGTTTTTCATTGTTCATACGTTCATAAATTGGGCAATCACCACTAACACTCTAATTTGTAGCATCGTCACTTAATGATTTCCAATCACTTTTTTTTAAGTTTCAATAGAGGAAACGATTAATAAAATATGGTAACATTCTCTGAAAGTGTTAACTGAAGAGTTTAATGCTTAGAGGAATTTAACAACTCAATAATTTTATCTGAAGGTTACAAAATACATCACAAAATTAGCTGATTTTGTAAATATTCTGTAATTCTCTTCTTTCTGACGAGTCAGCAGACGAAAGATGTACCTATCACAGCCAGTATTTTAAAAAATTATTCGCGACCCAATCAGGCTCACTAACGAGGCTTACTAACAATTTCCTGCAATGAGTACTAAAATGATTTTAAACTAAAGCGAATTTCTATTGGATGTTTATTTTATCAGTTCAGATATTTTCAATCAGTTTTATAAATTATACTCCTAATAATGCTTGAAGCGCTTGCTTTTTGTTCCTTGATATTCAGACCAATTGCGCAATGTCACGCGTAAAAATTAATAACTCAGTCGTCCAACCTTTTGTTTCTACCCTTCGCGACAATGAATAGCCCCGATTTTGCTACTCCCCTCCCTCCACTCCGACTCTGGTCGCGACTCTTTGCTTCGAAATCTCGTCGTTTCGATGAACTATGGCATACGATATATAGAAGTTGAATTGTGGTACAGGTTTGAATAGTCGTACTTTCTTTTACCCAATTTGTAGACCACTTGAGTGCTTCTTTCACAGTCCACTAGATATTGTTTCCAGATTCCTTCAGCAATCTTCTAAGACGATTTTTATCAGACTAAATCAATTTACAATATCTTGAAGATAGTACAGTAGATATTCTCATAGGAGAGCAACATTGTTTCAAAGGAAAAATTAACATTGTAGCAGTGCTACAATAATTGTAACACCTTCATTGTGATTAATGTCAACAGGTTCTGTTGATCACAATAATTGTAACAACCGCTTGTGCTACCTACAATGATTTATTTTTGTATTATCGTTTTTAATAAATTATATTTATCACAATAATTTTAATATCCGGTTCGCACCAATCCGCGCGATCTGACTGAGTGACATCACTGTGTACAACTCTACGGTAACATTTCTTCGGATATTTTGTGCAATGTAATCGCATTTTTCAACTCAATAATAATAATAATAATAATACCATTACTATTATTATTATCAATATTATTATTATTATTATTATTTTTAGAGAACATCTTGCTTTTACTGTAATTCATTTATAGGAAATAGTCAGGTGACTCAATGGTTGAATACTGCAAAATATAATATCTAAAAATATTTAGTGATAAATTCATCACCAATGAAGGATGACGTTAGATATTTTCTTTAAAAATTTTCAGTATATATTGAATCAGATCCTTAAATCCTATTATTTTTCAACAACAATTTATTAACACACATTCACAAGAAGAACTAACAGTGATTGTTCTCTGCAAATAAGTGGCATTTTCCTCCTTAAAAGTACATTTTGAAAATGTTGGTTTTCTGACGGGTCTGTCTGGACCATCAGAATATTTATATTCATCGTGGATGAGGCACAGAAAAATTATGCAGTGCAAATATTTTAAATATGTTTAGAATAATTAACTAACGTGAATTATTGATTGCAGGTCGACACTCCGTTCTATTTTGACGGTTACGAAAACCGCATAAAACTTGCCAAGGACCCCTACCCTAGAACTGGTGCTTCAGCAACTGTATGTGGCTGGGGATCATTGTCTGTAAGTGCGCAAAATTTTTTGGCACACAAGGTGATGATCATGAAGTACTACAATAATGCGGACATTCTTTGCAGAAGGAGCCAAAACATCCTACTCATCTGGTCTCCGCGGGTGTGACTACCTATTCCCTAGGAACGTGCCAAAGGCGTACCGGAGTGCCCTTCAGCGATATGCTGATTTGCGCCGGAAACCGCGACGGCAATCTGGAACGTGGCACTTGTGCTGGTGACCCTGGAGGCCCCCTGGTGTCTAACGGAGTGCTGGTGGGCATCGACGCTCAATATAAATCGAAAAGAAAATGTTCCGAAGCGCCCACGATCTACACCAACGTTTACTACCTAAATCCTTGGATCAAATCCGTAACCGGCGTGAATTGAATCCGTAACTGATATTTCCATCTAACTTTACATTCCTTCATATTTGCTGTAAAGAATATGATTTATTTGTTTCATAATATTATTCTTAATTTCGTTCTATATTTAATAATACGTAGCAATTTCCTCTTGCGAATAGGTTTTTCAAATCTTAATATTTTCTTGCAAGTTCTTGTGTCCAAGCTATTGCGCAGAGGAAATACAAATATTTTGGATAAAAAATTTACGAGAATTTTACCAACATTACATAGAGTACGAATTGTATGATATATTTGCATCACTCTGTATTCCTTTTATTATTTTTTATTCAAAAGTGCATTAAATAAATCTTTATATATCATTGACAGAAATTTCTTAAAATTAGCAAGTTCTCAAAAATTATATTTCTGTGTAACACCTCATATATATTCTGACATTTAATTTCATTGTGTAGCAAACATTTTTAATTAAGAGAATGAATATTTTGTACCAGTTTAATTTTTAAACAAAATAGATTTATGTCATAGTCAAAGATTTCTTCCGCGCTGAAGGGCCGTGGTCCATTGGAAAACATATTTCCAGACGTTTCGTCCGCAACTGCGGCAGACATCCTCAGTGGCGATGTGGTCTCGGACGAAGAATCTTCCTTGAAGGTTCCCCGGTGACTGACGGAAGTGCCCGGTCCGCGGGCATATTTGTACCAGCGGGACTGTGGTGGGGCGGCTACTGATTGGCTCGGGCCGGGTGACGTGGCGGAGACGCTCACTGTGTGTACGTGACTGTTGTCATGTTCCCGCGTGCCTACGTGACCACTGTCACTTCTTTGTTTTTCATTAGGTTTTGCTTTGGCGTGGCGGATTACGGGGATCCAAATCGGATTGATTTTCATTGCCTCCTCCTTTCTATTGAAATTCCGGGGATGTTTGTGAATTTCAATGGCTTCACAGTTTAATCGTGCATGGCAGTGAGCTGTGGTGGCTAAAACATCCACGTCTTCGAATCGTATGTTGTGTTCACGGCCAGAGAAAGCGTGTTCGGCTACTGCTGACTTTTCAGTGTAGCCAAAACGGCAGTTCCTTTTGTGTTCGGAGAGCCTGGTGTTGATGCTCCGTTGTGTAGTGCCAATGTATACTGCGCCACAGGAACATGTCATTCTATAGACCCCTGCTGATGATAATGGATCTCTTCTGTCCTTGGCAGATCGAAATAAGTTTCGAAGCTGTGAAGTGGGCTTGAACATGGCTTTTACATTGTAAAACATAAGTTTCTCTATACTACGTATATTTCTCCGCATATGCGTAATACGTATACAAGAAACTAACTAGAGCTGCTACTGAATAGCACGGACTTTCTCGTAGTAAAGTGTTCTAATTTCATTTGTGTGGACTGGATCTGTATAGTATTGTCCCTACTTCTTGCCTGCTGCCATCTATATATTTGCTGCTCAAGGATATACCTGCTGGCCAAGGATATTTTTTTGAAATGTTCTTAACACTTCGTTATCCTAATTTGAGAACCAAAATATTATTTTAAGAATATTAAAGAACATTAATCTCCTCCTAAGTTGCAATTTTCATGAAAAATTTGGAGCAGATTTTATGAAAATGGCATTAAACCTTACTGTGTAATGAGAAATTTGAAACTCGTTTCATTGGAATCCACTAAGTTTTTAAAAACTTCATTTGAAATAATTTGAAGTATTTCAACGCAAAAATTGATTGTTCTATGCAAATCCATTGATATATGCATATCGATAGCGAGAGATACAGACAAAAAATTACATTTGTGTAATTTTTTAAAACACAAAATAATTCACCAAAATGAACTTTCGCCATATAAAACAGTGCCGTCACCACTATCAGTTGGAAAAGTTTGAAGAAAAAAAAATTGGAGAAACCGCTTTATACACGTTCGTTCCTTGCAAAACACTGAAAAGTAATACTGATCCCGAATATATTAACGAGGCGATACGGCATTTAAAGAAACAAGTTAGTCTAGCATTTCATAAAAGATTTCGCAGCATTCCTGACATTATAACTCTAAAGAAACTAATACAGGGATTTAGAAAAAGAAAAAAAAATTGCACATAAATGATCTTTAAAAATATTTTGGAGACAGCAAGGAATAATTTGATGGCTTTTACAAATATCTCCACGAACGCAGAGGGAATAAGGAAGAAATTCTGGAAATTCAAATCGCAGATAACGCCACTACACGACGACCAAAAGAAAGCAGATGGGGTCAACGCGTATTTTGTGTCGGTATTCGAAAAAAGGGTCGGAAGAGAGACGTAATTATTGTCCAATAGAAAACCAATTGAAGCTTAAATTCATGGGAACTCCGCAAACGTATAAAATCACTGGAAAACTGTAAATCACGTGGGCCAGACCGCACATTTTTTAAATTCGTCGGCGAGGCAGTATTGCTCTATTTGTTAAAATTATTCAATGTTTCTATTAATAATGCAAGTTTGCCAGAACAGCTATAGTTGTTACAATATTAAAAAATGGTAATAAAACTAAAGTATGTATTTATAGACCATTATCTCTCTCATCAGTAGCATGCAAAATAATGGCGCATTTATTAGCCGGATACATTCGCCATTTTTGGGAAGGAGCGAAGTGGATTTTTCACGAACAGTATGGGTTTAGAAGTGGATATTCGTGCAAAAGCCAAAATGTTTCCCTTTTTCAAGATCTAGCAGACGAAGATGAAGCGAGTGGAAGGGTGATTGCATTTGTAATTAACTTCGCAAGAGCATTCCATTTAGTACCTCAATATGTACTTATTAGGAAATCAATAACGTGAGAAATTAATGCTAGATTTACGAAGTGGATACGCGAAGTTTTTAGAGACAGGAATCAAATGTTGGAATACAAACTCAGTTTTCGACTACGGGTATGTTTCTGTAGGGGTTCCACAGGAAAGTGTTTTAGGGCCATTACTTTTCTTACCCTAGTGAATGATCTCCATTTTAACTCACAAACAAAGATGCGTTTATTTGCAGAGTATTAGAGAATTATATCCCGAAAAATTAAAGGTAGCGCTGGCAAACTATTATAGAAAGATTTAGAACATTTACGTGAGTGGGCTGAAACAAATTACATGAGAATTAACGGATAGAAAAGCAAAACAACGTTCGAGCGGCGACGAAATAATGAGGAAACAGAAAATGGTTTAGGTGAGGTCATCATTCCATGAGTCTTATCATGCAAGTATTTAGGCGATCATCTAGATTAGGGTGGGAGAAGCATATAAATCACGTAGTGAGAAAAACGTGGATGGGCTTGCATTCTGTAATGCGAAGTCTAAAGAAAAGTGCTGCAAACGTCGAATAATTAACATATCTTTCGTTAGTTCGTCCTCGCATGAAATACGGAGTGGCATGTTGGGATCCGTACAGAACGTCGTACCGGAATAATTAGATAGAACACAGGAAAGCGAATAATTTTATATAGAGAACTAATGCAATAATAAAATGTCATGGGAACGTCTAGAAATGACAAGAAAATGGCGATGCATTGTGCTTCATATAAATCGTACGTACGTCAACCAGCTTGGTACAATATTCCAGTTAGACCAAAACCAAAATATTTCGGCTGAAGCGACTACACCTTCAAATTTCGAAAAAAGAAACTAAATGCAGATCTTCCATTCGTAACAGAGAAATTAGAGATTGGAACAGTTTACCTGCACCAACTTTCAAAGCTTTCCCTCTCAGTGTCCGACGTTTTAGAAATAGGTGAGAAAAAGCTGAGAATAATACATTTTAAATGAGCAAATAATGCTGCGAAGTGTGGTGAAGTTATGTGAAGTACTTGTCAATGTTATTCAAAGCAAAATACTATACTGTAGTGCAGTGCAGTGCAGTGGAGTGAAGTGTAGTCAAGTCAATCAATGCCTTTATTAAAAACTAATTTTTTCAATATTTATGTAAGTTGTATAAATTTTTATCATCACCAACCTATAATTATTGTTCACCATGAAAAAGTTGTAATAATTGTTATAATATCTAATATCAGTGTTAGTTTGATTATTGCATCATTTCTTCTTTTGTATTCTTATATTATTTTTTTAATATTTGATTTTTATTCATATTATTGTTAATTAAGTGCCACCGAGTCATCCACAACTGAAGTTCAAATAACTGTAAGTAACATTTCAAACATTTTCATTTACAAATGCAATAATCAATAAAAATAACAGTATAGGAAATATTTTTTTTACTATAATTTGAAGGTTTTTCGCCCTTAATCGTGGTCACGTAATATTTCTTATACCTAATTTTTTTCCCGATTTAACGAATCTCGGTCACAATTTTTGTAAAACTGATTAACAATCGAAGAACACTAGGTGCGAAAATTAAATATTTTCACGCAAATAATCGCATCAACACAAATTTCACAACTATAACTGATTTTATACAGCCAAATGATGTCACAACAATGAGACGTGTAATTCACAGAAATTTATCTCTATAGTCGCGTCTAGTAGATGCCATTATTGCATTCCAATCTGATATTACCTGAAGACTAGCAATTTTTCGTTAATATATTTATTTATATTACGTGAAAAACTGTTGCACAAGAATTCTGTGCAAGTTTTCAAAATTCAGTGATTCATATTCTAAGCAATAAGTTTCCTTATTTTTTTAACACAGAAAGAAAATGAGCGTTTTTTGCAAGTAAACAAAATATTCACTGCAATGTAATAAAATATATTTCCAAGGATAAATGAGCAATATTTTTTGGCCCTTATCCCTCATCATGTCCTTCGTCATGGAATAATACTTCCTGCAATGACACAATGGCGAACGATAATTTGAGTAACTATATTTCTAACTGAATTTTCGAAGTCGTGCACAAATAATGAAGTTACATTTATGTCCAGAAGGAAAACAAGGGAATTTTACAGTATTTGCACAAAATATAAGGGAAACCTCGAGATGAGGGTATTTGACACGGAAGCTTTAACAATGATACATAATGCATTATTTACCATTTGGACTGTATAAATGAGTATAAACAACCTGTAACAACTATTGTACTACAGCTTCCGGGTCAATGACCCCCATCTCGATCAGGTTTTTCGTCCAGTTTCCCTTATCCATTAAGCAAATGCTTAGATGGCCCCTTGTTTTGCTTCTGGACATACATGTAACTTCATTTTCTGTGCACGTCTTCTAGAATTCAGTGGGAAACACAATTATTCAAATTATCGTTTCCATGTTGTCGCGGCAGGAAGTAATAAGAGCCAATATATAGTCCAAATGGTAAATAATGCATTATGTATCATTGTTAAAATTAATGTTACTTTTCTTGTGATGCTCAGTATAGTCTAATTGTATAGAAACAGTTATGCAGCAGAAACGATTTCACTTGGGATTTAAACTTTTCTATTGAATTTAATCGTTTAACGTCATCTGGTAAAGTGTTGTAAAATAATGTACATGTATTGTATGTGAATTTTTTGTAATGAGCTATTAATACTGTCACCCGATGAATATGATTTCTACGTCGAGTGTTATAGTAATAGACTTCGGCATTTTCTGAAAAAATATTCCCGCCCTTGAGCAAGTCATTTTTTACAAAAACCACTGATTCGTAAATAAGAAGACACGGTAATGGTAGAATTCCTAGGCTAATGAAGAGAGTCTTACATGAATCACGTGGGCGGGATTTGGTTATTATTCGTACAATTCGTTTTTGTAATCTAAAAGTCTGGGAGCTATAAGATGTATTTCCCCAGAATATTATGCCATATCTCAGGCGGGAATGAACATTCGCGAAGTATACACAACGAGCAGTATGAAGGCTGACTGAATTTGCAAGAATTCTGAACGCGTAGCATAATGAACTTAATTTTGTGTTCAATTCATTTAAATGGACGTTCCATTTAAGGTTTGACTGAATTGAGAGACCTAAAAATTTTATTGCCTTAACATCAGTCAATGGTACACTGTTCATCTTCAGTGGAGCACAGAACTGTTTATTTGAAATGGAAAACTGCATTAAAACCGTTTTCTTTTCGTTTACTATTAATTTGTTATTTCGGAACCAATTTTAAACATCTGATATTGTACTATTTACTGTTTCTTTATTGTAAAGGATGTTCGTATCATCCCCAAAGAAAACCGTTCTTCCGTTTCGAATCGTCGAGGGCATATTGTTTACGTAAAGTAGGAACAGAATAGGGCCTAAAATCGATCCTTGAGGAACTCCACATGCAACGGGCAAAGAGTCGGAAAGGTGCGTACGTAATGTTCCATCATTCCAGTAAGGTATTTCAACTCTCTGAGATCGTTGTTTAAGGTACGAACATAACCAATCTAGAGCAATACTACGAATTCCATATGAAGGTAATTTGGAAAGTAAAATGTCATGATCAATGACGTCAAAAGCTTTTGAGAGATCTAAAAATAATCCAATAGGTGCCTCGTTTTGATCCAATGATGAGGCGACATCTTTAAGAAAAGAAAATATAGCTGTTTCCATTGATTTTGATTTTCTAAATCCATGTTGGCAATCTGAAAGCGCGTCGTGTTTAGTGAGAAAGGTTTCCATTCGTACGTAAAAAAGTCTCTCTAATATTTTTGAAAAAACTGATAGAAGAGAAAGGGCCTTTTGTTGCCGTTTTTGAAAAGCGGTTAATTTTAGCTGTTTTGAAAATATCTGGAAACGTTCCAGTGCATAAAGATGCATTAAATATGTGAGTTAACGGGTGTATAATGGCATATGCACAAGTCTTTAACAAAGAATCCGGGAATTCATCTAAACCGGACGAATATTTATTTTTAGTTTACGATTATTTTGAGAATTTCATAGGAAGAAGTTTCGAAACGAACATTGTGTCTAAAATTTTGGGTGAACTGTCTGTTTTTGAATTTTGTGCCTGAAGACCCTTAGTGAGATCGGCTGCAATTCTCGAAAAGTATTGGTTAAAGAGATTCGCCACTGTTGCCGGATCGTTCACATTTATATCGTTATATTTTAAAACAACATTCTCTACGGGGTTTCTAGTTGATTTGGTAGTATTTTTTATTATATTCCACATTGCTTTTGTTTTATTACATGAGTTCAAAATATCCTGATCGTTTTTCATTATTTTAGCCTGCCTTATGACTTTTGTTTTGTATTTTTTAAAGTAGATAAGGAAATCTTGAGATACGTCATGACGTTTAGAAATAAAGTAGAGAGTACGTTTATTTTTACACGATGTTCTAATTCCTTTTGTGATCCAAGTATTACTTTTTCGTGAAATGTTTAATTTTCTCTTTTTAATAGGAAAGCATGATTTTACTTGGGATTTAAACTTTTCTATCGAATTTGATCGTTTTAAATCAATTGGTAAAGTGTTGTAAAATTTTGTTCTGTATGAATTATAATGTGCTGTATTTAAAGGTATTGTACCTGAATTGTTTGTAATGAACTGTTGATATTGTCATCTGATGAATATGATTACTGTTATAGACATTGGCGTTTTTTGAAAATATATTCCCGCCAAGAAGCAAGTCATTTTTGACAAAAAACACTGATTCGTAAATCAAGAGACAAGGCAATTGTAAAATTCCTAGATTAATAAAGAGAAGCTTACAAGAATGATGTGGGTAGGATTTGCTTATTATAAGTCAGCTCTATTATAAGTTAGTATCTTATTGCTCGCTGAATATTATACTTCCACTGAATATTATGCCATATCTCAGCTTGAAATGAGCATTCCCCAAATATATACCACGAGCAGTATAAAGGTATTGGAATTTGAAATAATTGTGAACGCGTAGCAAAATGAATTTCATTATATGCTCAATTTATTTAAACGGACGTTTCATTTGTTGTTCCACTAAATTGAGAGACCTAACATTTATTAACCTTAACACCAGTCAATAGTACACTATTCATTGTAAATGGATTACAGAATTGTTTATTAGAAATGGAAAACTATTTAAACAGTTTTTTTCACTTACTATTGATTTTTTACTTCGAAAACAATTTGAAAATCTGATATAGTACTATTTACTGTTTCTTTATTGCAAAGAATGTTCGTATCCTCCGCAAAGAAAACTATTCTTCCGTTTCAAATCTTCGAGGGCATATCGTTTACGTATAGTAGGAAGAGAATAGCGCTGTGACGTACTGGGATTTAAGAACACAGACGACTGTTTCTAAGATAAAATATTTTCATATATTTACACAATAATTTACAAGTTAAAATTACAGTCAGTAAACAAAAATCTCTGGCAGCCATTTTTTTCCTTAGCCGCAAAAATGCCACGACCGTCCGTAGGCCTAGCCCAGTGCCACTGCTCTACAACAGGCGAACAACGCGTGGTGCGATGCTGTCGGACGCTGAGTCTCTTAACCATCATTATTCATAGCCTGACGCCAAACCGGTCTTCACCTGGAAGACCGAGTGCTATGAGAGCATCGGAGATATTAATGAGTCTTTCGACCCTTGACTGATCCCGCGTGGGCGCAGTCGATGCTGCGTTAAGTACTCTGAGGGTTCGCCCCTCGCATCGGCGCTCTCATGTCGGTGGACGTCACGAAGCCTCGACGACCAGCCTTCTCCAGGGGTCTTGCACCATCATCTCAAGGTCGCTACTACCCTTTCTCAATAGGTTTTTGAGAGCGGGGCTTTCCTGACGCCCCTCCCCCTGGCGTCGCCTCCACGGCCCAGGCGCGCAAATCTGGAAAGCATATGCCAACCGCCCCAACCGATAGCATGCGGCTCGAGCGTGGGGCTGGAAAGGTTTCTCCCGGCCCGACTGGCTAGAATGCCTTGCATGAGAGACATGGGCCGAAAATCGATCCCTCAGGGACTCCAGAGGGACGTGCAATTGGCAAAGAGTCAGAAAGGTTCCATCATAATATAATATAATAACATAATGTTCCATCATTCCAGAAAGGTATTTCTACTCTTTGAATTCGTTGTTTAAGATACGAACATAATGAATCTAAAGCAATGCTATGCACTCCTATGAAGATAATTTTTAAATCAAAATGTCATGATCAATGACGTCAAAAACTTTAGTAAGATCAAAAAACATTCTAACAAGTGCTTCATTTTGATCCAATGTGAGGAGATATCTTTAAGGAATTAATGAAATACGTGCTTCGTTTTGATCCAATGATGAAGCGACAAAATAACAAGTGCCTTCTGTATGAGTTTGTACAGGTCTTCATCAAACCCAGGTGCTTAAGTGCCTACATCAGACTCGTAGTGTTGACTCCGGAGATTAGAACAATTATCGGAATAATGTTCACTCTCTATATTCTACTGTTCTCAGCAAGTTCAACAAGATCTGCATATTTATTTATTTTTTCGGTGTATTTCCTTTGTATGTGGCCAGTATTTGGGACAGGAACATTAATAAGCATGACATGTTTCTCGCACTTCTCATGTTTCTCAACAACCAAATCCGATCTGTTGTGAATCACTGTCTGGTCTGTTAAAATAGTTCTATCCCAAAACAAGTGCCGCTCTTCGTTCTTCAGAACACTAACAGGTTGGTACTTAAAGTACGGTACCTTATCTTCAGCCGGAAGACGACATTTCGGATGTAAAAGTTTGGTCACCGAATCATGTCGCTGTTTATACTCGGTGCCCACCAAATATGTACAATCCGAGGTAACACGTTGAATTGATTCCACTGTTGGACAACCATAACGACATAACTCATTCTGCACATTTCCATCTCTGACAATTCGCTTCATATACTCACGCGTTGGAATAACTTTATCCAGAATAGCCAACATATACCCTTCAGCTTCTGTAATGATCTGTCCTGATAGAAGCCAGTAGTTCGATGCTTTAATATCGAAATGTTCTCGCTTTTATATCGAAATGTATATGCGTCTGCTTCACAAATGCTTTATGGAGTTTTGATGTATTTGTCGCAGAGTGGAAATACATTCTCATGCTCTTCACTTGCCGACAAAGTTGGTTTCCAATATCTGTGAGTCCTCTTCCAACCATATTTCCCGGAAGTGATATACGTTCGACTGCAGATTTTGGAGGGTGCATTCCCACTTTCTTCGTTAAAACTCTCATTTTCCGTTGGAAGTTCTCAATGCCAATTTTGCTCAACTTATTTATTTAATCAAAAACAGTCAAAAACTGTATGTGACATATGGGGGAGAAAATCATCTGCGCACGCTTTCTTGAGTTTCAAAATCCCTTCCCAACAATTTAACTATTAATAGTTGAAAGAGTAATAATAATAATAAAATAATAATAATAATAATAATAATAATAATAGTAAATTTAGAAAAGCCTGAGATTAACATTTCAAAAACTATATATTTGCGTTGCCGAATTATAGAAAACTTATGTTAACCGGTAAAGGAACGAACAGACTTGATTTTTCTTTATAATGCTTATTTTAACAATGCCAAATGAGTAGTTTAAGACTGGGACAGCATAGATGGTAATAGCTTTTATGATATTTCTTCCATTCAACTTTGTTTTCAGGGGCTTTCTGGTTCTTCGAATGAATTCCTCTGCAAGTTCTTCTTTCAATTTACCTGGTCAATGTGCCTTGCCTGCCTCAATACCAGGTACCTGTACGTTTCCTCAGCAGACATCGCTTGTATCAACTGTTTATTTTCAAGTTCAAAGGCTCGTTCTTGGAGCTTTCTTTTTAAAATATTCAATGTTCGACATTTTTCCAGACTGAATTACATTTTAATACTTTTTGAAAATGATTCCACATTTCTCAATTGTTGTTCAGGTAGAGATTTTGTCGAAGCATAAATCTTCAAATCATCCATATACCTAAGGTGATTTATGCCATACAACATTTATGCTTCCAATTTAATTCCAAATCTACATTTAGTGGAATTCGAAGATTAGATAGAAGATTCATAGAGATGACAAACCAGAGAGGACTTAGTAAGCCTACATGAAAAATACCTCTGCGCACATTGGTTGTACTGAAATGATTCGCAATCATTTAAAAAACTCAGTATTCCGGAGAGTAAAAACTTTCAGTAAAATGTGATAGTTTGTATTCAAGGAAACAGAAGACGGCAGCGCCGCGCATGAACATTTCTTCTAAATTAATCAAATGCGCGAAAGAAAATCAAGATTAACATTAACACCCAGTAATGCATACTATTTGAAATTATTAGAAAAAAGAATCATTAAAATTGGGCAAGCGGTTCACGAGATTTCGAAATAACTGTAATCATACATCTTCAGTCAAAAGGCATGGGCATGGAGGTCATTGTTACTATAATAAAGTTAATCGAAAATGTGATTTTAGCGAATATCAGGAAAACGCTTGAAGGAATCGAACTGCAACTTTGGCGAACGACAGAACAAAAATTATGAATAATTTCGAAAGTTATTACAATTTTGGGAAACGCCTAGGACACGAGTTCTAATTAAAAGTATGATTGAAACGAACGTAAAACAAGTGACGCATCGTATTGACGTCACGACTGACGTCACGACGTGAATAAACTAAAATGATGAGTTTTGACAAAACAAGACATTGAAAAGAAGATCCAAGATAGTTATAATTAGCCGAAAAATAAGAGACAATATTAGAAACCGGTAGCGAGGTAAAAAAACAATAATACACTGGAATTTAAGAATTATTATGTGATCTTGTTTGTGGATACGGGCGAGCGATCGGCGGTTGTTCGAGAAAATATAGATAGAGGGCGGGCAACAATGCTACATAGACGCGTAGACAGACACGCAGATGGAGAGGCAGAAGCTGTGACGAGGAGTAAAAGTTCATTGTTGTGCGAGTTTGTAAAATATTTTGAAACATTTTTGTTTACATTTTTTACGTGGAAAAAATCAAGGAAGTGATAAAGCGAGTGAATTCGGGATTAGGAACAATAACCTATGAATAGACGCAACGCGAAGACTGATTTTAGTTACGCGATTGCAATGTTAGGTAACGGATGCGAACATCTTGTGTTTCAATTTTTATAACACGGAGTGTATCAGATTTCGGACAGTGATCAAAATATAAATAGAACAGTTTTGCTTAAATCATGTAAGTCAACAATATTTCTGCACCGCGTGAATTCGAGAATATACTTTCGCCGTGAGAACTTTAATATGGTGGAAACGTCGAGTGTACTGGAGAACGCTTCGCAGTGTGTGTTCAGTAATGGAATTTGATAGAAAATATGGTTTGGAGCAAATTGAAGTTGCAGCGCATTATTGCGGTACACGGGGAGCGTACCAGTCGATAGACGGCGATGCGTGACGTGCGCCGCGTGTTGCAACATTGGCCATCATAAAGGGAAGTGACATATGTACATTTGTTTGTTCTTTTTTTTATTTATCTGCAAGCATCTGTCGAAGACCAAGTTGTGTCTCTAATTATAAGATGATAAGGTTAAAATTTCTTACGACAGAATGCGCATTCAGTGTGGATGAGTAGTCAGATTGCATTATAATTTTCAGTGTGAATGTTATTCATTTGTGTTTTTTTTAATATTGAGTGTATTGTTGATTGTTTGTGTTATATTTGTGTGCTGTCAGAGGGCCTTGATTTCCTCCATGTGTGTGATGTGTTGACATATTCAAAGAAAACACGTAAAAGAGAAAGTAAATAAATAAATAATGATGACCACATCCAGGTTCATCAATAGCTTCTATCTAATGTGTTGTAATTGTAGTATTTAGATGTCGACCCATGCACATGCACATACGTACATTCGATTATTCGAATCCTCATTAGACAAATGCCAAACGGGATTCGCAACCTACTATGGAATAATATGCCTCAAACGATTGACGCGTTAATAGAAAGAGTGAGTCGGTTCGATCAAGTGAACGACGAAAATGAACGTGACGGGCAGGACGGAAAGAATCAGAATTCAAGTAGCGGTAGTAGCGGCCATTGATACAACGGGGGACGGTATCGACAAGGTAATGTATGCGCGTTAGAGGTGCGCGAAGATAAATCCAGAGGACGGGAGGAAACGTTGCAAGGGGCACAGGTGCAGCGGAAGCCGAAACAGAAAGATGGCAACGGCGAACGCGCAGGTGTAGAAAGGCCGGAGCAGGATGCGAAGAATCGAAACTACCACTGAAATATTTTGTCGGGTATGTTGGCGATAACCGTCGTGTCAGTAGTATTCCTCTGGTGACATTTCAGAAACAAGATAAAATCGTTTCTAACATCGCTACCCTTATCAGTTACCAGCGGTCTGCAGGATTGTGAGGTCGGAGCAGTTTGGAGCAGATTTGCACCGCGCTGCCAGTCATGATCTTCTTGCTGCGCATTGCACTCTCAATTCACTACAAGTTGGATACGAACATTAGTTGTACCTGCATTTACAATCCGAAATGGGTCTTTTTCGTTATAAACTATGTCTTTGAAAAGGGAATACTTGGAACCTCAGGAAATACAAGAAATATTAGATGAGGATTTCAAATCAAATCATCTGTCAAATAAATCTTTCTCTGAGGGCGAGGTGGATGAACACGTGAATAATGATGATATAGATGCCGATTCAACTTCTGAGAATTTCCGGGAAAATATTTGTGATATGAATATGATGTTGAAGGGGAAGAAAATTGTTTTGTTTGAAGAGATAACGAGACAAAATGGAGGACAAAGACCTTCAAAAGGTCTTCAAAGATTAGTCGCAATAACATAATAAAAATGTTCCCTGGGCCCAAAGGTAGTGCTAAGAATGTTGAATCGGATATGGAAGCATTTTTTCAGATTACTGATTAAAATATGTTAGATGAGATAACGACATGTAACAAGTCCATTCGTAAAAAAACCTGATGTCCAATACACACGTGACAATTTTTCGGGGAATATCCTGTAATGAACTTCGGGCCGTGCTATGCATTTTATACGTGACAACGAAGAAAGGAAATCATACTAATGTGAAGGAACACAACTGGTACTGGTATAGATATTTTACGTGCATGCATGAGTTATGGAAAATTTTTACAATTATTGCGTTCAATCAGATGCTGCAATACTCAAACCAAAATTGATCGTACGAAAAGCGACAAGTTTGCTCTTATCAGAACTATTTTAGAATCTTTCAAGCTATTCATTATGGTTCAGAATGACTTGACTACAAACAAGTGTCATGGTTTCTAAATATCTATCATAAATATATATCCTAGCTAACCCTTCTAAAATAAACCTTTCTGAAATTACACAAATAAATAAACCCGCATGTCATTATTTACTCATGAGTTGCGAAGCACCATTCAAACAAATTTCTTTTAAGTCGTGGGCACGCGAATCTATCCTATGCAGGATATTGAAAATAATAATATTACTGCTTTAGGAAGAGGTATGAAATCAAATTTACGCCCTGTTTTTCTGGGATAATACCGTCGGAAATAATAACTCAAAAGTTTACTAATATCACTCAAATAACTTGATTCTGAATTTATTCCGTATTTTCTTTTTTTCTAAAATGTTGGCGAGAATCTTCTCACTACATGTAACTCTTCAATTTAACAAATAACAACAGACAACAGTATATATAAAAACTCCTTTCACAATATATTAACAATACTATTTACAATTAATTTTCTTCGCATTCACCAATAAGAATTCTCATCATTAAGCAAGTGCACATTGTCGATCGATTAAAACAACAATTAATTGAACCCTGAATAATTTCATGCATGGTCATATTCTCTCAATACCTTCAAAGAAAATGACATTTTTGGTCTTGTTTTAATCTGTAAATAATAGAATAATAAATGTTTGTTTGCACTTATTTTTCCTGTAGTTCTGCGACCTCGCGATCTCCACCATCCGTATCACTAATCCACACGAATTGTAAACAAGAACATCCTCCATTTGCCGCTGCATTTCAACATTCGAATCCCGACACACTTCCATCATCCGCAACTTAACCACCGATTCGTCTCGTAACTCGGCTCGACTCCGTCTGAAGACGTTATATTTTCTGACCGCGTTCTTTTAAAAACAAAGGACGACTTGTTCGTTACAATGCTCTTTCGTTTTTCTACTGTTATTTACGTTAATCTCACTCAATAAACCTCGCAATATTGTCATAATTTCCACAAAATGTTCCCAATTAATAACATTGCCCGTGGTTCATTTTAAAAATACTGGTTTCCTTTTATTTAATAAATAAATACAGTTTCTGTTCGTCACCTTTCTATAATATCTGACAGTCTTCTCTCAATGTATAATACTTCTTATCATTACGAAATCTATTTCCTATTGAACGGTACAATTTGGTGACAGTTTTTTATCTATATAAAATTGCCATCATTTTATTTGTTGCCGTCCTCATAGTCTATTTTAATCTTCGCTTCCGATAATGTAAATAATTACGATTTATTAATTTTCGGTAATATACCTTCCTTTGTTTGCCCATGCTTTTGCATAGCAAATCAAGCGTCCCCTTTCTAATAAAAAAAATAAATTTGGCACGTCGTAACAGACCGTCACACAAGAGAGTAATATTGTTTACACATATATTGTTGTTATACATATATTGTACACGAAATTTTGTCAATTGTATCAATGTCACAAATTTTTAGTTTCCCATGTAATTCTTCTAAATATACATTTTTTAAAAGTG
Source organism: Teleogryllus oceanicus (assembly GCA_964035755.1). Lineage (NCBI taxonomy): Eukaryota > Metazoa > Arthropoda > Insecta > Orthoptera > Gryllidae > Teleogryllus > Teleogryllus oceanicus. The sequence continues at coordinate 23,133,965 of CAXIVR010000002.1, read as the reverse complement.
TACTTCTGTATAAATTATGTTCACAAAGAAACAATGAGGCTTCTTTGTGAGAGAAAACCCATAGAATAACGTTATTTCCAAGGAAATGTAGCTGGTAGCAAATAATTGAAATGATTGAAGGCGTTGTCATTGTCAACAATAGTATTTATTTCAAAAATAGCAGCTTTCGATGGCTTAGCCATCATCATCAGTTTTCTGATACAAGAAAAATATAAAATTAGACCTAACATTGTTACCTAATTTTAAAAACATCTTAATAAATGAAAGGAGATGAATTAAAGAAAAGAAAAAGAAAGAATGAAAGAAAGAAGGGGGGCGGAAAGTTAGATCTTTATAATATAAAATAATTTATATAATTTAAACATCTTAAGAAATGAAAGGAGAAGAATTAAAGAAACAAAGAAGGGGACGGAGAGTTAGATCTTAATCTAATATAGTAGTTTTTTAAATTTAAACAATAAAATGAATGAAAATTTTGAGAGAAAAATACGAAAAGTAAGTTGATGGTAGCAAATATCCACCGGCTGCTGCTCGCGTAGCGTTTCGAGGCGCTACCCCTCCAGCGTTCTTGCAAATTAATAACTCACCAATTCCCTGGACTCCACGTAATCAAAACATCAACTATCGAGGTTTAAATCTGGATACTAAGTTCAACTGGAACGACCATATAAATGCAAAAACACACTAAGCAAATGTAAAGATCCTTCAACTAAAGCCATTCATTAATCACAAAGCAAACTCTCTCTAAACAACGCAATAGCCCTGTACAAAAATTATATACGACCTATTATGACCTATGCGTGTCCCATCTGGTTAAATGCCCCAAGAACCAATTTAAACAAAATTCAAATAGTTCAAAATAAATACCTCAGAGCAATTACTCAAGCCCCATGGTTCGTTTCAAATCATCAGTTACAAAAAGAACTAAATATTCCGTACATCATCCCGTTCATTACCAAGATCTCCAGAAAATTGTACTCATACATCAACCAAAACGACTACGTATCCCATTTCAACCTCGCTCAAATCCCAGATTCCCGTACTAGAATCAAAAATAGGTTCCCAATTCATGCTTTCTTGATCATGCAGTCAGAGTTTGGTAATAAGTGAGGTGCTTCATTAAGTTCCCTTATCCTAAGTAGTTAGTTTTAGAATCAAGTTAATTTTTTATGGTTAATTTAAGCCACCAAACTACATATCTAAAAGTACTATAGTACTGATCTATGTAAATTCAAGACCAATAAAAAGAAAATAAAATGAACCTCTCCAGCGTTAATCACATAAGTTCCTAAGAAATACCCTCAATGCACCACGGTTTATTCGAAACTCCCAAATTCATCGCGAGCTCAATATATTGCCACTAAGCGAACACATAAGTAAAATAGCCGACCATTTCTTTAAACATCTTTACTCTTCACCCTGTTCCACAATATTTAATCTGGGTCGTCGTGCTTCATGGCCCCGTATCAAATCAAGGTTCCCTAAGGGTAGACTCACACCACCGTAACTTGTACTTTCTGCACCTTCCTAGCGCTACCCTAACTTCCAACATGACACCTCAGACAAAACCTTAAAGCCTGAACACCCTTCAAAAATAGATCATGTTCACGAGTAGGAATGAATACTCGTTGCTATGGATGGCCATATCCAAAATGTTATAGGTATACGTACTATTATCAAACTCCACGAGAGACAGAAATGTTGAACGAGAAGAAATACATTTAAAAAAAGCGTTAATCACTGAATATAAACTTATCAGATACATTAGAAAGATATAAACTTGCTATTCAGGGATTTGTTCTTGAACGTGCACGGATAATTTCATTATCTCTACACGTCTTCCAGAATGTTGTCATGGCAGGAATTATTGATCCTTCACGAAGAACATGATGGCCGATAAGAACCCAAATTTCCTGGGTTCCTGATTTCCTCTTGAAAATAGATTTTATTACATCGGAGCGAAAATTTTGTTAACAATCCTTGCAAAACACGCTCATTTCTTTCTCTATTCAAAATTCAAGTAGTATGTGGCTTAGGGTAGATATCACAGAATTATGAAAACGTGCACATTACATTGTGTTACATTTCTCCTCGCACGTCATACACATTTTTTAACAGTTTTGACATAAAAAATAAATGAAATAAAAAGGAAATCATAATATGACTTGTGTACATGTGTCATGTATTGTATTGTATGTTTATTATTGTCATGGTTCCTATTATCCTTATCTCCTATCACAGTAACAATATTATATTTCCATCAATCTCTCCCAAGATATTGGATATCATTATCCTGTTTTACTAGCTCGTCGTAATAATAGGAAGCCACATCAACGAATTTATATCCGTGGGAACGCAGAACCAGCCCATACGGGAAACCGTAAATAACACTATTATTATTGTAGAGACTAATTCACATTAATTAAAAATAAAAATCTGAAATTTGTTTCCATAGTTGAATAACAACTGCGTTTATTTCCTTGTAATTATTTAAATGATTACATTAGTAAAAGAAAAATACAATAATAACAATTTTTTGAGTTAACGACACTGCTAATTAATACTAAATATTTTGAATTACTTTCTTTGATTTATTATTGGTGCACCTTCCGAAATTTACTATACAATTACTCATTATTGAATCGATTTAGCGTTGCTTCCAACCACAATCTCACAATTATTGTCCTACAATGTGTTTTAAATTTGTTCTTGCTATACAAAAACAAAAAAATGTCAAAACGTTTTATCACTTCCCTTTTTGGAGTAGCTGCTGCTGTACATTCACGGCCCCATCAGTTTCCACAAACCTTCTTGCGACCACACATTCCATTTCCATCCATTTTCTTCACGAATAACACAGCCTCTGACAAAACTGTATATTACAATTCACCGCGCCTACCACGCGTCTCCATCCGTGCCTTACGACGGCTAATCATCCTCTGACGACCCTCGACTTTTTCAAAGCGCTTCCTAAAAAAAAAAAAAAAAAAAAAAAAAAAAAACAGTTGACGGTTCTCCTTACGCTGTTTATCCTTTCCATTTCCAATTCCCCTCTACTAATTATACACAACTAAATGTTTTAGAAATTCGTATTATTTCCGAAATGTCCATATATTGTTGTATTCTTTTGACTCGTACACGAATATTCTTTCAATTTCTAAATGCGATTTCTCGCCGCTCGTCATGCTTCAAAACACTTGACGGCGCTCTCCTCCCGTGGCACCATTACTAAAAAACAGTTTATAATGTTTCTTTTTGCATGACGGGATAATTACATTATATTGCAGGTAAATACCTATTACAATATTCATAAATCATGACAAAAATCCGATCGTAATTTTAATTATCATTATCTTTATCACTATCATTACATTAACACCACTATCATTTTCAAACGAACATATGAAAGTAATACCGTTTAAATGCATTTCATGGGAATCATTATAAATTATCAATTCATTCCGAAACAACCACTTAACATCTCAGAATACGACCGTATAATAGTGTTGATGTGGTCAATTGACATTGAAACAGCCACTTCAAAGCAATATAAAAGACCCAATGAGAAGCTCCGAGGTACGATGTCCCAGAAGCCGCCGGCATGTCGCGACGCAAACCCGTCAGCTTCTTGTTGCTCTTAGCTGTCGCCATAGGTAAGAACTGGTCTAGAGCCAAACTGTTAGTTCGTTATCAGGTTCGTATGGTTCTAATAAATCCTTTTCGAAAGAGTAGAAGAAAACAAAGCGATAGCGAACTCGAAAGTAGTAATGCGATTGTCAAGTTTGTTATAATCTTCTAATAAGACCTTCTCTAATCTGCAGGGGAAAAACAGAACATTAGCATAATCGAGAGTAGAAATGTGACTTCAATGACTTAATATTGATGCTATCAAACATTGATATTCAAATTTACATCAATAAGTTAATAATACATCAATTTTTTGATAGCCGATATAGAAACATTAATGAAATACGGGGGCTATAAGTTTGCGGCAGTGTATATTAATTTATTACTATTATTATCATTATTTAACTGAAACAAAGTTTTAGAAATTATAAAAACAAGTGAACAGAATGGCACAAACTTTCTCATACTTGTTAATTTCTTTATCTTTTTGTATGTGCTATCTTTGCGTTTTGCAACGCCCTTTCTCAACTGCCACCTATCGGCACCCAAAGTACATATTCCCTGGTCATCGCGATTTCTCGTCATAAATATATATTTTCATTGGAAAATATGGAGTCCTTTTCATGAACACGTAGTTTGAACATTTCTGAAAGTTCGCAATTTAAAACTAATTCTCATTCCAAATATTTAAACATTAGATAATCTTTGTAAGGTATTATATGAAACATCTGTACTCATTCATGCGATAATGTATAGAAAATGCGCTTAATGTAAGTATTCAGGATATGAGATATATATAAAAAATTATTAAGGTACATCTTATATTGGCATTCTTATCATGTTGTTCAGACAATTTAATGCTATCCAGAAAATAATTTAAAAATAAAAGTTGAAGATGCTTTTGAGAAAATGGCGTTAAGGGTTTATGAAAATATGGAATACCGAGCTCAGTTTCAATTTTTTGAGTTTTGAAGAAACTTCCTATGACGTAATTGTATCCACAAAGTAATAATGTACCCTAATCATCAGTAATGTAAATATTAACGACGTTAAAAGATATTTCAAAAATATTACATTCGTGCAATTCCTGAAAAAATATAAGAATGAAGCCAGATGCGTTTTTTTATGATACAATGCATAAAAATTAGGCATGCATTATCCGCGTTTCAATTAGTGAAATTCGAGAAAAGCCGTATCAGGGCAGCAGCAACGTCGTGCGAGACATTGCTCGATGAGGTAGAACACACATTTCAATATTCCATGATTTTACTTCATCTGACACGGATACCATCACGTATATTTTGAAGTTTTAACCTTTATTAAAATTATAATTATTTAAATTTTAATTCACAAGCAAAACATCACAAGCATACCCCAAAATTAACAAACACAAAACACCCATAATAAAACCATCAGCAATAATATATCAATATTTAAAACATTTATAAAACATCTACTGCATTTATTTTTATGATCAAATATTTTGTTACTGGCTAGGAACTTCCTAATAAAAATAAAAATTAGAATGTTAATTTCCTGGATCGTAAAATTTCGAATATACTAAGTTGCAAAGAAATTTGTAGCAATTATAATATATGCAAAAGTTCACGATAATCTGGCCTTGTTCCCTTATTTTCCACTGTTCATCCAGCGGCGACTTCCGCTTCACCAGAGGCTCCGGAGTCTGAGGTGGGCCCCGCGCAGGAGAATGCGTCTGACCACTCGAATGGCTCGTTGACCGGAATTGTTCCGGAGAATGACGCAGCCAACGACACGGACGAAGCTCGGGACGACGAGGAAGCTCTGGAGTCTGGAGAATGAGAAGGCTCTGGAGAATGAGGAGGCTCTGGAAAATGAGGAGGCTCTGGAAAATGAGGAGGCTCTGGAGAATGAGGAGGCTCTGGAGAATGAGGAGGCTCTGGAGTCTGAGGAGGACCCCGAGGCCGAGATGGTCCCCGACAACACAAATTGGCCTTTGACGGGCGTTGATCCTCGGACTGATGCGGCCAACGAGACCGAGGAAGCCCTGGAGAATGACGACCCTGAGACGAACTTCCACTTTGAGACCGAGGAAGCCAAGGACGAAGTGATCTCCCCTTCTGATGGAGTCAGGATTGTTAACGGCGTCTCCGCGAGTATCAGAGAGCATCCATATATGGTAAATACCACTTTCAGATCTGGTCCTAGCTGGTTGGGCTAACTTAAATCTATCCAAAGCGACTCTCGACAGTGGAGGTTCTAGAGTTCAATTCCGACAATTCTGGCTTGATATCTGTTAGGAATTCAGGTGCTAGAAGGTGCATTTAGTGTTTATTTTTTTGCAAGTTTTTAATCTCGATTAGAGCTGACTTTAATCTGAAGCCAATCCTACCTATTGCGAATGTTTAGTAACTATTCTCATAATTCTTAGTTGCTTATTTTGGCTAGTTCTGCACTTCCATTAGAGCTGACTTTACTCTGATGCAAATCCTGGCTATTGCGAAGGTCCCTCAAATATTCTTAGTTTTGTAACTATTTGTAACAGTTCTTTGTTCACGAGCCCCGCACTGCGAACGAAAGTTAAAAGTGTGTTTCATAAATATATACTTCATTAAGTGCATAGACTACTCTAACAAACTACTGATGATTACTGGCCCTAATGCAAACAGAGAATTTTATTTGAAGATTTGAACGAATGTATAAAATATTAATTCTATATTATGCAAAAACAAAGCTCAGCTCCATTCTTGCCAGTGTCTAAATAATAAAGATAATGTATTATTATTATTATTATTATTATTATTATTATTATTATTATTATTATTATTATTCAAAGATCTTCTCCCTCCCCCCCCCGTTCACTATTTTCTAAAAACATTTCTGTCAACCCCAAATGCAATTACGAAATTGTGATCGCCCATGCGGATTGTAGATTAAGAGGCTGACGTTTTTTCAAACTGGAAATTGATTGAATATTAAGAGAAACATGACAAAATACTTGAATTACATTATTCCTTCGTTTCTTATTTGTTTTTGACTAAAATTGGATCAATCAGAAGTCGTATCAACTTACATCTCTAAAAATCTTTTTTCAATTCAAAGTTCAATTCACGTCAGTAACCCAATCTTTGCATTACAATCATGGTAAATAGGCTCATCCATTTTTTTTTGTTATTTAAGGTCGCATCAACATCTAGATCATTAGCGACCAACGTTAGAGTAACCGCCTCAGCCGCGACCATCTCTCAGTTCCAGACTGGTCTCTAGTCATGTGTGATAGTGAAGTGCATGTAAGAGTATGTGTAGCTAAGGGGGTGAGGATAGGACACGGAAAAGAAGAAAATATCTCGCGCATTCCTTGGCACGGTTGTTACCTTTGAATTCTCCGGCATTCGCTTAGTGGTGATCGGAGAAACGACGGAAAACTTCCGATCAGAGCAGCCGGCCGCCGGAATTCTCCTCCGGACACCGACTGAATTCGACCTAGCAGTCTAGTCACCTAAAATCTTGCCACCGTGGGAACCGGAACCGTGGGGCATTCCGGTCAGAAGCACTGCAGTGATTTCATCTGATCCCCTGAACCCCATATTCTTGGCTCCTAATTGTGACTAAACTGTACGTGGTTGCTTATACCTCTCCATAGGACAACATCGATTGACGAGTATTATATTTGCGTTTGCTTGTAGGTTGCTCTTTGGTATCAAATAGTAGCCTTCTGCGGTGGCTCCATCATAAGTGACCGGTGGGTCCTAACTGCTGCTCACTGCTTTGACAATAAAAGGTGAATGTCAACTCATATCAATTGAAGCCTAATTGTTCTGTTGAGTCAATACGTATAAACACGTGTTCTGTGCAGTATGACGCCTACCCTATTTACGATCACTGCCGGCTGCGAATATCTTCACAAAGGCTGGCGGTACAATGTGTCATTCATCGGCTTTCACCCACGGTACAACACAGAGAACATGGATTATGACGCAGCACTTGTGCGCGTAAGTCTTCAGATGTTCAACTACAAATATTTGTAGTTTTTTTAGTTTTCTTTAGAATGAACTTTGAGCTTTATACTCATTTTGTGGTATTATTGCTTTATATCAAAAGAAGGAGGCCTAAATTTGATTTCATGTACTTTTAATCATATGCTTCATAGTTTAAATACTGAATTTTGTATAATATTTCAGAGTTAACAGATAGAATGGTGGATTTGTCATTATGGTGTGATTTGTCATTATGTCACATCCAGGGCCATTATGGAGTTGGAATGTAGTAGTGCTGGGACTTTTATTGTGGAAGTTGCTATTGATTTATTAAAACCAGTCGTTTCTGGAGCTTAATTAGCTAAGCAACGGAAGCTTTTTTAGTTTTAGAAAGTTGAGTGTTTTTATTACGTTATTTTTAGTTTATTATATTATTTATATTATTAAGTAGTTATATTACAATTAGTTAGTTAATAAAAACGTGATATCGAGTAACAAATTGATATGGGTTTCTTTGCAAAGCAATTTAAGTCTTTATAATTATGTGATTCATAACATTTTCAAGTAAAGATGGATACCGTAATGTCTTCCTGTTGTTCATTAGAACATTTGCGTACAGGTCTTGGTAAATATAAAAAAAATTAATTACATTTTTATGAACATATTTATCTCAATTTTCACTTCACTCAATATTCAGTTAAGAGTGATTGTATTGTTTCACAATTAGTAAACCTCTCTTATAACATGCGTGTTGGATTATAATTATTGAACGTGATGAAATAATATTTTGTTATGTGTATGTAAGTTTTTGATTGTCATCACGTGCATAGGTTGGGCAATTAGCGCTGACATTTTAATTTTTAGAACAGTTATCACCTATGATTTCCAGTAATTTTCATTTTTTTAAATTTCAATGAAGGAAACGGTTCATTAAATAAGATAACACAGAAAAGTTCTAACTGCAGCTTCTAGATATATTTGCGTATAGGAATTTAAGAACTTAGCAATTTTATCTAAAGGGTACAAAATACATCACAAAATTAGCTGATTTTGTAAATATTCTGTAATTCTCTTTTTTCTGACACGTGAGTTAGCAGCCGAATATTGTACACATCACATACCGGTAGGGGTAGCTCAGTGCATCAACTGATGTCACTGCAGCGCCTCTGACGGGGAGGTCCTAGGTTCGAGTCCTGACGGCGGTAGGATTTTCGACACTAGCTTTTCAGCTAGGTCGAATTCAGTCGCTGTCTGGAGGAGAATTCTAGCGGCCGGCTGCTCTGATCGGTAGTTTTCCGTGGTTTCTCCGATCAACACCAGGCGAATGCCGGAGCAGTACCCTACGAAACGGGCCTCGGACCACGCGCGATCTGTCCTTCCGCTTCCTTGTCCTATCCTCTCCTCTTACACACACACACTTACACTAACATGCACCACACTATCACATATGCCAGGAGACCGGTCGGGAGCTTAGATCTTGTTCCGGTTGGGGCGGTGCCCTGCTGGTGGGAGAGTCCTGGTTAGGGAGAAACCCCATTAGCCGACGGTAGGTCGGTGCCGGATCTCGCCATTCAGCGGGGGAAGATCACCGCCATGTCCCGAGAGAGAAAAAACACGCACTATACTAACGGGACTAATGACCGTAGCAGTTGACGCGGCCGAAAACACGAAAAAATCAATCAATTGTACACATCACAGCCAGTATTAACAGAATTAATCGCGAACTAATCAGCCCGGGGCTTACTAACAAACGTCCTGTGATAGGTACTGAAATGGTTTTAAACTAAACAGAATTTATTTTGGGAGTTTGTTTCTTCAGTTACCTTATTTCAAATGAGTTTCAAATAGCATAGTAATATTAACCGCTAAAAGCGCTTGCTTTTTGTTCCGTGATGCTCAAATCTATTGCGCAATGTCTCGCGTAAAAATTAGTAACTCAGTCGTCCGAACTTTTGCCTCTAAGCTCCGCGACATTGAATACCCCCGCTTTTGCTACTGTAACGAATTGTGTTAACACAAACAGAAAGACCGTCGCCTCGCAGGCACCGCGTGGGAGGATTATGGTGTTAGAGAATACTGGGTGAAGAAAGGACGTGTCTCTCGTAGAAAGGAGTACCCCATATCGATCAGGTTTTTCGTCCAGTTTCCCTGATCCATTGAGCAAATGCTGAGATGGCCCCGTGTTTTGCTTATGGACATAAATGTAACTTATTTATCTGTGCACGTCTTCTAGAATTCATTGGGAAATATAGTTATTCAAATTATCGTTTCCATGTTGTCGCGGCAGGAAATATTATTCCTTGACGAAGGACATCATGGATAAGAGCTCAAAATGTATTGCTTCTTTATCCTTGAAAATATATTTTATTACATGAGAGCTTTTTTTTTATTTTCAAAATTTATGTAGTATATGACTCAGTGTAGGGATCACAGAACTTTGCACAGAATTCACTTCTCCCCATAGCACGTCATACGCAGTTTCAGCTGTTTTTTGACGTAAAATAAATAAAATAAACAATAAATAAATAAGTACAATGAATAGGCGGTAGCTAAGAGCGGGAGCACCCCGAAGTATTTTTGGAACTTTCACATATCCATGTGTAGAGAATGCCCAAAATGCGTGGCGGCACGGCAGTCACGTGGCATGAAGTTCCGCGCGAAAGTGAGATGCTGTTGCGTGTCACGTGGTCTGGAAGCGAGAGCGCAAAGCGCGGGGGTGGGTTTTGAGGTGAGTGAAAACCTCGTGCGAACGCACAAAACGTGCGCCCGGAGCAGTGCGGAGACAAGCTATGCGCGTAGGCCAACACATGTGTGGGGATGCGGCTGCGGAACATTTTTTCCACGGGTGAATGGGGTCGCCGTGACTACTCTGTGCACGTAAGGTCGCTGAAGATTGTCGAGGGCCACGAGTAAGGCAGATTTGCATGATTGAAGGATCGCTCCTGCGATCGAAATATAAGGTCTATCAGAGCTCTACGTAACTGATCAAACTATTTATTTCTAAATGATTATTAATAAATATATAAATATCTGAAGCTCGTATTTGTGACCGGGAGCGGTAGCTCAGTGCATCAACTGATGTCACTGCAGCGCCCCTGGCCGGTAGGTCCTAGGTTCGAGTCCTGACGGCGGCAAGATTTTCGACACTAGCTTTTCAGCTAGGTCGAATACAGTCGCTGTCTGGAGGAGAATTCTAGCGGCCGGCTGCTCTGATCAGTAGTTTTCCGTGGTTTCTCCAATTAACACCAGGCGATTGCCGGAGCAGTACCCTACAAAACGGGCCACGGACCGCGCGCGATCTGTCCTTCCCCTTCCTTGTCCTATACTCTCCCCTTACATACTAACATGCACTACACTACCCCATATTCCGGGAGACCGGTCGGGAGCTTGTCCCGGCTAGGGCGGTGCCCCGCTGGTGGTAGAGTCCTGGTTAGGGGGAAACTCCACTAGCCGACGGTAGGTCGGTGCCGGATCTCGCCATCCAGCGAGGGGAAAAATCACCGCCATCTCCCGAGAAAAAACAAGCACTATACTAACGGGACTAATGACCGAAACAGTTGGCGCGTCCGGAAACACGAAAAAAATCAATCAATCAATCAATCGGGTTTGTGATTGCTGTTGTGTTCCCGCGACGTCACACTACTCCCTCTCTCCCTTTCTCCAACTGCTGGTCGCGTGTCTTTGCTCCAAGATCTCGCCATTTCGATGAACCCTTGCATAGTATATAAAAAGGTACAATCTGGTACAGGTTGGAATAATCGTGCTTTCTTTTAGCCAATTTTCAAAACACTTGAGTGCTTTTTCACAGTCAACTAAAACATGTTTCCAGATTTCTTCAGGAATCTCCTAAGACGATTTTTCTCCGAGTAAATCAATTTACAATATCTTGAAGATAGTACAGTAGATATTCTCAGAGAATAGTAACATTGTTTCAAAGGAAAAATTAACATTGTAGCAGAGCTACAATAATTGTAACAGTTTGATTGTGATTAATGTCAACAGGTTTTTTGTAAGTACACTTCGTCTGCGAAGTCTAAGTAGTCTGCGAACTACAATGATTTCTTTTTGTGTTATTGTATGATCTCTTATTGTTTTTAATAACATTTATTTATCACAATAATTTCAACATCCGGTTTGCGCGAATCGGCGCGCTTTGACTGAATGACATCACTGTGTACAACTCCATTGTAACATATTTTATCTAAAAATATTCAACAATATATTTATCTCGAATGAGAGATGACGTTATGTATTTTCTTTGACAATTTTCTGTATTTATTTTTTAAAAAACAGTCATTTGTTTATGCAAATATGTCGTATTTTCCTTTTTTAAAACATATTGAAATTGTTGGTTTTGTGACGTGTCTATCTGGATCATCACGATATTTATATTCATCGGGGATGAGGCACATAAACTTTACATGCAGTGTAAATATTTTAAATATGTATAGAAGAATTATCTAACGAGAGATATTGATTGCAGATCACCAGTCTCTTAAATTTTAATTCCTTCGTAAATAGCATACCACTGACCCAGAAAACCTATCCTAAAGTTGGTACATCAGCAGTTGCTTCTGGCTGGGGAAGATTGTATGTAAGTGCTCAATATATATTTTACACAGAAACTGGAGATCATGAATTGCTACAATAATGTGGACATTGTGTGCAGACCAATGGACCATTTCCTAAACGTCTGCAATCCGTGGAAGTGACTATCTATTCCCTACCTACATGCCGAAAGAGGACCGGGATGCCCCTCACCGATCGAATGCTATGTGCCGGATACTTCCGGGGACGCCTGCGCCGTGGGACATGCGGCGGTGACTCTGGTGGCCCCCTGGTGTCCGACGGAGAGCAGGTGGGCATCGATTCCCATCATAGATTGAAAACCAACTGCACCGAAGCGCCCACGATCTACACCAACGTTTACTACCTACTCTCTTGGATCAATTCCGCAACTGGCTTGAAGATCTGACTTTTCCATCTAACTTTTAATTCTTTCATAATTGCTGAAAAGAATATTTCTTTGTTTAATAATATTATTCTTAATTTCGTTCTATTTTTTAATAATACTAGCAATTTCCTCTTGCGAAAGGGTCTTTCAAATCTTAATATTTTCTCGCAAGTTCTTGTGTTCAAGCTATTGCGCAGGGAAAATACAAATATTTTGGATCAAAAATTTACGAGGATTTTAGCAACATCTAGATAACAGAGTACGAATTGTATGATATATTTGCATCACTCTGTATTCTTTTTCATATTTTGTATTCTAAAGTTTGCATTTTGATTAGATTACCTGTTTTCTGGGTCTCAATAAATCTTTAAGTAGTATTGAAATACATTTCTTAGAATTAGCATGTTGTCTAAAATAACATTTCCGTGTAACACCTCATAAATATCCTGTGTTTAATTTTATTGTGCAGCAGACAGTTTTAATTTTAAGAATTAATATTTAGTATCTGTGTAATTTTTATACAATATGTATTAATATTTTTATTGAATTTTTTTATCCTCAACTGCAGGATTCTGTTCGAGAGCCTGCAAGTTGAGAATTGAGAGTGCAGTATATTTTCTCTTCTCTCCTAATTCTGACGTTGTATGGAGGAAAAATTCCAATTCTGCATATTTCAAGAGAAATACTAGATCTGTTGAATCCTGATACTAGGAAATGATTACGTCTTTATGAAGTAAATAATTCTTTCGCGCACATTGTTTTGGGTGAATGTAAAGTTTTCTGACTCCGTGAAACCGAAGAATTGGATTAAGGGATAAAGTCTGTCCGTCCGTCCCTTTGTAAAAAGTGCTAGGGGCTAAATAATAGGCGACAAAATTTCTTTTGGGAACTTTTTGAGCAACAACAAAGGAACAAATTCCTGTGGTTATTTTCTTTTTATCTCTGTAACTTCCTTGTTTTCTTAGGATTGCGATTGGGAGCTAACTTGACACCAAGTTGTCACCGTGTTTGCGAAAATATTGCATTTCTGTTATAATTTCAATAACGACACGATTTTTTTAGAAACCTTTTGAACTATAAAAAAGCGACAAATTCCTATGTTGTAATTTTTTATTTATCTCTGTAATTTATTGATGTTCTTGCATTGCGATGCTAACTTTCCACCACGATGGCATCGCGTTTAGCACAAATTACAGTTTTGGTGTTATTTGATTAACGACAAAATTTCTTTTGGGGAACTCTTTAGTAACAAAAAAACAACAAATTCCTGTTGTTATTTTTTATTTATCTCTGTATTTTGAGTTGGACTACTTGCGTTTGCGACGCTAACTTAACACCGAGTTCGAATCGCATTTGGGGAAAAAATTCATTTCTGGTATTCTTTGAAGTGCAACAAAATTTCTTTTTTGTGAACTCTTGAGCAACAAAACAATGACAAATTCCCATATAATTATTATTTTATTTATCTCGGTAATTTCTTTGTTTTCTTGACTTCCCGATGCTTGAGACCCTTAAGGGTTCCTGATAAAGAGACCCTTAAATGTGACTTTTGTGTTATTAATGATTCTTACAATCGTCTCTGTCAACGAAAATTCCAAGTATTGGTACATTAGTTGTAAGAAGCCAACAAAGTGTAAATGGATGAATGTTTTAAATGAGAATTATTTGGTAGTCATTACTTTAAATTTTTTTTTGGTTTCCAACGACTAATAATTTTTGATATAAGTTGATATACCAAATTATTAGAGATTCGCAAACCAAGAACACTCCCCTGCGAGAACATTAAAAGTTTCTCAAAATAATTAGAGATTGCTTTTTATTAAATTATTGTAGGTAAATTGCAGTTACAAAGAATTAAATATTGGTTACTTTCGACTTTTTATTAAGTTTTAGTGAACATAAACGAGAATACATTTTTAAAATGGCCTGAGATGCTAATTCCTGCTATTTGGTTCTGAGATAACGAGGACAGAATTGATCTTCACAATCATGGCGGGCCGTCACGATTTCCGATCACGTGAACACTAGAGCTCACAGCACACCACAATTATAACTGATGCTGAAAGTTCAGCTGACTTACTTGTTTCCCAGCGACTTTTCTAATACCACCATCATTGTTATTTTTAATAGGAGGCCCTGACTCTACCCTGTGCGGAGGGACTTTCCTGGCTCACTATATATGTAGTATAGGAAAAGTTATGTAGTGCCGCGGAACATCACTTTCGAGGTTTGAACGGAAATACACATTTTGTAGGCCCCCTGATACCAAAACAGTGCTTTTTTTTTCAAACGGGCCGTCTGTCCTGCCTAACTGTCGGCCCGTCCGTCCGACCCTCTGCCTGTCCGTCTGACCGTTTGTGAACAACAGTAGCGACTAAAGTATTAGTGCGATATTTCCCAACATGGCATTTTTAAATGGACAAGAGAAGTTAATTTGAAGAAGTAATTCGCGTGGCATATTTCATTTTCATTTTGCACTTTAACAGTTTTGCCTGGAAACTTATTAAATTTACAGAATTTCTAGTGAACATGGAGAAAACTTAACTGAGCAATGTTAGAGGATGAACTTTTACATTCCTATATGTACAAATAGCGCTTTTCAAATGAACGTCACCCAAAACGTATTTTTATTAAACTGAACTAACACTTCATTCACATAAACATACAAAGCCTTGTAATGTTTATATAGATTCGCATACAAAACGATTAATAGATCAATTGCAGAAATAGAAGTGAACACAAATTAGACTATGTTTGTGGAGTTTAAATCTCTTCAAAAATTAGAGAAAAATAGAAGTGTTACGCTAATCCGGGGGGAAAAATAAAGCTGCAGAAGACTTTGAAGCGATAGAATTTTGCAGAATAGCGATTGAATTTTGAAGAATTTCAAATACTGCAGAGAAAGAGAGAGAGAACGAAAGAGAGAGGGAGAGAGAACGAGAGAGAGGGCGCGTGAGTGAGGGAGAGAGAGAGAGAGAGAGCCAGAGAGAGGGAAGGCGAGCGAGAGTTCTCCACTTTATGATAAATAATTCAGAATTTAAATATCAAGTTTTTTTTCCAAATTATGACACACCTTTTACTTTACTATGTATATTACTCCATATACATACACAAGTATGCGAAAAGTAAAGATTTTCTTTCGAATTTGGGTAAATCTGAGATTTTCTTTTTCTAAAAGCTGCATAATATCTAAATAATAATTTTGCTCTGTGAATCTGATATCCCTGAAACGTTTTGGTGAGCGATTCTTCTCTCTTGGAATCGCCATGCATACTTTCCCTTTATGTAATTAATATCTTACTATGTACCCATACAGGGAATTATGATAGAAACTCTGGTATTGAACTTGTACGTACGTAAGAAGAAAATGTTTTGTATTCGAAAAAGTCGAATTATCGACAGAACATTGCTGCGGCCTAGTAACAAAAAAGTGGCTAAATCCTTTTCATACACAGTATATACTAAATTACATCCTCTAACATGCTGTATACTCAGAATTCCCCTTTTATGATTTGTTTCATTGTTTGATAAGGAAAAATCGATTGACGGGAAAACATATCTGTCTGTAAACAACACACGGCTAAATCGTAACCAGAATTTTGAGTAAACCGAAATTCCACAACCGATCTCGCTGGTGTCCCGGTCCCTTGAATTTGAAACATATTTTAATTTGGGAGGCGGGGTTACTTCATATGTAGCCCCTGAGAAATTTTCAAAATTAAAAAAAAATAGATTACATTTTTTGATTACGTTTTCACATCAGATAGAATAAAGGAAGTCTAAGAGAATGATGTAGATATCATTTTCGTTGAAATCCCTGATTTTTCGAAATGTCTAGTAATTCAATTTTTTTTGGCGCCTTGCTACAACCACAATTTATGAAGATTTTTTAAAAGTAAATTTAAATATGGTCATGTTCAACTTTTTTAAATAGAACTTTTTGGCGCAATTTTGCATGAAACGTAGATAATTTTTAAATTTTAATCAATTACTTTCTGAGAAACAGCTTCAATTTGTTCCTTTAAATTTGTTTCTTGTATGGAACAAAAAACTACGAAGGTAGTGTTTATGGTCTTCTTTTCGGTACACCTGTATTTTCGAAAACTGCAAAAAAATGTAATCGTAAGTTCTAATTTTGTGGGCTTCGTTTGACGCATTGTCACTTGCGAACAATCAATTGTAATTAAATACTTAATTTGAGCTAAACACATAAATTTACAAAGATACAAACTTACTTCACCCATTTTTAGGAACGTGTAAACGGAAAAGAAACTACTATAATCTTGACATGATTGTACCATGACATACATTTTATGTACTCGTTAGTGTAAGGTGCGCCATCTTTTGGATGTAAGCTGTTCATTACGATTCATTTGATAACTAATATTACTTAGTAGATTAATACTATTACCGTAATTACAATTATTTACTCTTGAGCTTTCTCAATATCATATTCACCACACTTTTAATCTGAGTGTCAATATCACAGCACTTCACATACATGCAGGTCATAGTGTCACCTTTACAATCACGGACTGTAACAATTTGTGTTATAAAAACTTCCATTGCGAAACTGATCTCAGGTTCGTAAAGTGGTTTGTCTTTAGATAATGAAAGTGGATAAACTGAATTAAAATACTCTCTTTTTATGACATGTTAAAGGGAAATTCTGCGCTTCTGTGAGTGTCTGACGGCTAAGATAACTAAAAACCGGAATCTTTACATTATTAGTAGGGAGCAAGTTATAAAGCTCGGCAGCTGCCAGCGACATCTGGAAGCGCAGAATTTCTCCCAGCGGGTGCTCTTCTCACGATTTGACAGATTTAAGGAGGAGGGAGCAAGTTATTTTGTTCAGAAATGAGACGTTATTGAACTGTAAAAAATCTTTTCGATATTTCATATGAACCATTTGACTTGAAACTTGTAAAACAATTACAATTGTTTGAACAATAAAACGTTTATAGGTAATTTTCACTACCGTTTCTTCGGGTGTCGAAGAGAAACGTTTTATAAGGAAAATATGAACGTTTTAAAATATTAGTAATTCACGGAAGTTCCTATTTTTTCCTTTCGGTCACTTCATAGAAACGCATTGATGGGTTGAAAATTAGTTATTTTCTAACAAAAAAATGTCCACCACACACGATTAATTGCTACAGGTTCAATGAAGTGAAACCAACGCTTGTGTTAAAAAGTCTAACCGTCCGAGAGAACACGATTTGCAATTCAAAAGAGGAAATATAAAACTATCGAGAGGCAGGAAGGGAATAATAGGAAACACTGTTTTCCACCCAATCGTCAAACGCATTTTGTGATCGTTAAACAATTACTCTTTGGAAACGGTGGTTCCGCGCTCACCCGCTTGATTGATTTGAGGTCTGATGGATTTGTCCACCGCGGAAGAGACTGTTGCCAGCGGGTCCTGTCCATTTAAGTGATTGATTGACTCCGCAACGATGCCCGGCGTAAATATTCGGAATACGTATATTAGGACGGTGTCTCTCTCACTCATTAAATGGATAAGGCAAAATTTATGATTTTTCGGTTCATTTGGATTTCATATATCTCAAAGCTATCATAATCTTCCTGCAAATTTATTTTATATCATAAATATTGGAGCTATATCCTTACTAAGCAGCAGTTACAATAAAGTAAGCAAATAGATTGATGGTATATGTTATTTACATTGTTTAAAGAAATTATATTCTAAAAATGAGATTTGGAAATAAGATCATGTGGTACCATTTTTTGAAAAAGCTAATAGTTTCCGTGTAATTTCTATTTAAGGGTGCTGTAATTTAGAGAATTCATTTTCTCAAAAAAACACTTCAAATTTTTTCTTTCCTTTTTCCTAAGACCGGGTAAAGTACGCTTAAAAATGCCTCAAGACTTGTTTTCATTGAACATTCTGCGTTTTCAAAAATTACAAAAATTAGAAATAATGTGAGAAAGTGTGTTCTGTTGTAGCACAATTAGTTTAGAATAGACTTTATTAAAGCAAAATTTTGCCACACAAATATTGTACTTTTGCAATGGTACAATGGTAAAAAATAAAGGGACTAGCATCAATTTATTTTACTTTCCTTTGCCAGACACCAGGAAAGTACTTAAAAAAAAAAATTAGAGACATTTAAAAAAGTCATTGCTTGAAATTTGGATGTATTTCATACAAAATTATGCGAAAACTACTCATGTTTAGGAAAAATTGAACCTAAGTTCACAGAATGATCTGTGAATAACGAACTGATCCACTGATGTCACTGCAGTGCCTTTGAATGCGAGGCCCTAGGATTGAAGGCCCGTCAACGACAGGATTTTCGACACTAGAGAGTTAAGTCGAGTTCAGCCGTTGTCTGGAGGAGAATTATAGAGACCGGTTGCTCTGAGCTGTAGTTTGGTGTGCTTTTTTTTTATATCAAAATCAGGCGAACACTGCGGCAGTACCGCACCCGACAGCCAGGGGCCGCGTGCGACCTTTCCTTCTTTTTCCTTGTTCTGTCCTCACCCCCTTACATAGTGACACTTATATGCTCTAAACTACAACATGTCAAGAGACATGCCAGAAGCTTAGAGCATATCCCGGCAGGGGCGGTGCCTCGTTGGTGAGAGCTTCTTTGCGGGCGGGGAGAAATCCCGGAAGCCAACGTGTAGGTCGACTTCGAATCTTGTCATCAAGCGGCGGAAAGATCAATAGCAGCACCGCAATAAAACATGGACTACAATTACGGAACTAATCACCTTAATAGTCAACGCACCCAGAATCACTAATCAATCTGAGCAGGAGAGTTTGCATGAGATATCTGCGAACTATAGTACGAGAGAGACTTAAAGTGCAAGTACCCTAAGAGTGCGAGCGAGACTCTCAAGAAATTACAACCTCCGCATGTGCAGTGAAGCCATCCACGCATGCTATCACTGTTAATAGAACATCGTGAGTTAGGGATTGAAATTGCACAGAAATTTGTTCTGTTTGCGTTTAAAAATAATTTCATCTGTTTCCTTGTTTGCTTTCTTACATGATATGTGAATGAAAATATTATCTGGCCAGATTGCTAAATTAAGAGCAAAAAATTTCTAACACTTGGTTTAGCCAGAATTTAAGTTTGTGGCTCCTTGATGCCGAAAAACGAATTGAAAGCAAAACGTCCGCCCCCGTCCGCCCGTCCGTCCGTCCGTCCGTCCGTCCGTCCGTCCGTCCGTCCTCGTCTCCGTCTCCGTCCGTCTCCGTCCGTCCTCCGCGTCCGTCCGTCGTCCGTCCTCGCTCCGTCCGTCCGTCCGTCCCGCCCGTCCGTCCGCCGTCGCCGTCCCGTCCGCCGTCCGCCGTCCGCCCGCCCGCGCCGTCCGCCGTCCGCCGTCCGCCCGTCGCCGTCCGCCGTCCGTCCTCCGTCCGTCCGTCCGCTCCGTCGCCGTCGTCCGTCCGCTCCGTCCGTCCTCCGTCGTCCGTCTCCGTCGCTGTCGCGTCGTCCGTCCGTCCGTCCGTCCGTCCGTCCGTCCGTCCGTCCGTCCCGTCCGTCCGCCTCGTCCCGCCCGTCCGTCCGCCGCGCCGCGTCCGTCCGCCCGCCCGTCCGTCCGCCCGCCCGTCCGTCCCGCCGCGTCCGCCCGTCCGTCCGTCCCGCCCGTCCGTCCGTCCGCCCGCCCGTCCGTCCGCCCGCCCGTCCGTCCGCCCGCCCGTCCGTCCGCCCGCCCGTCCGTCCACCCGCCCGTCCGTCCGCCCGCCCGTCCGTCCGCCCGCCCGTCCGTCCGCCCGCCCGTCCGTCCGCCCGCCCGTCCGGAAAAACAATTTTCACAAAAATGGCTCCAAAATGTTTTCTTCAATTTTGTGTAATCATTTGTTTTTTCAAAAATTACACAAGTGTAATTGTTTTGAACTACCATTTACTCCGTTAATATAATTAATATAATTAATATTCATCAATTTGTATGCATTATTACAATTGTGGGTGGAAGTGCTTCAAATTATTTCAAATGAACGTTTTCGAAAACTCAATAGATTCTTGTGGAAAAGAGCTTCAAATTTCGTATTTACTGTAATGCTTAATCGCCATTTCCTTAAAAAGCGCTTCACATTTTTCCATGGAAATTTCTATTTAGGACGTGTTTTTACTCTTCTTGAATATTCTTGAAGTAATAACTCGATTGTATTACTAGGAAAGCAAATATAAAAAAGGTCTTCGGGTGACGATAGATGGCAGCTGGCCAGAGAATGGATCAAAACCATAAAGCCAGACCACACCTTGGAAATTAGAAAAATATACTACGAGAAAATCTATGCCATTCTGTAGCACCTCTAGGTTTGAAATGTCTCTCACACCCTTAATATGCACATTTCTATCGATTAGTATACATTATTACATTTGTGAGTGGAAGTGCGTCAAATAATGTTTTTCGAAAAGTCTTGAGAAAAAGAGGTTCAAATTATTATTCAAATAATAATAATGCTTATTCGCAATTTTCATAAAAATGTCTTCACATTTTTCAATGAAAATTTATATTTACGACTAGGTTTAACTCCGTTTTAATATACTTGAAGTACTATTCCTGTTCTCCTTTTAAGAAACCGATAAGTTGAGAAAATGTCAACAATAATATAATTTTGGGCGACGCTGGCAGCTTGCAAGAGAATGGAGCAGCTTGCAAGAGATCTTAAAACCAGATCACACCAAGAAAATTACAAAACTTTACTACGAGAACGTTTGTGTCATTCTATAGCTCTTTTAGTAACATTATGTAATAATACTCCTTTGCTCTTTCTATGTTAAGCTTTAAAGTCGTAGATTTATGAAGGTCCTATTCTCCTTATTTCGTGCACAGAAATTCCAATTACATAATTACCAACTTTTGTTCAACAATAATAAAAATATTCATGTATATCACATTAACATCATATTTTGTGAATTCTATTTTCTTAAAAAGCATAAAATAATGGGGTATGTATTTCTATATTCAAGCTGCGTAGACAGCGAAATGCCTGCAGACTGCTTAAAACGCATTAAATAGCGATATGTGTATGGTATTAATACACTACCCGACTAGGCGCCCTGCTAAACGCCAACCATGCCTTTGAACTCCTTCGCGTGGAAGGTCACCTTTAAGAGGGCCGAGGTGGTGCCGTTGGAGTTCGTGGTGACATTTGCTGCAAAGTCGTGAAGGCTCGTTTACACAGGAAAAGCTGTTGCTGACAGTATCGGGAGCTCTTGTTATGTCCCTGTAATCGAAAGCCCGCCCTGCTGTCTGAAAATCTGAAGTATTGACTGCTCACAGAAACTAAACTGAACGCAGTTTATGTGGCATTTATATCATATCTCCCGACTCCATGTGCAAATATTATATATTAGTGGTGGCACACAGACTTCATATGAAGTTAATATTTTTAACTCATTTTTAATTAATATCAATTTATTGTTATTAAACTACACATCTTTCTAACGAGTGAAAATAGACAGACACAAGGATAGTATACCAAAAAAAGACCAGAGAAGAGTATTATCGCCCCTCTCCCTTCTCCCCCCTCTCGGCCACACCCTGTATCATATTTTTAATGTTTTTTTAAAACAATGGGGCACTATTTTAAGCATCAAAAGGAAAATAACATTCATTAAAAATATGAATGCAGTTGTTACCAATTGCCATGTATTACTCTAAAACGAGAAATGTGCATATAACAAATATTGTACTTCCACATATCGTATAATGATCCTAATGTCAATCAGGTTTCGATCCTGTTTCGCTTGATTCATTTGGCACAAAAATGAGATGGTGTCTTGTTTTTCTTCCGGTCATAAAGGTGCCCTCAATGGCTGCTCATTAATTCATTAGCACTAAGTGATGATAGTAAGGAATTTAGTTATTTCGTCAACATGAAATAACCGTTCTGCTTCTAGCGCACTGGTGAGATGATTCCTTTTCAGAGAGAGAAACAGAGAGAGAGAGAGAGAGAGAGAGTGAGAGAGATAGAGAGATAGAGAAGGGAGAGAGAGAGAGAGTGAGAGAGTGACAGAGAGAAGACAGACAGAGAGAGACAGAGCGAAAGAGAGAGACAGATAGATAGAGACCGATAGATACAGATAGACAGAGACAGACAGAAAAAGAAAGACGGAGACAGACCGACTCCTCCCCTGTCGACTCGCCCTTCGATTGGTCGTTCGACATGCTCTTTGACTTGCTCTTCGTCTCGCCTTTTTCTCGACTTGCCATTCTTACTCTTCGTCTTGCCCTTCGTATTTCTCTTCTTTCTTTTCGTCTTTCTCTTCGTCTTTCTCATCTTTTTCTTGGTCGACGTCTTTCTCTTCATCTTCATCGAGGATGGTATTTTGAGGCACTGGAGATTAAAAAACTTCACCTACGTAGATCTATTTAGAAGACTTTGAGTTAATTCTCGGCAAACACATCAAGATCGCAGCGCTGAAACACGAAAAACCACGTAGTCTGAAATTTCTGAAAATCATTTGGCCGGAGCCGAAAACAAATTATCAGTTCTCCATGAGCAGACCGAGACGCCTCGAACGAGACGCCGTGTGTCTCGAGTGGTGCACGGGAAGTGGTCTAGTCGTGAGTGATGGAAATCGAACCCACGCACAACTCGGGAGTAACTAAAAAACTGTAAGGATTATTTAGGCGATACGGAAGAAAGAAGAATAATCGTGGCGCGGGAGCATTCCAGAAGACCAAGAGGGTGAGAAGATATTGTGCTAAGTTACCACGACGTTTTATTCATTTTCCAGATCTGAAAGAATGACAAAATTTTAAGTAGTTATTAGAAGCCAAATAAATATAATGAAACGCTTTTAATACTTGAATAGTGTATGAAAAAAGTTATTTTACTGGAATTCATTTATTTAATGTTACATAAATTGATACAATAAATGTTATATTATTTTTTGAAAGGAAGGCTGATTATTCAATTGAATGAGTTGTGTAATTCTAATGTAATTGACAGGTAATAAATCTCCAGGAATTTGCCGCTTTGTGTGAACGGTTCGTCAATGTTCAGCAATATTAGGGGTAAGTGAATTACGTGTTCGCACCCAGCAAAAATAGAATATCTGTCAAGAATACATTAACATCCTTGAGATCGGGCGTGAGTAAAGCGGGGCAATTATAAATGAAATTATCATTTTTCAGGTATTACAATCTATCCCAATAGTGCAACATATAAATTATCAGTTATTAGTAGAAAGTTATTAAAATACACTAACAATCTTTTGTTGAAGTACAAGAAGTATATTAAAGGTGGGTACTGACTCAAATTTTTCTTGCCCCTTCCCCAAAATCTTATAAAACCTTAATAAACCAAGATTTTGAACAGATTAACTTTTTGATCCCCTCAAAACGTCAATAAACATGAACGCTAAAATTCACCAAAGAGAATTTGTGGGAATTCTGATTGGATGTTGTTGACGTTCTTATAAGAAGAAATAAAAGAAGTCATCTTCGTCAACATATCATATATGTTGACGAAGATGACTTCTTTTATTTCTTCTCACCAAAGAGAGCTATTTGTATTGAAAATAACGGAATATACAAAAAATTAATCCCTTAAACGCATATTTTACTATCGTATGTATAACTCAATCATTGCATTATCATGATCATTAAACATGTAACCAATTTTTTCTCTAATAAATGGAGATCTTTAACATGTTGAATCGAGAATAAACTATTACAAAAAAGATTTATGAATTGAAAGTAGAACAAGAATACTCAATTTCCAACATCTATAAATTAAAAATAAAATATAGTAATAAGATCACAAAATTATATGATTATATATATATATATATATATATATATATAGTATAATAGTATAAGATATCACATATATATGTATATGATTATATATATATATATATATATATATATATATATATATATATATATATTGTAACCTTACCTGGTCTTATGGATCAGGAGATGCATGATAAATAAATACACACAGAGAGAGAAATACGATTTAAGAACAAATTTAATGAAACTATGGTGATGGTAATGGAGATGAATGAAAGCATGCAGTGAATGTTTTTTAACAAATGATAATACAAATTTTCCCTATACGGAGGCTTGTATATTACAATTTTAAATTTATACAATGAGAAGAAACAAAATTTAAGCCACGGCAATAATATGCCGGTTCCACATCGTCCACACTTTCAGCTCGGGATTGAAATTAAAGTCTCTCCGCGCCTCGGCGGGAAATGAGCTAGACGTGGCTACGTGATACAATTTACTTAGCTGTCGGAGTAATCTTCAGGGCGGGTATCAGCGAAGGTTGACTGGTCGATGGCGTTGGTAGTCGTCACCAGACCCAATCAGTCGACATGTGATTCGGTCCCTCGTCAGCTGGCTCCGGCAACAGTACCCACCCGTATGAGGTGGCACTGGCGTTGTCGTATGGCATGAAATCGCGGCTTCCTCGGCTCGTTCCGGTAATGTCTCGTGGCTCGCGCAATGATATGCGGCCCCGCGCTCGCGATGAAAGTGTAAGGGTGCAAATAACAATGTTCTACAGCCGGTACACACGGTACAGCTCATACACAGTTTTAACTGTTTTTTTACGTAAAATAACTAAAAAACAAGTAATTCAATAGACAGGTATTTCATCAGACAGATCGATGCACATTTCTCACCTATTAAATATTTCAAAAAAAGAGATAATGTAAGTAATAATAAGAAATTGAAAAAAAAAAAATTTAAAGAATAGAAAAAAACATGATAGGAGTCAATTCGAAAAATACAAGAAAGAAGATCAACATGTTATAAATAAAATAGAAGATGTAGTCGATAAATTAGGTAATGTGGGGGAAGAAGTAATAAAAAAAATTACAGCATCAGACAATCAAGTAATTTCATTTAAATCTAATTTTAATAAATCAATTAATTATAATCATTTTTTCGAATACCTTCTACTCTTAAAGAATCGTCTTTTGAGAAAGATTTATGTGCTAAAAAAATACCGAATTTAGAAGATCGATTAAATGCAATTAAACATGACGAAAAGCTAAAAAAGGTACAGAGAGGTGAATTAAAAGATAACACAAAAAACGTTATTAATATTGGTTTAAATTTGGCAGAATATATGTATCACGCTAATAATCATGTTTTCGGATTAAGACCTGCAGGTAGTGATAGATATATATGTGATTCTAAAGTTGAATTGGATAATAGTGATATTATTATTAATGGAAAAATATGAAGGTGCAGATGGTTTAAGTTTACTTTCAAATAAGTCATTATCAGATATTACGTAAACTGGAAATGATTTAAAGGAACCTAATACTGAAGATAAATGGATAAAAATATTTAAAAATTGTGGGATAATATGAAGAAAAATCGGACTAAAACGAGATCAATATCCATTTTACACATAGGTAGTAGTTGTATTAAAAACTAACAAATACTTTAATTGATTCAATAGTTTAATTGATTGAATGGTTTCATTTTATTTAATAGTTTAATTTGATTTAATTGTTACTTTTTAACATAATAAATTCCGAAAACAAATACAATAACATTTCAGTTATCTTCTGATGAATTAAAACAAATCAATTTTGTTGATATTTAAAAAACAAAACAAATTAAAGATAATCAGGAAAGTATGCAAAAGGATCTGATATGAAGCTTTCTTCTACAACATCGCAAATTATAAAACTAAAAAATAAAAGTTCAGGTGATTTTATATAATCAGTTTTAGCTCCTTTATTGATGAGTGCTGCAAAAGCTATTTATGATGGAGTAACATCTCATAAAAAATCAAGCTGAATTAGAAGAAATGAAAAGTCATAATTTAGCAATGGAAATGAAGAAGGAAGGTTCGGGTTTACAAAAAAAGGAAATTTGTAGGAAATAATTAATAAATATCCACACCCATTAAGTAATTGTTATAGAAACAATAATAAAATAATTAAAAATACCGAATTTCAGAGATGTATTTATGATAGATGACTTATTTAAAATAACTTTAATAAAAGAATACGGAATTGTCAATTTTCAAGATACAAAAGACGTTGATTCTCATTGGATATGTTATTATAAAAAAGATGAAAATAAATTTTTGACTCATTTCTGGAAATATACTTATTTAAGAAGAAGTTCAAAATTTTAATGAAATTATATGTGGTTATTTATGTGTTTATTTTAAAATTATCTGATGGATATCAATTAAGTGAAAGTTTATATATAACAAATGCCACTAGACCTATTTGGTCAAAGCAGTAAAATTAAAGACGTAGATTAATTATATAATAAAATTAAAGAATTTGAACCAATTTCAATGAATAAAAAATAGTAAATTTGGATAATGGGATACTAAATAATTACAATGATATTATAGATTTAGTTGATAAACTGAATAATCAATCAATAGATTTAAGGAAAGAATGCCTTGGTTTAATGGCAAAACAAAGAAGTTACATGGAAGCTTCTTACATTACCTATTATCGGAAAATCTCGAAATTATAATTTTTGTAATAAATAAATTAGAAAAGTAGGTGATAGAATAGGTTATGATGATGTATTGATCAAAAACCAATTTATCAAAAATATCGGTTTTAAAGAATCAATATGATGTATTGATTTCAAATCTAGGAGGTGCACACTCAATTATTCCAAAAGTAAGTTATTGTGGTAATTATATGTTTAATGGTAGTCGGTTAACTCAAGTTGCTAACGGCGTAGGAAATGATGATGTCCTTACTATGCAACAATTTGAAAATACTACATATTTAGTGTTTATCGGTTTTATTTCTCCGGATGGATATTTTATGTTTTCTGGGTTAGGGGGTAGTATAAAGTTTGATTTTTAATATAATAGAAAAGTTATTAGTTGGAAAGTTGATAATGGATTAAGCGATTTTATCATTGATAATTTAATTATGGTGTGTAATGAACCAGATGGATAGAGAAAAAATATAAAAGTTGGTGAATCTTTTGTATAGAGAATACTTCAATAATATTTTTATTTAAAAAACTAACTATAAAAATTTAATAGATTTCAAAACCAGCATGTAAATGATAATGGAGGTTTTTAATTAAATAAATGGATCTTATATTTCTTTCAAATGTAAGAAAAAAAAATAAAAATGACAGGTGTTTGTAAAGATTGTGGCATAAAATAAAGTAAATTTGTAAAAAGAAATTGAAAATGTAAGGGTGTTTTTGTAGTGTCTTTTATAGAATGAAAGCGAAAACTATTTAGAAAATGTTGATGAATATTCTCAGAATTTTCAATACTTTTTTAAATTTTATCTAATGTACACTCAAAATCTAATATATATATATATATATATATATATATATATATATATATATATATATATATATTATATATATATATATGGATATTTTTCACCATTTGATTTAGACTCTCTATTTGCATTTATTGGCATTTCTATTGTTATTTTATCGTGAACGCATTCATTAATATGATTATTTAAGTTATCTTCCTAATGAAAGCTTGTAAAACATTTTTCACAATAATACATTTTATTCTTTGGTGATGAGTTTTTCCATTTAATAATGTACTAAAAGTTTTAATACCTACACAATGGTTTTCATGAATTTCAATATTAATATGGTTAGGCATTTTCCTTGTAGTTATTACTTGAATAAAATGCGTATAATATATATAAATATATGTTTTCTCAATTATATATACATTTATAGATGTATTTAAGAAATTTTCATATTTTTGCATATTTTCTGATGTTCTTTCTACTGCGTAGATTATGTTCAAATGTTCACATTTTTTAATTTCATAATTATTTGGTCTATCACTATTTTTAGGTACTGGATTTAATATACAGTCTATTGCATATTCAAAACATCTAAAATCTTGATTTAAGCATTTAAATTTATTTCTCATATAAAAGATGAGGACCACTCAAAAGTGTAAGTAAATCTTTGAAATTAATAAGCTTGAAATTATGCCACTCATAAAAATACAATGTGGTGAAAAGTTTGTCAAGAAACTAATCCTCTGAAAATTATTGTTGAACCCCATAACAGGGCGCGCTAGCAGATAGAACCACATTGACAATTGCATTCCATTTTTAATTTACTTAATTCTCAATGAATTCATAAAATCATAAGTACTTTTGTAATACAGTGACATGTTTAATAAATTGGCCATATAAAATATTACACGAACATGTAATGAAGCTAAATAGTTCTATTGAAAACGTGTATGTATTGTGAATAAACAATTTTCTTAATAAATTATCAACAAAAAATAATCAGAAAATCATTTTAGATTACGATTCATTGCAATTCTTTACATCCAATGGTACGTACACAGCAAGTTGTGTGTGCATGTGTGAGTCACCAAGTGTGAGTTGGAATGATGGACGTTGGGACGCATGATCGATGTGAGTTTGTTTGCACCTGCAACTGGTGCACCATGTGTACTAGCGAAGCAGTAGCCTGCCTGTCACGTAGTTTTTACCTCTGCTCCCCAATAGTTCTGCATATTCACGAGTTCTACCTCGTGTTTCTGGGAAGAGAGAAAAAGTATCCCCTTCTGAACGAAAATGTTCCAAATTTGTCGACAAGTGGAAAATATTTTTGAGTCAACGATTTATGATTATCGTATTTTGAGAACCACAATTCAGATGAAACAATTATGAGTTCGAGAGTTTTGCCCACTGCTAGTTTGGTTCGAATAAACTATACATCCCCACAACTCTCACAACATGGCTCACACGAGAGAATATCATCACGAATTAGTTATATTTTCTTTTTAACAACGATTACTTGTTTGTTTTTATCTTTTGTATTTCGACCGCCTTGAAATTGTAACAATTTTTAAATATTATTAGTATATAGGCAATATTATTATGTATAGACAATGCGTTTATTATTATGTATATTTATTATTATGTATAAACTAAATCATGACTTTAGAATTCAAATATCAAGAAAATATAAATTCAGTAGGTAGCTGAAAACGTCTCGGCAAACTTCACCAAACAACGGAGATAAAAACAAAATATTCATATTCTGAAAATATGATACCGTTCCCTGTAAAACGAAATTGCGGAAATAAATTAAAAATTATTCTGGAGACATATATTAATAGAGTATTCCAATGTTTCAGTTTCTTGAAACCTCAGTTTCATGAAATTTAATTTTATCTTTGAGTGAAACAGAATTATTTTGTCAGATGTCAATTTCATTTCCAATTCTTAAATCTTATATTTTCTTGTTTTTTTATTTACTAGTATTAAATACAACGGGAGAGGACTTGGAATCCTAGCCATGCCCTAGTAAAGGGCGTATATCCCAGGGCTATATATCGTAATTTGGCGGATGGAAACGTAGAGATTGTTCACAACAAAACCACAGGGGGAGAGCTCTCATAAAGTTAATCCAATGCTTGTTACAAACACTCCTTTCAAAGCATCTATTGTCAATGATACTGTTGTTGATTTCATCTCAAACATTTGGGTGAACTTTAATAAGTCATCCACGAAAGTCAATCACATTACGTGCCAAAACGATCCCGCGTAATCAACATGGACCCGTTACCATATGGGGAGGATATTAAATTCTTGCTCGGGGTATTTAGAATTTACAAATCAAAAATACATAAGCAAATGTAAGATTTAAAAATTAGGAATTAAAATTAAATATGAGCACGGAAAATTGTTAAATTAAAAAATAAAATTCGATTTCTTTAAATTAAATATTGAATACTAAAAGTAATTACTGGAGCTACAACAGCGCGTACTTTCTCGCACCTAGAAACGGGTATGTAATATTATATTACCGCAATATCTCTTCATATTAACACATATCAATCATCAAAACGTATTAAAACGTAAAACTTTTCATGCGAAAACTATTTTTTTCCTAATGTGTAAACACAAATTTGACAATTAAATAGGCAATTAATTATGATGATTAAATCATGAATTATTATTAATGATTTTAACATTAAAAGTTCCTAGTCCTACCCAGCGGCAGTGTTGGTGGTTTATGTCGTCACAGCTCTTGGAGTTAAAGAAAGAATAGACTATTCGTTTGGTATACACATTCACAACCCAATAATCGTATTAGCGCTGTCAACCACAGAAAATAGTTCAAAAAATATTTAATAGAAATTACTAAGTACTATTGATATTGTAATATTCTTCAAATCTGCTCAATTTAATACGAATTGTGCATTACTTTCCCTTTGCCTTTATATGCAGTGGCCTTTAAATGCTTCATTTGATTTCCCACTTAAGAAAATTCTCTCAAAAATCAAATAATTAAGTTTCAATGGCGTTCTTTATTATCAACATTATTATTATAACATGATTCATGATTATTAGTGAATAATACAATATAATAATGTAATTTTTAGTATTTGTTGTTACTATCACACAACATTCGATGAAGGCAATTTATCAAATTATAATTAACAAAACTACTACTCGATATGAAGCTGAAACAAAAGATTTAGGATACAGTGACCACGATGCACAAATTCTTACCATTACAAGAAATGCGATCAGCGACACAATAAATAATACACGTATGACTAGATTGTTTACTAAAAGTAAAATTAAATTATTCATTGATTACTTGATGCAGGAGACATGGAAAGCGGTTTATACACATATACACTGTTGATACAAACGACAAATATAATTCTTTTTTTTTTCAACTCTTTCATTTCATTTTAACACTTGCTTTCCTCTTCAAAAACGAAAATTAAATATTTCACGGAAAAGCAATTCTTGGATAACACAAGGGATTAGGACATCTTGTAAAAACAAGCGAATTCACTCTTTCATTTCTAAACGTCATGACATTTCAATATTTCCTTATCTACTTTAAAAAATACAAAACATTGTTACGAAAAGTCATAAGGCAGACTAAAATCATGAAAAACGATCAGGATATTTGGAACTCAAATAATAAAACAAAAGCAATGTGGAATATAATAAAAAATATTACCAGATCAACTAGGAAACCCGTAGAGAATGTTTTAAAATATAACGATATAAATGTGAAGGATCCGGCACCAGTGGCTAGTCTCTTTAACCAATACTTTTCGAGAATTGCTCCCGATCTCACTTCAGGCACAAAATTCAAAAACAGATAGTTCACCCAAAATTTTAGACACAATGTTCGTTTCCGAAACTTCTTCCTATGAACTTCTCAAAATAATCGGTAAACTAAAAAATAAATATTCGTCCGGTTTAGATGAATTCCCGGATTCTTTGTTAAAGACTTGTGCGTATGCAATGATACACCCGTTAACCCACATATTTAATGCATCTTTATGCACGGAAACGTTTCCAGATATTTTCAAAACAGCTAAAATTAAGCCGCTCTTCAAAAAAGGTTTTTCAAAAACAGTTTTAATGCTGTTTTCCATTTCAAATAAACAATTCTGTGCTCCATTGAAAATGAACAGTGTACCATTGACTGATGTTAAGGCAACAAAATTTTTAGGTCTCTCAATTCAGTCAAACCTTAAATGGAACGTCCATTTAAATGAATTGAACACATTATTCAACGCGTTCAGAATTCTTGCAAATTCAGACAGCATTCATACTGTTCGTTGTGTATACTTCGCGAATGTTCATTCCCGCCTGAGATATGGCATAATATTCTGGGGAAATACATCTTATAGCTCCCAGACTATTAGATTACAAAAACCAATTGTACGAATAATAACCAAATTTCACCCACATGATTCATGTAAGCCTCTCTTCATTAATCTAGGAATTACCGTGTCTTTTTATTTACGAATCAGTGGCTTTTGTCAAAAATGACTTGCTTAAGGGCGGGAATATATTTTCAGAAAATGCCGAAGTCTATTACTATAACACTCGAGGTAGAAATCATATTCATCAGGTGACAGTATCAATAGCTCATTACAAAAAATTCACATACAATACATGTACATTATTTTACAACACTGCCAGATGATATTAAACGATTAAATTCGATAGAAAAGTTTAAATCCCAAGTGAAATCGTTTCTGCTGCATAACTGTTTCTATACAATTAGAGACTATACTGAGCATCACAAGAAAAGTAACATTAATTTTAACACTAATACATAATGCATTATTTACCACTTGGACTGTATAAATGAGTATAAACAACCTGTAACAACTATTGTACTACAGCTTCGGCAATGACCCCCATCTCGATAAGGTTTTTCGTCCAGTTTCTCTGTTCCATTGAGCAAATGCTGAGATGGCCCCTTGTTTTGCTTCTGGACATAAATGTAACTTCATTTTCTGTGCACGTCTTCTAGAATTCAGTGGGAATTACAATTATTCAAACTATCGTTTCCATGTTGTCGCGGCAGGAAGTATTATTCCGAAGCACAACATGATAAGAGCCAAAATGTATTGCTTATTTATACTTGAAAATAGATTATATTACATGGGAGTGTTTTTTTGTTTTTTTTCCAAAATTTAAGTAGTATATGACTTAGAGTAGGGATCACAGAATTTTGAAAATGAGCACACAATTCACTTTTCCCCATAGCACGTCATACGCAGTTTAAATTATTTTTCTTTACGTAATATAAAAAAATACTTCTGGTTAATTATAGTTAAACCTCGGTATCAAACACGTCGGAATCGCATGAAAGTGAAACTTTTGTACTTTGACACGGATACTCATGAGACCAAATACTTTATGGTCCAATCGTTGCAACAAGTCTGCAGGATTACGCGGAGAACTGCATGAAATACTTAATATTATACTTTGGTTTTTATAACACGGCACGTTACGGTCTTGTCTTCATGGTGGAATATGGTACGGCAAGTGTATTTTACT
Organism: Teleogryllus oceanicus; assembly: GCA_964035755.1. Classification (NCBI taxonomy): domain Eukaryota; kingdom Metazoa; phylum Arthropoda; class Insecta; order Orthoptera; family Gryllidae; genus Teleogryllus; species Teleogryllus oceanicus. Next base: position 23,100,651 of record CAXIVR010000002.1, on the reverse strand, counting down.
CTATTCTCTCAAGAAATTAAAAAAAATGCCAATCATTTTTGATGTCCGGAAGGCTTCAGTAAAGTACCCCCAATATTTTAAGATTCTCTTTCAAAATATCAAAGTTTCTTGAGTCAGGGGTTTTTTAAATTTGAAAAATATCGTACTGATAGTTTAGGTTGGGGTTTTAAAAAAAATTTTTGGAAAGATTTTCTTAATTTTACCACGTACATTACTCTCATATTACGCATGTATACGAGAAAGTAAAAAACAACTAAGGGAGGGGATTTCTATGATTTTGCATACTTTTTTCCGTTGCCTCAGTGCATAACTAAGTTCTTGACAGTTGGTTAGAATTGGATGCAATGTAGATTAATAGTTTAGTGCATATTTACCAATTTTTCCTCTTGGTGCATATTCCTGTAATTACAGGAGCATATTTTGCATATTTCGTTAAAATAGAGACTTATCAGTAAAATATTTCAGGTTTTCATAAAATCTATTTTTTGTGAGCGTTCATTCTTTAGAAAGAGCTTTTCACAATCACGAGTTTTTTTTCTTTTATAGAGATGATAAAATACTTGTGCAACTGTACGATATTTCTTAATATGTTTTTAAACTAGACAAAAAAATGAAACCATACAATGTACTTCACTAGGGTGCATATTTACTTTAATTATTTTCTCGATGTTAACTAGGTTATATTACGTTCACACAAAAATGTAGCTTTCCATTCCAAGCATACTTCTTCTGAATTTTATCAAGAAAGGTTTATACAGGAAATGAAATATTATTAATTTTAACTGCATATTAAAGTGGATATTGCAGAATTTTTAGGTCATAAATGAATATTTATAAAATATATTTCAAGACATTTTAGGGCATACAAATCCGCTCCAAATGTATAATCCTATCCACTTATGATTTTCCGGATCCGCTGCACTTATCCACTTTGATTTTTTGAGAATGTATTCGCAAGATTACGCAGTGTAGAGAAAGTTATGTAATGCTGTGGAAAATCGATTTCGAGAATTCAACGGAAATACACGTTTTGGGATACCTTGATAATAAAAAAGTTTTTTTAAATGTCCGTCCGTCTGTCTGTCCGTCTCTGAACACTCCAAGCGCGTAAACCATACGTACAATCTCTTCCAAATTGAAGAATCCCTTGTCAATCTGGCTCTAAATGAAGCTTTGAAATTTTCAAAAACATTCTTTAAAATTTGGGAGTACTTCTTTTATTTTGTTTATTGAAAATCGCTTTTTAACAACAACGGTCATCAGCGACTACAATTAGTATACATCAATATATTAACTAACACATTTAAATTTCACACATTAAGTATCCACAATTCATTAAGTACACACAATTAAATAGCAATCGAATTAAGTATACATCTCATTAAAAATGGAAAATTTAATTATAACAAATATTTTAAAATTTTAACATGAAATTTTATATTATATTTCCTTACTTAAGTTAACAATATCTAGCAACCTCAGTACTTTAGCACCCATCTGCACAGCTGAACAATGTATGTAAGTTAGTTTCTAGTTTCAATAGTTTTCTTTCCTTAAATATACCGGGGCATTCTAAGATAAAGTGTTGTGTAAATATTACTGCAGTACATTTAAGGCATGGTTCTGGGTCGTATATTTTGAATATATAACAATATTTCAGATTGAAATGACCAATACGTAGTCTAGTGATAATCACTTGCTCCCTTTTTTTAAGGCAAATTTTCGGCAGGGCTGGTTCGAGTACGGAGTTCCTAAGCAGATGTAGTTTTGATGATTTTAACTTCCATTGTGAGTCCCAGTATTTGAAGCAGGATGTCTTAAATAACTTTTTAATGTCTTTTGTAGTGCCACGAATTTCTGATCAAAACGTAGAAATGATGTTGCCATTTTTGGATATTTATCAGCTTCCTCATTGCCAGCGATTGCCCTATGGGATGGGTCCAAACAAATTCGATTTTTATCTCTTTTTCACCTTAAATAGATACAAGTTCTTGTATTTTTTGTGTGATGGGATTTTCAGTATGTCTATTTTCTATGGATTTAAGAGTTGACATTGAGTCAGTAAATATTTCAATGGGCAAGTAATTTGTTTGTAAGAGGTTGGATTCAATAGCTTTAAGGATTGCCCATGCTTCGCATGAACAGATGAGAAAATAATCTGGATGGCGTTGTGATTCGACTACATTGGTAGACTGAACGCAAAATGCACAACCATCTTTTCCATCACATTTAGAAACATCTGCATATATTTGGTATATTTGGCATAATCTTGTTGTTATGTTGTTAATAAGTTTCGTAAATTAGCTTTGGGGCCAGAAGTAAGGTGAAGGTTTTTTGCTAAGATTAAATTTATTACAACATTATGATCTCGCCAGGGCGAGATGAGAGACATACACCTAGGTAAGGTGGCTGGTTCGACAATATTAAGTTCCTTCAGGTACTTAGGAATCCTTTCTCTTAGTGGTAGAGGTGACTGAGGGTGAGCTTCATAGACATATGTTTTTAGGTGATTGATAATATTTGTATATGCAGGATTTGGAGGGACATTTGAAGTTGAGAAAGCATAATTTAAACCGTAGGTCTAATGATATTTGCCCTGTTTCTACTAATAGGCTATTAGATGGGCTGATTCTAAAAGCGTCAAAGCTTAAGCGACATGCGCTTGTGATTATTGGATTATTGGCAGTATTCTCTTGGATGCTGAGTTATATCACTGTACCGTAATCCAACTTGGCCTAGATGAATGCTTGGTATATTTTCACTAGACATTCAGATTGTTCTCCCCATTCGATGGACGACAACATTTTTATTATATTTAATCTTTTGGGAGTACTTTACATGAAGCCCTGTTTGGGAGTACTTTAAATGAAACCTCATTGACATATTCAAAATTTTCTCAAAAACGGCTCCCACTTTTTCTTTAAATTTCTTGTAAGAAAATAGTAAAAGTCATAATGAAGGTTGCATAGGTCGGATTTTCGCGGTTAATTTTGGATTTTTGACAAATTGCAAAAGTTTTTCATTTTTTTCGGCGACTTTCTACAACTACAAAATTGAAGACAGTGATTTTCCTTCAAATGAAATATGTTGTACGTAAATAGTTCTTTCAATAAGGTCATGTAGATTCTTTTAGAAATTTTAGTAGTTTTCGTCCAATAGTGCGTGCAACATTTGTAAATTTAAAAAATAACAAAAATAAGTTTTTCTCAAGAACGGCCCAAACTGTTTTCTTTAAATTTTTGGTAGGGTTAGTGTCAAACGATCCATAAATTCCATATTGCTCTATTCGTTTGTTTTTTCACAAATGAAATTTTTGACTTGTCTCTCAAGTCGGTAATATTTACGTTAGAGGCAATTTCTTCACATTATATTAATGAGAACGTGAGCTTTAAATAATATCAAATAAATTTTCTCGAAAACTCAACAGATTTCTTTTAAAATAAACTCAAAACTCCACATTTTCAGAAACGTTCAAACAACATTTTCTCAAAAATGGCTCCAAATTTTTTCTTCAAAGTTTTCCTGTAGATAGTGATAATTGCACTGTTTAATATGACGTAAAGTTAAGTTTCGTGTATTATTTTGTTTTTTCGAATATTACACAAATGCATTTTTTTGAAATACCTATCACGCCGTTAATATGGACATTTCCATTAATTTGTAATAATTATTACATTTGTGAGTGGATTTGCTTCGAATGACTTCAAATTGTTCCCCTTGTTCAAAGCAGTGTCGCCACATATATAAGAAGCAAATGTGAATACTAATTGAAGGCGTAGAAGCAAATTTCACATTATATCTAACAAATTTTTACAAAGTATTTAAAACGCTGTACGATATTCGTGTCGTAACATATGATTACAATACTAAATTGGTTGCCAAACGAGAACCAGTTAGGCCGAGTTGCCGAATTCTCCAATTTCGTATTACGACACTCATATCGTAAATAACTATTACCTACAGATACTACAACTTGTGAAGAAATTTCTGCATGAACGATTAAGAAGTATTTGTATTTGGAACAGTACATTGCTCGATTTTCTTTACTATTTTCCACAAACAATCTAATGAATATAAATTAATAATTTATATTTCCACTAATACTTCAGTTCATGTTCATATTTCCCAAATGTAAATATGCACTTCCCAACGAAACGTGGATTAATTTACACCCAATTACCATTATTTTCACCCAGTTCTCTCAATACATACAATCTTCTAACGTGTCGAACTTCTACAGATTCTTCATTGTCTTCATGATGATCTTCAGATATCTTTTATTAAACGTAATAATAATAATAATAATAATAATAATAATAATAATAATAATAATAATTTTGAACTTGTCAATCGTACTTTCGTGGACTCTTCTAAATAGACTCAAATTGTTTGTTGAATTAAAGTTTTTAAATCAAACTTATTTGTACATTTTCACAGAAATTATTAGTCTGTGAATAAGGAAAGAGTCATACAGTACACAAAAAGAGTAACAACCTTTCATAACGATGCATGTTGGAATTATAATTCTTGCCAAATACCCAGGATGGGAATATTCGCACCATTTAATTCTCAACGCAAAGTAACTAGGATCATCAGAATTTAGACGGTTCTTTCTCTGAGAAGCAAATGAGCTCGTGAAACCCACCATCATAACTTACGTCGCATATCCAACTGTATAAAGAGTACTCAACGTATTTTACTAGTGGCTTAAGTGCAGGACGATGCCAGACATTCCACCCATGGCGCAAGAAGATGAAACATTCACATGGGCATTATAGTGCCCGGCAGAAAACATTGCGCTGACGTCTAGCAATAATAGCGTGCGTGTGTGTAGCCACTGATTTACGATTCAACTTCACTGCTCTCGTGTAGCTCTGACATTTTTATTCAAAACAACCAAATATTTGCATTTCACACAAAACCAACACGAGTTAAATATAATTTTATCATTGCCTGCTTCTGACAGTTTAGGGAAATATATTTTGTCATAGTTTTCATGTTTATCTTGTAATTAATTATTTATATGATAAGTTGGTAACATTTTTCCTTTTATGTTATTTGCAAAATATTGTGATAATATAACTAGGAAAGTGGGCACCATTTATTTTATTTCTATCTAATTGTGAAACTTTGAGATCTGCGCAAAAACCAATTAATTTATGCGTATTGGAATCATGTCTGAATTATACAATGTGCTTCGTTTGTATTGTTCAATAGTGAACAAATATTTGCAGTGCAGAAGTGTATTAATGAATGTCATATCAGCCAAGCAAGAACTGTTATGGCTACAAACTTAATGTTTGATATATTTAGTATGATGAGCTATACAACACATAATCGAAAGCTAGAGTTGGTATCAAATAAACGCTAGCAATTTTTAGTAACCTTGAGGAAAGTTTTTTTTTTCATTTTCAGCATTTTAATAATTCCCAAAATACAACTTTTCATGCTTTTATGCTAAACACAGCGTCTATAGGAATACCTTCAATGCACTTCAGAGATTTCTAACGACTTTTATTTACCTCTTCTGATTTCTTTCTTACTTCTTAATGACGTAAATGCGTTTGTACACACTAAAAATATGGGTATTGTCATCTTTGAAAAATAAAATTCCTAGTAGTATTTCTAATGATTATAATAAAATATTCATCATGGTTGGAGACGTTATCCATTTCTTAAAACACCATAAATTCATCATGAACGCTTCAGTGCCTTGCGGCTACTACTTGTCTTCAGTTCAGTGACTTGCGCCTGTTTCACCTCTACAGCCGCCTTATTGTCCCGTGTCGGTCGGGGGTGGGGGCCGCGGACTTCCAAGCGGCGGTGATGTAAAAGCGGCGGTGATGTACAAGCGGCGGTGTTGTAAAAGCGGCGGTGTTGTACAAGCGGCGGTGATGTACAAGCGGCGGTGATGTACAAGCGGCGGTGATGGTGTAACGGTTAGCGTAACGGGCTGTTATACCCAAGTTCGCGGGTCCAAACCCAATCGAAGCCGGGAATTGTTAAGGGTGAAGAAATTCTTCATACGCCTTCCTTCGGAGGGGAAGTGAAGCCGGCTGTCCCATGTTAGTGGACTTACTGCATGTAAAAGATCCTCAAGCCTAAATGAAGCCTCTGAGCTAAATTCAAATTCATCATTTCGTCGCCCAAGTAATACCTTCTTTCTCCCCTAGTAGGTGAAAGGAGCGTAACGAAATTTGCGTGGTCAGACGGAAGAACAGGCCTCATGGCCGGAGTCTTGCCAGTAAAATAAGACATTAATTCATAAATTCAGTCCTGTTGTAGGGTGGCGTATAATGAATTATACGCGGTGATTCATTCCAGGTGCAAAACTTCAATATAATCACGGTCCACTTCATATTACTAAAAACGACTTTTCCGTTTCACCCTCATAAGAACCGGTACTCAAAGAACGCATATTATATACTTTTTGATATCATCGCATTTTGTATCTCACCGAAAAGTGGTGTTGTCTTCTGAGATACAAAGCGCCACTGAAAGTCACAATAGTTTATTTGTTTGTATTTTATGTATTTGGAAAGGTTCGTTTCAGTTCTTAAACTTCAATTAGCGGAGCCAGGATAATGCGTTACGCTTTGGAAAGCGCTGTCATCATTGGCACCATTTCCCTTTCCTGCAAATCGAAAATTAACATTTTTCGTCGTCTGCATTCAAACAAAGTAGATTTTCCCTTCGACGTTGATTATTACAGGACTTGCGGATTCGATTCGCCACAAGATTCTAATCAGTTTGGAATTCTTTGGCAAAGTGCCCTTAACTGGACGACTGGAAAACAGCTGTACTGTGACCTTCACTCAGGCTGGGTGTGAAATGTTCATGGATTCGGTGCTCTCACTTTTCAAGATTTTGTAAAAAAAAATAACACAAAGAGCATTTCCTTGAGCATTTACCAAGATAAAGAATGTCATTCCATAAACACCCATAACAAAAAGAACAAACATTGTACAGTATTAAAAAAACAAAAAATAACCCAAGAAAAAACAAGTTTTCCTCAAATGTAAACAAAACTTTGTTTTGGTTTCGAGACAATCATTTTATGAATTTACTTGTTTTCTTATGACTAAAGCAAGAATTGAACATTAGGACTAATCAGACTTTAAAGAGTAAAGAATACATGACAGTGATGTAATGTTTAATCTATATTATCACATTCCTTATTGCACTATCAAACTGGTGCTTAAACATTAAAAACACAAATTGAATTCTTACTTTTTTTATGAGCAGCATTTATTGCAGGTTATTTTCAGTTAAATGACCTTTAAAGTACATCTTACCTTGAGGACAAAAAATTAAGCAAGTGACTGTCTCTTCAGAACACTGTTCAGTCTCCGTGTCAACACCACAAAGACATTTAAACTAGAAAATAAACTACAAATGACAAACACATGTTATCACCTCAGAGGTCAACATGAACCTATTCTTAAAATTACAAGTGTTTAAATGTTGTGCTGAAATAAATGTAGAAATGTATCACATTCTGACTCTTACATTATACTCGAGCTTCTACATGATCAGTACAACATGATAAATCATCTAGTCTTGTACTTTAAAGATGAAGCATAAATATGAATGCTCATAGCATAAATATTGAATAGAAAACATTTGTATAACTGTTTTGTTCGGAAGAAAATGGTATGTACCACGATTCGTCCAACAAGACTGCCCTACCCCGAGCTTTCAAATTGGGAAGGCTGCGCACACTTTCTTGCAGATCACATGGTCTATGTGCCATTGCACAAGCCAACTCGGTTTGTAAGTGCATCAGCTTCTCAAAAATAAACAATAGCCTCTATTGTAGTGACTATTACATAAGCACTGACATAAGCTTCTTGCACTCTGTCTTCTTTTAAACATCTCTATTGAATGTTTATAGTTTCATTTTAACAGAAGCTGTGTCTTTCCAACACATTACATTGTATCAACAGAAGCACTGATCACAATCTATAATGTATAAACAAAATGGACAGTACAAATACCTCTTTTCTCAAGATGACCTCACTCCACGATGTCTGACGAACGACAAAAGTCTCTCGCCTCCCTCTTGCCCCCGTGACGTCACAACGGACGGTAGGGAGACCCCCCTCACCTCCTCTACACCCCTCTTGCTGGTGAAGCTGGGGTCGTCAGCGGCGGCGGCGGCGAATTCGTATGTCGAATATTTGAATGTTCACAGTATTTATTCCAATTTTCAAAAAATGGTGATAAAACGAAAATATATAATTATAGATCAGTAATTCGCACATCCGTAGTTAACAAAATAATGGAGCATTTGATAACCGGGTACATTCGCCGCGAATGGGAAAAACCGAACTGCATTTTTCACGGAGAGCATGGGCTTAGAAGTGGATATTCGTGCGAAAGCCAACGTCAACATCTAACTGACGAAGTTGATGCGGGTGAAAAGGTGGATGTAGTTGTAATTGATTTTGGGAAAGCATTGACGTAGTACCGTATGTTCTCCATATTAGGAAATTAACTTCAGGAGTTGATGCTAGAGTAGGGAAGGGGATAAGCAAATTTCTTAGAGACAGAAGGAAAAAAGTTTGACTTGGAATTTAGTTTTCGACTACGGGTATTTTTACTTTAGGATTTACATAGGGAAGTGTTTAGGACCTTAACTTTTCTTTGCATACTGTGGCGTCATGGAGAAAAACACACTGACATCAAGAATGTACAAGTTTATTTACACGTATGTACAATAACCAACTTCTGCTCCGAAACTACACACTTGTGAGTATTTCCCTGTGGATACCCCATATAGCTAGGGAGGCTCCGTCTCCTCTGACGCTACTCACGCGCCACTACCGTGACGTCGTCACCCGTGCAATGGGCACGACACGCTCCAGCCTGGGCGTAAAGTTTTGCGCGTCGCGCGAGGTTTCCAGAATAAAACCCCCGTGTGAGCTCGTCAGCGCGATTTTATACCAGAGTGTAGCCGTCACGTGACCGTCCAAGGTGTAGGAGGGAGGCTCGCGTCTACCACGTGACCTTCCCGGTCAAGCTGGCGTCCCCTTTGTCTAAACGTATCCCAACGCCGGGGCGCCCAGCTCTTCAGCCCGCAGGTATGCGAAACTTCCGCTCCTCCTCCCACCCACGGAAGCCAACGTGACGCTATAGTACGTAAATGATCTCCATGTCAACATACAATCAAAAATTCATTTATTTGCAGACGATAGGGTTATAAACCGCATAATCAAAAGTAGTTCTAACGACCAAATATTTATACAATATACATTTCCACATTATTATTTATGAAATGCTGAAAGGCTGAAATAAATGACTGGCAAATTAACGGATAGAAAAATAAAACAATAACGTTCGGGCAGGGACAAAATTACGAAGAACCTGACTATTGTTTAGCTGTGATCATCTTTCTCATCATGCAAGTACTTAGGCACTCATCAACTAGATAGTAAATTAGGGTGGGAGAAGCATATTAAACAGGTAGTGAGAAAAACGTGGAAATCCTTGCAGTTTGTAATGCAAATTCTAAACAAACATTCAACCAACCACAAAATTTGGCGTGTCTTTCGCTAGTTCGCCCTCTCATGGAACACGGAGTGGCATGTTGGGATCCGTACAGAAAGTCGCACCGGAAAAATCTAGAGAGAATACAGAGGAAACAAATAATTTTACCTATATAAATAACGCAATACAAAAGTCATGAGAACAACTAGAAAAGAGAATAAGGCCGAGACTTTGTACATTATATAAAACGTACCTAGGTCTACCAGCTTGGAAGGAAATTCAGCATAGACTATTAAAACTAAATTATTTGTCTCCATCAAAATTCGAACAAGGAAACAAAATGCAACTCTTGGAAAATTTCAATTTTGTAACAGAGCAATTAGAGATTAGAACAGTTTACCCCCATTCAAAGTCTTTCTTTAAGTGTTCGAAGTTTCATAAATATGTTAGAACAAGCTGATAGTAATGGATGTTAAATGTGTAACACGTTCTTTAAAGTGTTGGTCAATGTAATTCAAAGCAAAACTGTATAGGTAGTGCCGTGAAGTGTAGTTAACGCTATAATTGCTTTCAAAATATAATTTTACCCATATCCTTGTTGCATGCAGAGTTAAAATAATTGTTATAATTCTTATTATTAGTGATTGAATGATTATTGCATTTTAATTTTGTATTGTACTCATTATTATTATTATTATTATTATTATTATTATTGTTGTTGTTGTTGTTGTTGTTAATTAACTACCACTGGGTCATATCCACTTACAGTTCAAATAAATGTATATATGTTTGTATGTGACTAACCAAATATCGAAAAAAATATGACCACGATTCAACATATTGCACAATTTACTGTGCTTTTCATATTTTATGCCCGAAATAATTGTCTCGATGTAAGCTACATGTTGGAGGTAGGATTTTATTTCAAGGCACTAGTCTAATCCCATTCCGAGAGGTGCGTTAACTGTAGAATGAAACTGTTTGCACTCTGGGAAATCACGTATTTTCGCACAGATATCAAAGCAAGACTTTATTTGCCTCTAATACATTTTAAATTTCATTTTCGTTTTTTCCTAGCCACGATTACGATTCTGCACCCATTTTTGCTGTTGCTGTTGCCCCAAACCGTTCGCCATTTCATTTTTTATTTTTTTTAAATTTATTTTCTTCCTGTTCGGCAGTTTTGCCTTTCAGGGGTTTGTACATTTTATTTTTAATACATAACGTTTGGACATTCACGTTTGAGCATACAACCTCTCACTCTTGTATCTTACTACTAGCTACAGGATTTACTACTTATATTTTTAATACTTACAACTAAACAATTTGACATACAATACACAAATTTTACATACATTATACATTCTTAAATCTAGATACACTCTATACATACTATGGGGGTTTAAACATGTCTTTGGGATATCGAGGCGAATTCTTTGGGATTGTTTAAAGTTTTTCCCATTGCGAATTTTGTACTGCAAGGAGAGGATGAAAGAAGAGTAAAAAAAATTGTTACAGTTTTTTCTTATATATTCAATTAGGGGTTCTATTTGAAGTTCCCTTTGAATATGTGTATTTGATATTGTGACGTACTAGGAAGAAAAAACACAGACGACTGTTCTGATTGATATTTACAATATATTTACAGTATATTTACAGTTAATGTACTAAGATTACAATACAAAAAACTAACCCCTTGGCAACCTTTCCGTTCTCTTAGCCGCGAAACCCGCGACCGTCCTAGGCCTCGCCCAGAACCACTGCTTCGAAAGCAGCAAAAAGCAACGCGAGGTGCGAAGCTGTCGGACATAGAGTCCCGTAACTATACCAGTTACATGGCCTGTCGCCAAACCGATCTTCGACCCGAAGATCACGTGCAATGAATGCACTGGAGATACCTCTCGTCTTTCGACACCCAGCGTATCCCACGAGGCGCCTGTCGGTGCGGCCTTATATATCCGTTGGGCTCGCCCCCACCCTACAAGCAGCGGGCGTCATACGGCTCGCTGGCCAGCCCTTCCAGGGCTGCAACCGACATCTCTTAGCCTCGCATCCGCGCGCGTCCCTTTCAGGAATTTCCAGCCTGGATTCCTACGGGTTTTCCAGCCGGCGCGGCGAGGCGCCGTCGCCTTCACACCCCACTTAGCATCCGGCTTAGAGCGGGTTTCCCGAAGCGTCCGGCGCGTCCGCGGGCCGGCGCGGCCCGACGCCGCGGCGCCGAACCACGCGACGCTACAGACCCTCCCATGCCGGGGTGAGAATTTTTCGCAGCAAAATATGCCCAGGAAAAAATTCTGCTAAGTTACCTGGTCGTGAGACCTCTACATCAAATTTTTCATGAACATGAACATAATTATACCAGAATATTAAACCCTATTTAATCGAAATGTGTGAAATAAATCTCTGGGCTGTCCCCCTCCCTTTTCACCTAAGCTATGTTGCCATTTACATTTAAACCTTACTCCTATATACATACATAAGTATTCTTGACGCATCTTGAATTACATATGATCCTGAAATACAAACATTTACTTTTACATTGAAATATTACATAATAATTCTTGACGCATCTTGCATTACATGAAATCCTGAAATATAAAATACAAAACATTTACTTGCATTGAAGTATTACATAATTGTGGAATTCGTTACATACATCATGTGCCGTTCTTAACTGAGTTTATTGACACATGTATGTATTTACATATAAAATATAAAAAAACACAACAATTTTACCCTTGAGTTTACAAAATTATTTACATAGAATTTCACGACATTTATACATGTCATGAACGTGCGTGTTCCCTATTCTCGCCGGTGGATCAATTCACATCATCAAACATGCGACTAAGCGCATCTGCATTAACATTTTCTGAGCCCTTTTTGTGCCTGATGCGTAAATCGAGGTGCTGGATTAAAAGAGACCAGCGTAATAATCTGGGGTTTTGCCGGCCGTATTACGCAACCAGACCAACGGATTGTGGTCGGTTTCGACCTGAATTGTGGCCTGCCCGTCGAGATAAATCTTAAGTTTATCCAACCCCCAAATCAGCGCTAAACACTCTAGTTCTGTGGTGCCATAATTAATTTCGGCATCATTTAATTTACGGCTTAGAAAAACGACTGGTTGTTCTACTCCTCGTCATTTACTTGGTAGAGAACCACGCCTAAGCTCTCCGAGAAGCATCTGCCTGAACTCGAAATTCCTTGGTATAATCAGGTGCATATACCGCTGTTTTCTCACTGAGAGCTTGTCGCAGCTCATTGTAAGATGTTTCATGCCTCTGTCCAGACGATTTTACCTTGGCGCTCGCGTCCTCGCAGCGCATCAGTAAGCGCTGCCGCTTTCTCCGCAAACCCTGGTATCAAACGTCGATAGTATCCTACCAGACCGAGCAAAGAACGCACTTGTTTCTTTGACTCTGGTCTGGGAAAGTTCTGGATTGCTTGTATCTTGGCTTCGGCCGGCCGCAATTTCCCGTTACCGACTACGTACCCAAGATATTTTACGTTAGCCCGCGCAAACAAACACTTGCGCGGCTGCACTGTCAATTTGGCGGATTTTAATATGCGAAAGACCGTATCGAGGTGTCGAATGTGTTCTTGCCAAGTGTTACTGAAAACCGCGATGTCATCAAGGTACGGTACCGCGAATTCTTGGCATTTATTCAATAAGGTGCCATAATCGACAACATTGATAGGGACCGTTCTTTATTCCGAAAGGTAATCTGAGCGGCCGGTACGTGCCGAAACTGGTCACGAACGCCGAATACCTTTGCGCCCTTTCCGTAAGACCGATCTGCCAAAAACATTTGCAAAGGTCCAGTACACTTATAATTTTTGCTGCAGCTACCTGTTCTATCCGTTCTTCGAGATTGGGTAACGGAAAGTATTCGGTCTTAATATTTCGTTGAGGCGCCTATAATCGATACAGGGCCGTGGTTTCTTGCCCGGTGCTTCAACCAATATCATGGGAGACGTATAATCACTCTCCGCCTCCACAATGATGTTGTCGCGAAGCATTCTATCGATTTCTTCCCGTAATATTTTAGCCTGCCTCGGCGATGTACGGTAGGGTACGCTTCGAACCACTTTGCTGGTATCAGTTAACTCGATATCCATGGTAGTGATATCTGTCAATCCGGGTTTCTACTAAATATAGAACTGTACTTACAAATGACCGTTTTCAGAGCGTTGCGAAACTCAGGTTCGACCTCAGTCCCGCTCAGCATTTCTTCCGCGTCAAAGTCGCAACAATCCAATTTAAGCGCATAGCGATCTAGCGCGTCTTCGTCACCTGCGTCAGTCACAGACGTAGAACTAAGCACATTCAAGTACTCTGTCCGCTGGTGGTATCTTTTAAGCATATTAATGTGATAGACGGGGTTCCTTCCGCCCCGGCATCTGGACCACATAGTTATGCTCCGAAATTTTCTCGCGAATCTCGCCCGGCCTATCCACTGAACCGCGAGCTTCCGCGTCCTGTTAGGTGCGAGAACCAACACCTTAGCGCCTATCTCGAAAGTACGTGAGACCGCCTTCCGGTCATACCACACTTTACGTTTCTGCTGTTCTTCAGCCATTCTATTGTGAGCTAGGTCACGGAGCGTTTCAAACGAATGATTAATTTGAATACATGCTCAACTACAGAATTTTCTTTACCTTCCGCAGTTCCGCAAGCCTTTCATAAAGAAGTGTCATGGGGTACGGAGATTCTTCCGTACACCAATTCGGCTGGAGAAAACCTAATGATTCGTGCACACTCGTGCGCAACGCGAACATAATAGCGGGAAGTTGGCATTCCCAATCCGTCCCTGCCTCCAAACACAGAACCTTCATAAGCCGGTTCATAGTTCGATGCATTCTTTCGACTGCGTTTGATTGAGGGTGATACGGCGAACTTCTCACCAGTTTAATGCCAAACCGCTCGGCGAATTCCGCTGTCAAAGCACTTGTGAAGCAGGTGCCCTGGTCGGTTTGCAATTCGCGTGAAATCCTATTCTACTGAATAATTCTAATAATGCTTCAATTACAGTGACCGAAGTTAGGTCCCGTATCGGAATAGCCTCGGATACTTCGTGGCTAAACACATCGCCGTTAAAATAACCTTGTTTCCGGTGACCGCTTTTGAAATGGGCCACACGCGTCGACATTCACTTTCTCGAATGCCTCGCCCGTTATAGGAACAATTTTTAAAGGCGCGCGAAGTTTTTCGCCGCCGTTTCCTACTCGCTGGCAACTGTCGCAACTACGCACATAGTTTTCAATATCCTTATAACAATTCGGCCAGAAGAAATATTTGGCCATGGCATCTTTGCTTTTGTGACCCCAAATGGCCGTGAGCAACTTCAGACAAAGTTTTAAGATCGTGCCACGATACACCCGCGGTATTACTAACATAGAGAACTGCTCTCCGCGCTTACTATGCCGGACACGAAACAATAGGCCGTTTTTCATAACATAATCGTGCCGATCCGTCTCGGGTCCTTCCGCACGCTCAATCAACGGCGCGAGCTCCTTGTCTTGTCTCTGAGCCGTTTCAAATTCGGTGGGGTCCAAACGAGCCAAAGCAATGCTACCGAAATCTAATTCAGATTCCTGATCGTCTGATTCCGAGTTGCCCGGGGCGTCGACCTCGCCCTGACCAACTCTATTTTCATCCTCGGTTTCCTCCGAAACGCTTACCTGGAACGCGTCCGGCCCACGGTCGGTTCCCTTACTCTCGTCTATTGTCTGAGGCGCTTCGTCTGCCGCATTGTTCGCACCCCGGGCCCCTCCGCCCTTTCGCGCTCAGCAACTGCTTGCGCCCTAGTCCGTACAGCGCAGATAGGCTGTGGTTCTAAGAAACCTTGCTTTATCTCCTTCAAAATCGTAGCAGAACGATTACTAAAAATGTAATAAGGCAAGTCGCAGTTCTTGGCGACTGCGGCTTCTGTAACAAGAGTACCGAATGGCCCTACTATCTCTACCTTGGCTACCGGTAGATTTTTCGGCGCTTCGTCCAGGGCTGCTGAACCCATACGGACTCGCGGTGTATTGTGTCGGCGTGACGTGCTTTGCATTGATGCCGTCAATCGTCGCACCCGTATCACGGAGACAGGTGACTGTTTCGCCGCAAATTTTGGCAAGAAATGTGTGGAGACAATAACTCTGGCGCACTAGCGTCGGCCACGTGACACATCTTCTCGCTAGGTTTATTGTTATATTGAGGACAATATCTTTTATGTGACCTGGTTTTTACATAAGTAACACGTCCGTTCTTGCGGCTTTTCGAACTCCGCGTTACTAGCTACCTTCGGCACTGCAGTTTTGGAAGTGGACGGCGCGCTTTCCGTCACCTTCGGCCATTTCCGTTCGCCTGCGTGCTCTTTATTGCCGAACCGCGAGAATTCCTTCTTATATCCGCTAGCCCGGTTGTTTTCGTAGGTGTCCAGCCTTCGTGCCAAATCTTGGGACAGAAACCTCACCCACACATCAATGAAATGGTCACGCATAACCGCCGGCACCTTCCGCTTCATCTGGTCTGTTACAATGAGATCTAGCAATTGCTCAAATGTTTCTACCTTTAAACCTGAGATCCATTTTTTACAATAACTAGCTAATTCACGTGCATAGACGCTCCAAGTGGTCTTTGCACCTTTTACGTGACTACAAAACATCTGACGGCACTTTTCCGCCGTAAACTTGAACATATCTAATAGTTGTTCTTTAATTTGGTCATAATCTTGATCCGGTGTATCGGATCCTACTACGAGCCAGTTGTTCACCTCATTAGGAAGTAAACCCATTAAATGGCTTACCCATTCGACCGGCGCAATGCCAAGCTGGCGAGCATGCGCCTCGAAAACCAAAACAACGTAATATCGTCGCCTTCGCCTTTAAATTTGTCCATGACTTGGCTGATACGAATATTAGTTCGATTTCCCGTGTCGCTACTACCTATGGATACACGCGTGGGAGCCTGATTCGTTAGTTTAAGCTTTTCAAGTTCAAATTGCCGTTCTTCGCGTATTCTTTCCTGCTCGCGTATTCTTTCCTGCTCTCTCTCTTCGCGTATTCTTTCCTGCTCGCGTATTTCTGCGACCTGTTCTTTTTCTTGGTCAGCGAGTTGTTTCACGAATGATTCCTCGTACTGCTCGCTTTCCGTAATGATCGATTTAAGTTTAACCACGGTCTCGTTCCCTTCTAATGTTTCCCCCATCTCCATCGCGACCCTAACAAGCACCTCTTTCCTATAACCCGCTAAGAAAGCCATTTTGCCTGAATTGATCCCCGGCCAGAACAAAAAACACACTTACGTTCAGTTGACCTCGGTGTCGCGTGAGCGCCTTCTGGATCCGGTTTTCTGGCCTCCTTCCTTCCTCTCGTCCGGGATGTCTCCTTCCAGTGGTACCAATGTCAGCTCGTTCCAGTACCAATATCGGCTGCTCCAGTTCCAGTACCAATATCAGCACGTTCCAGTACCAGTTCCAAGTTTTAGAAAAGAAAGGTTCCGAGTCGGATTGTACCGCCCCGAAACTACCGTACCGAAACACCGCACTTTCGGTTTCTCGTGGCGTGCGCGACGCTGCCGGCGCCACGTATTTACGACGCGTGTGCACGTTTAACTGCGTACACTGTCCTTACGCGTGTGAGTTCTAAACACCGCACCCGGTGTGAGTTCTAAACACCGCTGCCACCAGTTTTAGAAAAAATGGCAGGAATGATGCGGCGCCCGACGTGAGTTTTCGATAACCGCTGCCACCAGTTTTAGAAAAAATGGCAGGAATTGGTGCGGGCACCTGACGTGAGTTTACAGTAACCGCTGCCACCAGTTTTAGAAAACAAAAATGGCA
This sequence comes from Teleogryllus oceanicus, assembly GCA_964035755.1. Classification (NCBI taxonomy): domain Eukaryota; kingdom Metazoa; phylum Arthropoda; class Insecta; order Orthoptera; family Gryllidae; genus Teleogryllus; species Teleogryllus oceanicus. The sequence continues at coordinate 23,083,327 of CAXIVR010000002.1, read as the reverse complement.
GGAATTGGTGCGGGCACCCTGACGTGAGTTTACAGTAACCGCTGCCACCAGTTTTAGAAAAAAAATGGCAGGAATTATGCGGCGCCCTGACGTGAGTTTTCGATAACCGCTGCCACCAGTTTTAGAAAGAAAGGTTCCGAGTCTGTGACGTACTAGGAAGAAAAACACAGACGACTGTTCTGATTGATATTTACAATATATTTACAGTATATTTACAGTTAATGTACTAAGATTACAATACAAAAACTAACCCCTTGGCAACCTTTCCGTTCTCTTAGCCGCGAAACCCCGCGACCGTCCCTAGGCCTCGCCCAGAACCACTGCTTCGAAAGCAGCAAAAAGCAACGCGAGGTGCGAAGCTGTCGGACATAGAGTCCCGTAACTATACCAGTTACATGGCCTGTCGCCAAACCGATCTTCGACCCGAAGATCACGTGCAATGAATGCACTGGAGATACCTCTCGTCTTTCGACACCCAGCGTATCCCACGAGGCGCCTGTCGGTGCGGCCTTATATATCCGTTGGGCTCGCCCCCACCCTACAAGCAGCGGGCGTCACAGGCTCGCTGGCCAGCCCTTCAGGGCTGCAACCGACATCTCTTAGCCTCGCATCCGCGCGTCCTTTCAGGGAATTTCCAGCCTGGATTCCTACGGGATTTCAGCCGGCGCGGCGAGGCGCCGTCGCCTTCACACCCCACTTAGCATCCGGCTTAGAGCGGGTTTCCCCGAAGCGTCCCGGCGCGTCCCGGCGCGGCCCGGCGCGGCCCGACGCCGCGGCGCCGAACCACGCGACGCTACAATATGAACCAAGGAGCCTTTGCACATTTTCGTAAAAATTTGCTCTGTACTATTTGAAGTTTTTCAATGTTGGTTTTAGTTGTGTTATTCCAGACCGGACAGGCATGTGTGAGTGATGGTCTAATAATAGATTTAAATATTAAGATAGCACATTCCAAATTTAAGGCGGAGCGGAAGTTAATTAATGGGTATAGTTTTGATATTTTGGCGTATGTTGCATTGGTTATTACTTCAATGTGCTTTTTCCAAGTTAACTTGCTATCAATATAAACCCCATGGTATTTTACTGGTGTATCGGATGGAAGCCATGGGAATATAGTGTTATTTAATACTATTGGGCGAGGTAACTTTGGTTACAAACAGTAAAAATTTTGGCCTGGGTCGCCATTTCATGTCTCCAAATGTCATTTCAGTCATTCAGGTCATTTCAAGTCGCCAAATTTTGGCCTGGGTCGACTCGTCACGCGGAAGAGGTCACGAAGCCCACCGTGCAAATTTAACGAGCCTTCGTCCCCTCGATGGCCACTCAGGGGAGAGGAAACCGAACGGTCGCACTGATTCTGCTGTCTGCCAGAGGTTGGTGGAGATGAAAATTTAACCCCTCTCAAACACACTTCGTTGATGATAAATTTATGTCAAAAGAATAAAAAGACACATTTTGTCTTTCGTACAACAGTTGCTGTTAAAAATAGGGAGAATTTGAGTTTTGACCAGTCAATAGGTCAAAATGAAATTATATAAATCACCGTACGGATTATTCTTAGCTTTTCGAATATCAGTTTTTCTAAGATTACGCTTTTTTTTAATTTTAATTTACATACTTGTTTTTAAAAAAAATTATTTTATTTCCAAATTAAAAAAAATTTAAGAAAATTATCATGATTATGCATATATTGCAATCAAATTATGGCATATTTATTTTTCCATTGCAAGTGTTCATTTTACTTTCTCGTCCAGATCCGTATATACGGAGTGTAACATATTTCTCCATAAGTTTGGAAGTGGTGTAACATATTTTTTTAAAGTGATTTTTAGAAAATTAAACATTCCACAATTGACATACTTGAAACAAATCTTTTAGCTTCCAATCCATTTTCTCAATAAACGGATTCGTATTTTCCAGTTAAAATTTGCAAATAAAGCAGATATCACCCTTGTATTTTTTTGAAGTCATATTTCAAAGCTATTTTAAGCTGACTGACAAATGGAAAAAAATTGAAAAAATGTACGAGTTATTTTGATAAGACATTTTTTCTCAATGTTATTTAGCAGTAACACGTTTACAAATAGTACCACCAAGAACTTGAGCCTCGTGAGACGGCGTTTTGGTGCAGGAGACTAACCACTTGGACTCTAAATCTATGTGTTCGAAACCAGTGTTAGGCATAAATGTTTTAAGTAGCGTGCGTAGCCTGTGGGGCATCCCCAATTTATCATGTATTACACTCTAATCTTAATCCCTTGGCCCGGGAGGCAATTTGTGTGCGAGATCCGTTTGTAAGCCATCTGTGTGTTGGGGACGAATCGCATCCCATACCCAGAATTTCCTGTTCAAGCATCGATATTGAGCCGAGGAATACCATGGAAACACATACATGTACAAAGCCTAGATAGGCCTATATACGATGTTCGCAAAGATGTATGAAATGTCTGAGAATGACCCCCAGAAAAGTAGTAAGTTTGCTGAGAGGTAAAACTGGATCTTTTAGACGCCAATAGATAATGGGTGACGACAAATGAAAAGCTAGCTAAAAGGAATTAGTACGAGAATGCCATTTTGTGGCACCACCAAGGTTTGGGGTATCGTATACTCCGTACTATTAAAACCTGTATATGTAACATATCGGTGTCCAGCCGGTAGTAGAGACTGCTGATCACTAGATTGAGTTTTGATATTGATTCAAATATGATTTATACGAGTATGAAAGTGTGTTGAGCCAGATGGTGAATTTTAGAACTGAAGTTGCGTTACAAAACTCTGTAAGTCATATCGTGTAAATTAAATGAGGACTTTGATGTGGAAATACGTGTTGCTGGATACAGAAAGATCACGTTTGTATCTGCATAGTAGATTTGATTTGCTTACTTCAAAGAAATAGTTTTTGAGGCTTAATAAAAAACGAAATATTGGGATTAAAGAATTGTTTGTATTATTATCAAAACTTAAGATAATATCCAATAGAATTTAAAGAACCAAGTCAAGAAGAATAATGCACGTCTATATTGAGGAAGTTATCGCCCTTTGAAGTTTCATGATTCTTCTTTTTCTTCTTTCACGTTTTTACTTATTACTTCTACTTCTTTCACGTTACGTGAAGAGTACACTTTTTGGACCAGTCTCCCTGTTTTACTCCCCAACTCCCTTCACTCTCAGACCATTTAACATAGATTGAGTTTGTACAACTAACACAATCTTGAATTAAATATGACACGAATTCAATATTTAGAATTTTATATTAACTCCTATTATTTTGTAACCGTATTTGATTTTCAATGAAGGGAATGGAAAGTTTCTCTGTTCCGAAGTCTGGAGATCTCTGAAGGCAGGGTTTTGTGCTTAACTCCGTTAATGATTTGACTAGGGCTCCTCATTAAACATTAGAAATGTGGCAGGGTTAATTATCGACCGGAAGCAACCTGTACTCTGGGGAGCAAGTTCAGACCACCATTTAGAATTTCCTTAACTCCTGAAAGATGGTACCTGAGGGTACGTCTAGGTGTATTAGAGTTTCCAAATGAACTACTGGGAGTGGGAGGAAAATTACAGCAATCATGGTCTTACATCAGTAAAGAATATCTCAGTCATACACTAACAAAAATATGATTGATATGGTGATTAGACCCGGTATTAGAACGTATATCACAGACACTAAAATATTATTATTATTATTATTATTATTATTATTATTAGCCTGGTTTAATCCCATTTAGGGCAAATACCTCCTGTATGCAGGAAAGATGATTGGCTTATTACTAATTATTACAATTAATGTAGTTTGGTGTATATAATTCACTATTCACTTTCAGTTATTGTTTCTTTCTTTTCTAAACTTTCATAACACTGTACTCTTCCTATCACTTTTTGTTTTTTACTCTTATAACTCTTATCACTTTATTACTTTCATTCTTATTACTCTTATCACTTTCAACATTTCCTAACATTTTCTTAACACTGGCAATAAACTCACTGGGAATGGGCTAACTTTTTGTCAATTTTAGTTATCGATGTTTTATCACCCTGTACCTCTTAGTTCATTCTTACCATTTTTATTATATTTTTATGCACTTTTCTGATCTATGACCTTACGTGTGGGGTCTTTCAACATTTCGTTCATGCTTCTCTTGACCGTGCGTTTCTAAGCTCTTACTTGAAGATATCACCTTTTCTTGGACATTGTTTTTTATTTTACGTCAAAAAAAACAGTTAACGTGCAATGGGGAAAAGTGAATTGTGTGCACATTTTCAAAATTCTGTGATCCCTACACTAAGTCATATACTACGTAAATTTTGAAAAAGAAAAAAAAGCTCCAATGTAATAAAATCTATTTTCAAGGATAAAAAGACAATAAATTTTGGCTCTTATCCATGTTGTCCTTCGGAATAATACGTCCTGCCGCGACAACATGGAAACGATAATTTGAATAATTTTATTTCCCACTGTATTCTAGAAGACGTGCGCAGAAAATGAAGTTATATTTATGTCCAGAAGCAAAACAAGGGGCTATCTCAGCATTTTTGTTTTGTCCCTTTTGATACAAAAATCGAATATACCATTTTATAAACATATAAAATACGTTTTAGAGAATAGCCGTGATTTCTTTGAGACCTTTGGGCTGTTTCCTTAGTGCACAAAACCTCGGACAGGAAGGATTCGAGCCCTCAGTGCCCAAAATCTTTTTTAATTATTTAAGTTTTTATTTCCTTGTTCGACATTATTATGTCTTTCAAGGGTTCGATGATACATAATATACAATTTTGTTGTAATTACATTTCGTCATGTATGAACAATGGTAGAAGACTAATATTTACAATAACACAATAACGGCTAAGGATACCCAGGAAGGGTCCTTCAGAAAAAATGCATACAATTTGAATTAAAACATAAGTATTTAATTTATAAATGTTGGAACCTGCTTTACAGCTAATTAAGGAGGATGTAGTAGGTCTTTAGAATATCTTGATTTTATTCGTGGAGAAAGGTTGGCTGATTTACCTACAATGTACAAAGGAGTGGCTGGGCAAGATGAAAGAGAGTAGAAATTTGAAGATGAAAGTAGAAATTAGAAGAAAGTTTTAAAATCCAAGTTTTCAGAGGACAAAAAATCTTACAAATGCAGCAGCGTTTCTAGTGCACAGAGCAGTCATCTCAAGGTCACGCCGCCCCACCGGTGGGCAGACGCGCCTTGGACACTTTTTTGTTTTTAATTTGTTGCGTCGTTGAAGCAACGCGTCTCTTTACCCCTTGTTGAGTGCATTTTCTGGAGTAATCCTCCGTTTCTAAGTAATTACTATCTTTACAGTTACTGAGTAAGTACTATATTAGTCCAGTATCGTCATGTCGCAGTGTCTTTTATCCCTTCGGCCAGGGGCTCAACGCCATTAGATCCCTGGGTTCCTAGCATGTCACCCAACCAGGAACCCGCGAGTCTCGAATTCGCTTAACCTCCGTGACTTCACGGAGCGGATAAACGGATTCGGCTAGCGTCGTCACTTTGGCGCAAGCACTTTGAGCTCCGTTTGTGCGGTAGCGAGAAAGTGCAAGGGTAAAAATACAAAACATCTGAAACATTCTACTCTCTTTTTCCATCATGCCCTGACAACACTCTTTTTCACCTGCGAAAAATTTCAAACCCCCCATTTCGCATCCGATCTCGCTTCCATTTATGAGTACATGCGTACATTATTACATTTATGAGTACATGTGAATTAAAGAATGTTCTATAAAAGTTCTCGAAAACTCAAGTTTCTTGTGAAAATGATCTCAAAATTCCACGTATTCAGAAATGCTCTAACGCAATTTTCTCAAAAACGGTTCCAAAGTTTTTCTTCATACATTTTGTGTGAATGGTGCTAATTTCATTGCTTAAGATCACATAAAATTGATTGTGGGGTAAACGTTTTTTTAAATATCACAAATTGAATTGTTTTGAAATATTTGTCACGCCGTTAATATGCACATTTCAAACTACTTGTATCCATTGTGAATAAACTTGCTTTCAATGACTTGCAATTCAGTTTTTCGAAAACTCAAAATTAAAAGAAAGAAAGAAACTTGAAATTTCTCATTTACAGTAAAGTTTAATCGTCATTTTCTTAAAAAAACGGCACAAAATTTGTCAATTAAAATTGCCATTTAGAACGAGGTTTTCCTCTTCTTAATATTCTTAAATTAATATTTCGCGTCTAGTATTTGAAAACCGATAAATTCAGAAACTTTGAAAAAAAAAGTAGTTTGGGCGGCGATAGATGGCAGCTGCCAAAGGTAGTAGCAAGGCAGAAAATCTAGGCTAGACGAAATAAATTAGAAAATTAACTAGTACGAGAAAGTCTGTGCCATTGTGTAGCTTCACTAGCTTGAGTTTTGCTACTATTGCCATCCACGAGCAATATTAATCATTAATAAAGCGCCTTTCTTTAATAAATGATTAATATTGCTCGAGAAGGCAGTTGTTGGCAGAGATAGATGTACATTGCTTAGGTCAAAGCCATAATATTTTTTTCCTGAAAAGCCTGTAAGTGCTTCTAAATTGTATAAAAATCTAAATTGTATAAAAATTGCTTGAAAAATACTGTAGCTTTTTGAAATTATGATGTAACTCAAAACTACTGGTGTTAGAACATTCTCTAAGTATTTTTAAATTTGCAAAAAGTTTCGAAAATTCAGGGAGAATTCAAAGAAAATATGACCCTCAAAAGCCGTCAAAGGCTTTTGAGAAAATGTTTTTTATAGATCCATTAATTTTAAGCAGAAATAAACGCGAAAACTATTTGTTTTTCAAAAAAATTTACATGACATTTTTTAAAGAGATGATTCTTTACAACAGACTTTGTATAAGGGAAAAACCTATATCTATAATTTTGTGGTTGTGAAATGTTAACTTTTTGCAATTCTCGAAAAGGATGGAGTGTTCGCCTAGAATTGGGCTAGTACCTTTTTTTAACGTCCCTTAGTACACGAGGAAACAATTTGGACCGGTTTTAAGAAACATATTTTAAAAAAATTAAAGTTGCCTATATTTCACACGAAATTACACGAAAAATACATATATTTGAAAATTGAACATGACCATGTTTCAAGATACGTCTTTAGAGAGCAGATTACTTTAAGAAGTGATGCACAGGCTTTCTCACACTACTTAGTTTCCTAACTTCTTTGGTATTTTCGGGCTTGCCCCATCCCCTTGCTAGCTGCCATCTATCACCGCCCAAAGTACAAAATGCAATATTTTTTTTGTAAACAACTATTAACTTCGGAAAAATAATTAATTTAGTGCGAGTTGGTGGGGAAGTGTTACGTCCCAACAATGGTTTATTTGAAAATAGCTTCCTCCGACAATATCCCCGATACCAACAATAATATCAATAGTTCTGTCGTAGCCCTGGAAATATCAACAGTGAAAGCAGAAATTGCGCCCTCGTCCACAAATTATCCCTTGTGGTGATCGATTTCAAAGTTCGCAAGGGCATATCCTGACCAGCAGCGTTCCGCCATCATCAATTCCCTGAAGAGTCCGGTGATGCAGCGAAGACTCCTGACTGGTGAGGGATGTTAGGATTAGGATTAGGAAGAAGGGTGTTAGGATTAAACTTAAAAATTATTGTAATGATAACGATGTTATAAAACGATTTTCCTAAGGATGAGCCAAAGGGACAGCTAGTGCTGGCAACATAACTGAATGTTCTGTGGTCGTTGTTTTTTATTTATTTAATAGGTAATTATTACAGCCAAATTAGAAACTTGATCCAATGTGGCTAGGCCGAAGGCCTTTAAGCCATTACAATACCTACATTCTACCGAGTTCTAACCTTTCGCCTTCTGGTATTCACCCCCAATGGTCTCTCCATCGCCTCAAAGCCGCGGAAACGAGACCATAAGGTACGGCTGAGGAAAAACCCTGAAGGGGAAAACCTGCCGTCAGAAGCCGAGTACATGCTACTCTACCCGGGTTTTTTAGACTATTTATTTATTTGGCGCGGGCGTCAGGCATTCTCCTTCCAGTGTTTGGCCTCCACCGCACCTGAAAACAAACAGCACCACAGAAAATCGTCCGCACCAACGCCTCTGCCCTAACATTTCCGATTCCACTTCCCTTCGCCCCCTAATGTGCTTTATTTTAGCCGTTTCCTTTTATTTTATTTTAATTTAATTTATTTTTAATTTATTTAACTTATTTTAATTAATTTAATTATAATTTATTTAACTTATTTTGATTTAATTTAATTTTTAATTTATTTAACTTATTTTAATTAATTTAATTTTAATTTATATAACTTATTTTAATTTATTTTTTTTTTAATTTTAATTTTTTAATTTTTTAATTATTTTAAGTTTATATATATATTTTTTTATTGACTTATTTATCTACTTATACTTAACAATTGACTACAATTTATAACTTTTATTTTTTTTTTTTTTATTTATTTTTTTTGTACTGTTTACTAACCTAACATAACTTACTGACTAACTTGACTGACTTGACTGACTAACTTACTGTTTACTAACTTGACTGTGGTCGTTGTGCCCTCGAGCCCATTAGACTCCCTTCCCGCATTCGTTCGTTTGCAGATAGCTAACTTGTAAATGGCTTCGACACTCCCTTTCGTGGTGTCCTTGTCCGACACAAATATAGTTGCCGCGAGAAATAATTGATATTAGGAAGTGCAGTATTATGTGCTCTTCAGTAAAAATTCTTTTTTTCTTTATATATTGCATTGAATTTACTTTTTGTGTGATAAATATTATGTTTATTTTAAAACCTATTCTTGAAAGCTGGAATGCGTACTACACGCGCAAGTTTTCTTGATATTCCACAGCGGGGGTGCGGAGAGAGGAGGGCTCTGGCTACATCACAGCTTAAGAGGGCGTACCAACTGTGGGCATGAATTTAACGCGTCAAAAGGTCCCACCAGAAATGCGACAATTGTTTTGAAAGTACGAGGCGGTTGTTGCCAACATTGTAAATTGGTGCGTACCATTCCGTGTCGAACCCAAGTAACTGACCTGGCCGTGCTGGATGAGGACTAGGGAGCTCGTGTATCAAGAAAACTTGCGCGAGCAATACGATGCACGTGGTTCCGGGCTTTGTGCTGTTTTGTGGCGCGCTGTGATTGAGAGCTTTCTATTTACGTCAAGAGATTTTCCACATACGTAATTAAATTTAAATATTTCCCGGACTCGCGTACGTGCATATACCTCAGTGAAACTCTTAGACTTCTGCATAGGGATTTATTTATTTATTTAACGTCAGAAAAGCAGTTACAAACTGCGTATGACGTGCTATGGGGAAAAGTGAATTGTGTGCACATTTTCCAAATTCTGTGATCCCTACACTAAGTCGTATACTACTTAAATTTGAAAAATGAAAAAAAAGTTCCCCTGTAATAAAATCTATTTTCAAGGATAAAAAGACAATAAATTTTGGCTCTTATCCATGTTGTCCTTCGGAATAATTCTTCCTGCCGCGACAACATGGAAACGATAATTTGAATAATTGTATTTCCCACTGAATTCTAGAAGACGTGCACAGAAAATGAAGTTACATTTATGTCCAGAAGCAAAACAAGGGGCCATCTCAGCATTTGCTCAATGGATCAGGGAAACTGGACGAAAAACCTGATCGAGATGGGGGCGTTTTTACAGGAGCCATTATCACTTTACGAAGGGGCGTGGCTGAACAGCTGTCGCGGCAGAGGGATCCTTTCCTGGAATACATGTGATGTTCACTTGTTTCCGCGAACTGCCACTTTGGCTCCTCCTTAGCACAATCGTTCTATAATAATGATGTAGAATTTTAATTTTAGTGGTTACTAGATATGACTAGAACGTCAAACGTTAAAATAGGTCTATTTAACACTTTTTAATTTTATTTTGTGACAAAGTGAGTGCGTTGGTGGAAACACTGAACAAACCTTATCTTTGGGAATGTCCTGTATCGCCTCTCATACAGAACAATTCTGCCAACGTTTGATCGCATTACTAGCAGAGCACCATGCGTCTAGTGGTTCTTGAGTTGAGGTTAATTTAAAAAACATGTTACATTGTTTGCAACAATTGCCGACGTTTCGCCCATTTATCCGCCCTTCATCAAGGCTGTATCGGGGCTGCTTCAATGGTCACTAGTACATATACCTATATATAAAAAATATTTTATCTATTTTGTAACCCTGATGAAGGACGAATAAATAGATGACGTGCTGGCATTATAAAGTTATTTTTTTAATTTAACTGAACTGAAAAACCACTAGACCTATAATTCCAATGGGTCAATAATCATTTAATATAAGCCACATTTACGATTGTAGGCTGCTGTTAAGTCCGTTTTTATTACAACGGTAATTGGTCGTCTCCAAATTTTCTTTTCAATGAGGAAATTCTTCTAGTACTCTTTATTTCTTATGCTGTAAAACGAAAACGGTGGCAGAATTATTGGTAAAAATAAGTTTTTTTAAATTTTCAGTAGAATGTTCCACTCCCTCAAACAATCTTCAAAAATTCATGTAAATACATGTCAAGCAGATATGCAAATATATTTTTTCTGAAGTAGCATTTTTTACAGTTTCTGAGATAAAAAAAAATTAAAAAAAATTTTTTTAAATTTTAATTTATTTAGTTTAAAGAACAAGTGGTGCTAAAACACACTCTTTAAGGAACAGGTTTCCTTAAGTGAAAAAATCTCCATCATTATAATTGTAGTTGTTGGAAGGCGCCGAAAAAAAATTAAACTTTTTCAATTTTCGAAAAATCAAGGTTTTCAACGAACATGAGACCTGCACCAGTTCCTTTACACTATCCAACAACAAAAATTAATAAAAATCGATGGAGCCATTTTTTTAAACTATGAAAATGTCCCAAGGGCTTCATGTAAAGTACAATCCAAAATTAATATATCGGTTTCAAATTCAAGGGACCGCAACAGCAGTCATATCTATTGAGGAATATCAACTTTACAGAAAATTGGCTGAACCGTTTAACCGCTAGAGTTGTTCACGAATGGACAAACAGACGGACAGACGGACGGACAGACGACTGACCCTGAACGACAGAGTTCGGCAGACGAGACAGACACGGACAGATTGACGACGACGGACGCAACGACGACAGACAAGGACAGAACATGTTATTTTTGATGAAGATCAAGAAAAAGTATTGTTCTTGATTTAGCAAGTAGATTCACTTTTTCGTTACCCTGTAATAAGTGTTTTTCTGCCAAAAATGTGCCGGTTTTTTGCGCAGCAATCTCTCTACTCCATATCCAGAAAATAAAACCATTTATTTTTATGAAATCGGGAAAGAGAAAAGTATTGATCTGAATATTGTCAAATCCTAGTTTTCCTTTCTCCTAAGCAACAGTTGGTTCAAAACATTTGGAGGAATTTGTGTAGTCTTAATCTGCTATAGCGCCCTGAAACAATTGCAACTTGTCTTTAATCATCTTGAGATGCATTCACAAAATTAATGCCATCACGGAGCCCTAAATTGGTCTAAAATTCTCCCGTTTATCAGAGCGAATTAAGAAAGGACCATTCCAGAGGCTAATCATTGCACGTCAATCACACAAGAGAAATCTACAGAAATCCAAAACCTGCCAGTTGAGAATTCTCAGACTGAATCACCGAAGGGGCTGCATTCTCCGGGTCTCGTCCTAGTGCCATCCAGAGAAAGCGTCGGAAGGTGGAGCAAGAGCGTCCTTTTGAATCACGACCCTGCCCTCGCCTCCCCACCGAAGTCAAGTCGTAATTCCATTACGGAGAAGGCGCCCCTCAGAAAACGCAAATGACTCGGAATATAATGAGATTCTAGGCATTAAGGGCGTCTCCTGGCTCATCCTTAATTCTCTTCTTGTCTCTGCGCTGTGGTCCTGGACGCGGAATTTTGTTATTCGGTTATGGAGAGACAAGGGCGAGATAATTGCTACAAGATTGTCTATTCCTTCTCCTGGCAGATGTAACTGCATTGTGAAGAACTTTTTAAAGACAAGAAACCGCACTTTCTGCAGGGAGCTGAGTAATCGTAATTTTAGTTCGCTATAAGTAATTGATACATGCATATAACATGTCTTATTATAAGACTTTCATAACCCTAATACGAGTACATATTTCCATCAAGGCAACAAGTCTCTACCCGTAATGAATTCGACAATTATTCACGACAATATGCAATTTCGTAAAATGAATACACTTATATTTTAATGGATACTATATGAACTTATTAAAAAACTTAATTTGTTTTTGGAAATGCTCAAAATGTTTTGAATTTCATATATACGTATTTTACTGAATGATATGAAAGCTAAACGTGCTGCAACAGTGTATAATGTCTGGTTTTATCTATAATAAATACGTAATACTATGACGTTTTAACTAGAAACCTATAAATTCTTTAGGCATCTGGTGAAAATAATTCAACGAAAGAAGAGCCGGAGAATCGAATTAGTATTTTTTAAGGCTTTTTTAAAATTTTTATTATTTTGTTGACATAACTATTATGTGAAATTGTAGATCTTTTTTATGAAAAATAGTTTCTATTACCTGGGATGAATCATTTCTCGTCATCAAAGCTTGTCAACAAAAAACTTGTTGCTATCACTTATTCTGTATTCAACTAATGTTAGCAAAGGAATGGGTGTAGATATGTCGGGGCTCAAGAAAACGTGCTCCTATAATACGAACCGAGCGCGATTTTCCTCTTGACACATTCTCTCCCCTTATTTACAATTACGCTTACATTCTCTCCATTCCACACGACAGTATTTTCACCGAAATGCACAGGCAGAAACATCACCTCGCATAAAATGAAAAATATGGGATATCGTAGGATGGCAGAATACGGGGACAAGATTGCGTGTTATCGTCTGTTCAGGACCGTGCAAATGGATTGATTTCATTGATTGTTTTTCGTGTTTTCTGGGCGCGTCAACTGCTTTGATCATTAGTACCGATAGTGTAGTGCATGTGTTTCTCCGGAAATGGCGGTGATCTTCCCCCGCTGGATGGCGAGATCCGGCGGTGACCTACTGTCGGCTAGTGGGGTTTCCCCCTAACCAGGACTCTCCCACCAGCGCGGCACCGCCCCAGCTGGGACATGCTCTAAACTCCCAACCAGTCTCCCGAAAAATGTGGTAGTGTAGTGCATGTTACTGTAAGTGTGTGTGTAAGGGGAGAGGATAGAACAAGGCAGAGGAAGGAGAGATCGCGCGCGATCCGTGGCCCGTTTGGTAGGGTAATACTCCGGCATTTGCCTGGTGTTCATTAGAGAAACAACGGAAAACTACCGATCAGAGCAGCCGGCTGCTAGAATTCTCCTCCAGACAGCGACTGAATTCGACATAGCTGGAAAGCTAGTGTCGAAAATCTTGCCGCCGTCAGGACTCGAACCTATGACCTCCCGGTCAGAGGCGCTGCAGTGACATCAGTTGATGCACTGAGCTACCTCTCCCGGTCCGTGAAAATGGAGAAATCGAGGAGATTGTTTATACTTTCTCATATACGAGCACAGAGAAACAAGATCACAACATTTCTCTGTGATACCACTACACCAGAGTACACTCCGCGATGCACCGCAGGATGACCAATGTGTATCTGAAACGTGGGATCGAAATGAAAGTAGAGAAGACTGATCGTGATAACACGTGATACGAGATGCCCACAGCCTGTTCGTCAACGTGATCCGCACCTGCAGCGCTGTCGGAATCCAAGAGGCCGGGATGGAGTTCGAGAGAGGCCATGTTGGAGTGGTTCTCGAGTAGCAGGCGGTCACGTGACTGGCTCTCAAGTAAGGCGACTCGAGCGGCGCGCCGCGGCGGGGCCATCGACAAGACTCCACGCCAGGCCGCCCCGGCCCAAGTTCTCTTTCGCTAATTGCGCGCTCCCCAGGGTTCGGCGGGCTGCGCCAGCGAGGAAACTTTGCAACTAATTATTAATGTGGATTAGCCACAGAGAACAGAGTTGCGGTCGATATTGACTGACCGTCATTCCGCAGGTATCCTCAAGTTTGCGAAGGCTTCTTGAGGCCTCTAGAGTATTTCCTGTGGAAATAATGGTATTTGACATTGTGGGTAAAATTGAGATGAATTGATTCTACGAAGAAGAGGTGGCTATCATTTTATATAAGTGGACTAGTGAGAACCCGTCAAAATTTGACGGTGAGATCTGAGATAAATATAAAATACTGTGCCCAGATTAATGTTCAAAATATGTTGCATTGTTAGGATCTTTAGGGTATAATTAAGATATTCTGTGATGTGGAGTTCCCAAAATTTTAAACACGTATGGCCTATGACCAGGTAGCAATGCAATATCGGCACCAAATGACACAAAAGAAAGACCACTATTATACTGACGGATATTATTTAAAGTACATGCAAACTGTCAACACTACAATGCAATTATTACACTGAAACACAACCTTGACGAATTGTAAACAAATCTCAAAAATCAAAACCAAACATGAAGCAGCGCCACCATGAAGCAGCGTGGACTGGCATCTATCGACTCATATCGATTTTGAAACAGCCACCCTTTGGAAGAAAACAATTGACTATTAATAAACGTACAATTAAAGAATAATTTAATTAATTCATTTACACCGTAAATGTTGGTGAATGAACACAAACAATATCAGATAACACATCTTGGGATTATATTCTTTTATTTAAACAAAAAATACTACAATCGGTTGAGTAGAAGCTCTAAACGAAGATATGTTAAAAAATTAACCTATTAATAATATTAAAAATTTACCATTTAAGGACATGACATCTGGGGAGTACCTTCAACTTGTCGTGTACAACGGGTAAACTTTTTGGACAGTTTGAGAACCGGTGAACTAGCTTACAAAACCGTTAAGTTGTAAAGATGTAAAGCCTTGGACCTCGCTATGAGAGCGTTGTTGCATTGTGTCTGTGTCACATTTGAGCTTTTGGAGTGTAGAGTTTCGAGCTTGAGTCGATATTTCGAGCTTAGCTCCGGTCAGACAAGCGATCTGAAGGACCTAGCATGTTGTAACTAGTCAGTGAGCGTCGCCTTGTCCAAAGAACGAGAGGGAAGGCAGAAGCTTCGCTATTAAAAGCTTATTGTCTATCAAGAAGGTACGTTAACGGCCTTGACTGTCTCGGGCAGGGTTAACGACTTCCATAACGCAGGCTTTATGGGGATCTTGAGGGGGCTGTCCTTCGGAGATAAGAGAGAAGCGACCGAACACAATGTAGCCTTCTTACAAGAAACGATTCGAGACGGGAAAAGCGATAGAAATGGCTTTGTAGAATGATAAGCGGTGTTTTAAAAAAATAGGTCATGCAGCGCTGCTAGATGTGAATGTAATGCTTCTTTGATATGTAAGGTTTTTGACAAAGAGGATTCATTTAGCTGGTCGTGATAACTTTCTTTATAATTAAGCATCAAATAATACTTAATAATTATTTGTATCAATTCCTAGTGTTGTTTTCAATGTAATATTTTCCATTTTGAACACATGAATTTTATTACATGGTTCAAATAACTATTACACAGAGCGACGAAAAGTAGAAAATATTTCAAAGTAAATAAAACAGATGTTGTCTGGTATCAATTTTTATATTTCTGTTTTAGATCTTTTCGATCGCGCTAGCGATCATCGTCAGAGCTGGAAATTACACGAATAGATATAAATTAAACATTCGTGTGATGAACCATATGTGAAAGTTTGCCAGCCCAAACTTCAAGGATGTCTTGTAAAAGTTGGAGACTAATGAGGCTCGACTTGCCGATATCATTAATTAGACTGTTGGTGATGTAGATACCTTATCAATTCAAAGTAAATAAAACAGATGTCTGGTATCAATTTTTAGAGAAATTAGTAGAAAATATTTCTCTAAGAACATTTAAATATAAACGTATTCCTGCTGTATATTTAATAGGCGAATGATATCGATTACACATCCTGTCGATTCCAGTTTGGAATCAGTATATACGTATTTCCAACTGAGATAATTTCACCTCTGATTTTGTCAGAAAATAAATTCAGACATTTTAGGTATCTTATATTATAACACTGTTTGATGTAGGTAATCCTTGTACTTGAGTTTTAATACTAAATTAAATTTTCAGTGGAAAGACATAAAAAATGAGTTTAAATAAAAGAAAATGTTCAAAATTTATTCTCAATATTCCAAGATCGTAGAGAAAATATAGCACTTGCGCATAATGACTATTATTACCCGGTCGCAGAAGAATAAACTATTATTGGGCGTGATATACCTTTAAATTAAAGAAGAATTAATCATTTTTAACCAATGACTGCACCAGTAGAGCCTTTGAGTAATTTTTTATCATCTGTAAGGGGAGTTCTCAATCGTTGAATAATAGTTTTGTAAGGTAGCAATACATCTTTAAGTTGTCTTGCGTCAAAGACTCGCAATGAAAAACAAAACGCAACATTGACTTATTCTATTGGGTTGATGTACTGTGGATAAGGTGAATATTAATTGGATAACTGGGGAATTACTCATATTGAATGAATGAATGCCTTATTTTACGTGGCAAGACTCAGGCCATGAGGCCTGCTCTTCCATCTAACCACGCAAATTTCATTACGCTCCTTTCACCTACTGGAGGAGAAAGAAGGTATTTCTTGGGCGACGAAACAGGCAATTTGAATTTGGCTCAGAGGCTTCATTTAGGCTTGAGGATCTTTTACATGCAGTAAATTACTAACATAGGACAGCCGGATTTACTTCCCCTCCGAAGGAAGGCATACGAAGGATTTTTTCGCACTTAAAAATCCAGGGCTTCGATCGGGTTTGAACCCGCGAACTGGGGTATCACAGCCCGATACGCTAACCGTTACAACATATTCGCTTCTTATCTCCAACCTCATCCTCAAGGTGCAGTGACAATATTAGTGTAAACTCCATTCCAAACCCCCAAGTGAACAGTGGTAAACGCGGAAACAGTGACCCCATCCAAAACCCCAATCAATCCAAAACAGTACTGACCAACACTAATATCAGCTATGCTATTCCTACAGAGAATAGATTCAGCAGTCTAGCTGACCTTCCCGATGATGTTACAAACGCTACCGACCCCCCTATACCTGAAAATGTTAGAATCCCACCCATCCACATCAGCAATATTACAAACATTGTGGAACTAAATCAGGAATTAAGGCCCAAATCTCTGCGCAATTCACCGTAACATTCAACAATAACAAAGCCAACGTTAACGTCCAAAAAATAGAAGACTTCAGAAAAGCAATTCAGTATTTCATAAAAACCGAAAAACAATTTCATACATACAAGGACCCAACCAATAAAAAGTTCTCGGTGGTTTTCAAAAACATTCACCCCTCAATCACCCAAGAGGAAATATATATTTTATGAAATTGTTTTTCGGTTTTTATGAAATACTGAATTGTTTTTCTGAAGTCTTCGATTTTTTGGAAGTTAACGTTGGCTTTGTTATTGTTGAATGTTACGGTGAATTGCGCAGAGATTTGGGCCTTAATTTCCTGATTTAGTTCCACAATGTTTGCAATATTGCTGATGTGGATGGGTGGGATTCTGTATAACGACCTGAAGGAACAATACTCTTCCCTAAACAGTATCACCAGATTACAAAAAGATAACCAGCTCATCCCAGTGGTAGCTGCAGAGTTTTCCGGTGAACAATCGATTGAATTAATCCTCCGAACCAGCCAAATCTGCAACTTAAAAGTTAAAGTTGAAAGAAGACGAAAAACAAATGGAATAATTCAGTGCCTTCGTTGTCTAGACTTTGGACATTCTAAAAATAATTGTTACAAACAAATCGCCTGTATACATTGTGCCGAGAATCATTACTCAGTAAATTGCCCCAGACTGAACCAACCTCCGAAATGCAGAAACTGCGATGGGACTCACCGTGCGGATATCCGTACGAATGAATGCCAATACTTTAAAAATATATCGGAAAATAAAACTAGAATGCCCCCAAACCCCTCGTCAAATATGAGAATATACAAATCAACTCCACCCCCACCGGCACTCCCACCGCCACCCCACCTCAAAACGTCCGCCATTTCCCTAGACTCCATAGAACTGCTAACATACCAAATTTCACCCATGAATCAGCATTTAATCGTCCGCCAAATAATATCCCACCATATGTCCCAAACCATAATCCATATACTAGTCTCTCCCAAAATAACTTTCAGAACACACCATTCATTCATAATATTATCAATCACATAATAACCCATATAATCAACATCATAAATTCAGTCATCCCAACTATTATTCAAAACATACAACAAGCAATTGCTTCTAATTCTAGTTTCTCCAATGGCTCAAAATAACTCAAATCATAAATTAATCCTAATGAACTGGAACGCATGTGGCATCAGCAATAAAAAAACGAACTCCTTTTTTTTCTCCAAAAATGTCGACATGCAGTATCACTGAGACCCATTTAAAACCTCCAGCTACTTTTAAACTACCAGGCTATAATACAGTAAGAAAGGATAGGGCTAACACTTCAGGCGGCGGAGTTATCATACTCATTAAAAACACCATCGCCTACTTCGAAGAAAACTCAACACCCATCAATGGCATTGAAACAATAGCAGTTTCACTGCCTACAGCAACCCAAATCTTACTATCATTGCCGCTTATAAACCCCCCAACATAAGAACAAATTTTGCAGGTCTGAACATCTTACTTTCGCGTTATCCATCTTGCATACTTTTAGGAATCTAAATGCCCAAATCTTACTATCCTTGCGGCTTATCCAACATGTGCAATGGGGTGCAGAGTCACCAAGCAGCAGGCGCCCAACTTCTAAACTATATCGTAGCAAACAGAAAATTTGTTCGCACCTCCAGAACCAACCTATTATCCTTATGATCCAATCAAGCTTCCTGATATACTAGACATAGGAATAACAAACATTAATAGCAATTTTCACTCAACTCCGCATTTTGAACTAGACTCTGATCACCTATCAGTCTTAATTTCTACAGATCAAATCCCCACCCCTTCACCCATTCCGGCTTAATACTTAAAAATCCCCCCACCCCATTCACTTAAATTGGTCAAATTCAAAACATAATGCAAAAAACCTAATACCCAATTTTAAAATACTAAACTCTCCAGCGGAAATAGACCAAGCAATAACGCAACTAAATAATATAATAATCAACACAATTAGCAAACTTAATCCTGAACGTCCGAACACCCTTCGAAAACACACATCAAATAAACTACAGAAAAGCATTATCAAAATCATAGGAACTAAAAACAAAACTAGAAGATTATGGATGGCACTTAGAATTCCTCACTTAAAAAGAACTAAATACTCTAACCAAAATCAGTAAAAAGCTCTAGAAGACTATAAACAAACTAAATACAATAATATCATACATTCATTAAATACAGAAATAACTCTCTCTGGAATTTCACTAAAAGTATACTCGGAAAAAATACCGTAATCCCACCACTAGCTACTCCAAATGGAAAAAAAATACGCTACTGCCGATAAAACGGAAGTATTAGCCGACCACTTCGCATCAACTTTCACACCAAACATCACACCTCCTCTCTTAGAGCACACCCACATCCAACTCTGCGAATTTCCCTAATTTCAACGTACCACAAAAAATTGAGTATATCTCTTTACATGAAACTCTAAAAGTTATCAAATTCCTTCCCAATAAAAAAGCTCCCGGTCACGATAAAATAAATAATATAATTCTCAAAAACCTACCCAATCCTGTCATAGCTTTCATTGTAATTCATCTTTAAGAAATGGCTACTACCTACTACCTGGAAGCATTCTATCATCCTCCCTATTCCCAAACCTAATAAGAATCATAGCACCCCCGATAACTATAGACCCATAAACCTCCTCCCCACTTTAGCAAAAATATTCGAGAAATTAATTCTAACAAGATTAAACAACTATATTAAAAAAATTCACCTCATACCTTTCTATCAATTCGGATTTACTAATAAACTATCCACAGCACACCAACTGCTGCGTATTTCAGAAAATCTCCACTCCTCCTTTCAAAAAAAACAATATTCAATAGCAGTTTTCATGGACATCGCTAAAGCTTTCGACAGGATATGGCATGAAGGCTTAATTTATAAAATTTTATCTATAGTCACCCCTATATACCTTTTCAAAATAATTAAAAGCTTTCTCACAAATAGAACTTTCCTCAGTTTCAATGGAAAATCAAAATTCGAACCCCTATCTCTGCCGGTTTACCTCAAGGATCACCTCTCTCCTCTACTCTATAACTTGTACACAGCCGATATGCCTACATCAAGATTAACAAACATAGCCCAGTTTGCAGATGATACCGTAATCTACATGTCCCACTCCTCAATTAATTACATAGCTAACGAAATCCAATCTCATATAAATAAAATAGAAATCTGGGCAACGAAATGGAAGATTAAAATCAACCCCGCGAAATCTAAAACTAAAGTCTTCACTTTCAGACCTTATTCCTTCCCCATGCCATTTAAATTGAACAGCAATTCAATCCCTTGGACTCCTCACAACAATGCCGTTAAATATCTGGGTCTTCACATGGATACTACACTCAACTGGAAAATACACATTGATGCAAAAGTCCAACAAGCCAAAGCCAAAATAATACCGCTAAAATCACTTATAAATAACAGTAAACTATCACTAAATAACGGTATCACCTAATACAAAACCATCATTAGACCTCTTCTCCTGTACGCTTGTCCAATTTGGACAAATGCTGCTAAGTATAATATCAACAAAATTCAGGTTATTCAGAACAAATACTTAAGAACTATCACCCACGCCCCCTGGTTCATTTCCAATAAACAATTACACCACGAACTTAACCTAAAACCCATCGCACATCACATAGCCTTTCTTGCCAATAACTTTATTCCAATCTAACATCATCAATCATGATAGACATATAAATTTAGGAAAATATAATGAAAACCCAACTAGAATAAAAACCGATATCCAGTTCATTCTTTTTCAACATTTTTCAAATCTCAGTAATTTTAGAGGTGCTCGGTGAGTCCCCTCGTCAATTGTAGTTTAGAGTTAGTATATAAGAATTAGATATAAGTCAAACTATACAAATGAAGAGTTTCTTGTAAACTAAACTTTGTAAGTCAATCCTACAAAATAAAAATAAAAAAAACACAAAACCTTATGCCACTCAGTTTCACTGCAGAAACAAATGCCGTGTCCTGCGTGGGCTACACCTGACGACGGCGACACGCTAGCACTCGCTTTAGTTTCCATCTTTGTGTTATGTGACATTCCGCGGGACAAAGTGCAGTAAGTTCTACGTAGGCGACATATTGATTGATTTTTTCGTGTTTCCGGGCGCGTCAACTGCTTTGGTCATTCGTCCCGTTAGTGTAGTGCATCTTTTGTTCTTGGGAGATGGCGGTGATCTTCCCCCACTGGATGGTGAGATCCGGTGCCGACCTACCGTCGGCTACTAGGGTTCTCCCTAACCAGGACTCTCCCATCAGCAGGGCATCGCCCCAGCCGGGACAAGCTGTAAGCACTCAACCAGTCTCTCGGAATATGTGGTAGTGTAGTACATGTTAGTGTGTGTAAGAGGAGAGGATAGGACAAGGAAGAGGAAGGAAAGATCGCGTGCGGTCCGTGGCGCGTTTGGTAGGGTAGTGCTCCGGCATTCGCCTGCTATTGATCGGAGAAACCACGGAAACCTACCGATCAGAGCAGCCGGCTGCTAGAATTCTCCTCCAGACAGCGACTGAATTCGACCTAGCTGGAAAGCTACTGTCGAAACCCTCGTGGATGGGACCTAGGACTCCGGTCAGAGGCGCTGCAGTGGCATCAGTTGATGCACTGAGCTACCGCTCCCAGTACTGGCTACAGTTTCCATCTTGGTGTTATGTGACATTCCGCGAGATAAAGTGCATTGAGTTCTACGTAGGCGACAGGAAGCAGGCGACTGCCACAGCCTGGCAATATCCTTCGTGCCACGCGGAAAATCGATCAGTTCATTAGCCGCTTGCGCCATCCCGCTACTGAAAGCTCTCGTATTTTATTAGGCGAGTAAATGGTTCTTCTGAGAATGGGACGATGTTCCAACAGTGCAAGAGGCCTCGAAGGGTTTCAGGACTGCATTACGATACTCAGACACAAAGGACGACGCAAAATTAATTGTGGAGAGAGCACGAACTCTGGAGAAGTATCTACAGAAATTACTAATGAAAAAATAACAGGCAAACAATTGGAAAGGTGTTGATTTTTTTAGAAGAAATAAAAGATACTGAAATATTCAGTTCGTGCTGTCAATGTATTTTGCTGAATTGCTATATTAATAAAATCAATTATATGAAAAATTCTCTTTAGTTTTGGCGTCATCGGATAAAGTGAACCTCGGATATAGTGAGCCTCGGATATAGTGAACCTCGGATATAGTGAACCTCGGATATAGTGAACCTCGGTTTTGTTGTACCTCGGATATAGTGAACCTCGGATATAGTGAACCTCGGATATAGTGAACCTCGGATATAGTGAACCTCGGATATAGTGAACCTCGGATATAGTGAACCTCGGATATAGTGAACCTCGGATATAGTGAACCAAAAATGTTAGTCCCTAGAATTTCACTATAACCGGAGTCGACTATACAGCCAGCCAGCTGTTGGTGTGAGCGAGCGGTTGGCGCGGTGCCTTGGCGTGGGGATGTGGGCGCAGGGGCGTGTTCGGCCGTCGAGGCGCTGCCGCGGAGCGTGTTCGCGGTCATCGCTGTCACGTGCCGCACTCGTCAACTATGCGCCACGGACCGTGTTCGTTCGCTTTGGGTCGATTTAGTTGTTGCTTGTTTTTTGGTATTTATGGGCGCGGCAACTATATTCACTAGTCCCGTAAGTGCAGTGCGTGTTGAGTAACAAAGCGCTGTGAAGTGCAGTGAAGTGCCGTTGTGTTGGTCAGTGTACGTAATTCGTTTGGAGTGTTGGCAGTGGCTCGATTTATTTATTGGTTGTTTTCTGATGTTTAGGGGGTCGGCGACGATGGGGTTAGTCTCGTAAGTGTAGGGCGTGTTGACTAACAAAGTGCGGTAAAGTGCTGCGAAGTGCTGGTCAGTGTAATTCAAATCAAAACAGTGTAGTGAACGCGATAAATGCCCTTTTTACATCTAATTTAGCCAATATCTATGTAGCTTGTATTGATTTTTGGTATCATTAACATATAATTCTTGTATATCGTGATAGACTTGAAATAATTGTTATAATATATAACATTAGAGATAGTATGGTTACAATATGCATTCTCGTATTGCATCCTCGTTTTGTATTGTACTCTTTATTATTATTATTATTATTATTATTATTATTATTATTATTATTATTATTAACTGCCACCGGGTCATACCAAATATGCAGTTTAAATAAATGTACTATGTAAATCCTTCGGTACCTGCAGCTTGTAAGCGACTCTGAGAGTTCAATGCTCTGTTGCCGCTCATTACTACGCACATGGCACCACCCACATCATAGGCAAATTAAATCTGAAAACATTAACACTTACAGACAGGCTATGACACGTCATCATATTGTGTTCATAACTTTTGCCAAAGCCGAACCTTAGTGCCTTCACGACTTTCGGCCAGTGAGATGAGCGACAACGCTGAATCTTGGTTGTTGTCCTCCGGACAGTGGGGGATTATGACCTAGCTACGCATCTTGCTGCTTCGGTGGTATAACGGTCAGCTTTTCGAGCTGTTGACTCAAGTTTGTGGCCCAAATTTGTGTCAAACCCGAGTGAAGCCGTGGATTATGAAGGGCGAGAAAATTCTTCGCACTCTTTCTTTCAGAGGGGAAGTAAAACCGGTTGTCCCATGTAATAGATTTACTGCATGTGAAAGATGAAGCCTAAAAGAAGCCTCTGAGATAAATTGAAATCGCCTGTTTCGCCGCCCAAGTGTCACAGAGATCCTTCTGATAAGATCAAACTGCAGTCCAAATACTGGTCGTTTGCTATCGGCTTGCGAGGGAAATCATCTAACTTATTTTATCCGAAAATCACTCGAATGTTTCACCCGAAATTAACCAAAAATATTCCTCTAATCCCTTAACTCAGTTTTGAATCATGTGCGAGAAGAACACTCAAGACCATCTACAGACGGTCAAGCATTGCAGACGGTTATAATGGATATCGCCTTGACTCTCCAACTAATTTCGGATGAATGAAACCGACTGAACCTAACCTAACCTAACATTTTTTTCGAAAGCGGTTGATTGATTGCTAGTGATTTCGGGCGCGTCAACTGCTGTGGTCATTTGTTCCGTGCGTGTAGTACGTCTTTTTGCTCGCGAGGTCGCGACTATCGTCGACTAGCGGGGTTTTCCATAACCAAGTATCTCCCACCAGTGGAGCACCACCCCAGTCGGGAAAAGCTCTACGCTTCCGAGAGGTCTCCGGGCAAGTGTGGGAGTATAGTGCATGTTACTGTAAGTGTGTGTAAGGGATGAGGATAGAGGTAGGAACGTCCATGGCCCGTTTGTTAGAGAACTGCTCCGGCATTCGCCTGGTGTTAATCGAAGAAAGCACGGAAAACTACCGATCAGAGCAGCCGGTCACTTGAATTCTCCTGCAGACAGCGCCTAAATTCGACCTAGTTATACGACTAATGTCGAATATCCTACCACAGTCGGGACTCGAACACAGGACCTCCCGGTCAGAGGGACTGTATTGACATCAGTTGAAGCTCTGAGCCATGTCTCCCGGTCCGAAAGAGGTTGATTTCGGACGTGGTCGGAATTCGTCTTTTGTGTTCAATATGACCTTTTCCATTTGCCAGAACATGATTGAACGAATCCGCCACATTGGACGAAAACGTCCGAAGTTGGCCGACCTAAATTTCGGCCCAAATTGGAGCGCTGTGATCGCCGCCCATATCCTGTCATTGTATGAAGCTTTAGTTACGAACTCGCAGCAAAGTACCCTGTCACACGTATATCATACATTCCTATTCGACGAAATTTTCCTCGCATTGCCTCATACCTCGCAGTTTTGTCACTTCATCCATCACAATCTAAATAAATATTCTCTATTATATTTCTTGCTTTCCGAATAGTCCGTTAAATTATTCGCTAAGCAATTTTCGAAACTAGAGGCAGCTTCACTACATTACAAATCCTCGCCTAGGCAAAGAGAAAATCTTTCCGTGCCATAAGCCGCTTGCTCCACTTGTCGTGAGGATAAAAAGTGCGAGAAGCACCGGAGGGTAATTTCTTATCCGTGCACAGTGCTTCTTCCTTGATACATTCGCTGCCGCCGCATAAATAAAAAATTTCCGCCGGTTAAGCTTCTGAAAAACGGGCGCGTCTTCTGCAAATGGGCGAGCGGGGCCCGGGCGGGGCGAGAGAGAGAGGGTGGGGTGGGGGGAAGGGTTAATCCGCCTAATATGCGCATTGCCATCTGCGCTGCTCGCGGGTTCCGAACGGCGACCCCCGGGCAACGGACCGTCTTATGACAAATGGCGCCCCCGGTGAAATACCCTGCAGTTGGAAACGCTCGACTCGTACTTCATGCTTCTTGCAGCGTTGCTCACTTCCACGCTGAGATGAGTTTATATGGCCTCGATTTTGTGATTGTAAGTGGAATTTTCAAGCTACGGAATGTATGGTTTTTACTTGGGAAGACTAACTTTTAAATCATCCTCTATCTGAGTCAATAAAAAGGTAAAACATGCTAAGGTACATTTTTTCTACTATGTATTCACCGATTCAGCGTAGCTAATTATATATAATTCACTTGAACCTTGTTTTTTTTATTTTATGACTGCAGATGAATAATTTTCGAACGTCCGATCAAATAATTAGAACTAAATTGATGCCCTTGACGGATTGTGAGAAAGAGTTTTTGATCTCCCTCCACGATATGATGGTGTGTTCAATTTGGCCAAAACAGGCACTAAAACTTTGTTAAATTACATCAAAACAACTTTCATCAAATTTTCGTTTTTTATTTATTCACCAACTGATTTATTTATATTTTATTTTTTAATTTGGTTAAATACTTCTTACTGGTATTTTTAGAATCAGTTTGCAGACATGGTATAATTGGAATCACATATAAATATTGCACGATGCAAAAGGTTTATAAATATGTTATATCATGGAGATACGTATACACGTGTGTTAATGGTGACATGTGAATATTTGATATCCGAAACGAGCGACAAGTGGGGCATAACATGTAAATATTTAAAAACAGTCACAGAAGTATTTAAAAAATCATCTCTTTTGTTCAATGCGCATATCCATCTACAAACTCTCTCTTTATGTGAGAGAAATCAATAAATATCTGCAAAAATACATTCTATTCTGTAAGAAACAAATATGTGGCGATCGTGCTTGAAGTAATGCAAAAGGAAACAAAAGGAACTGTAAATACGTCGGCTCCAAGTTTCCGTTGTTTCAAGATGGGCCATTACAGGTGATCCAGGTTCCTGTTGATGTTGACACGAGTGAAAATCTCGAAATAAATTTCAGTGAAAGCTCAAACGTAACTTTTCAGAAGTCCTCTTACGACTTTTCTTTCCCAATGCCGTGTGCTGCATTTCTTGTATGTAGCACGTACGAAAATTCAATGGATCCAACAACTCCTCGCCTAGGAGAGAAATCCTCTGTAAGGTTCACATGAAGAGCGACAGAGCCTTAAGGATCTTATCTAAATCTCTTTAGCGCAATGATGGGTTATTTGACGCTTTTCCCTCTATAAGTAGACTGTAAAGTATTATCAAACAAACGATTACAGAAAATCCTTGTTAGCACGAACTCGCTTACAATGAATTTCGCCGTAACACGAACAAAAACTTCGATCCCGGAAAGGGATTACGGTGATAGACATTTATAATAATCGGATAACACGAATTTTTATAACACGAACTACGATTATTTCAGTTTCTTGTAATTAGTGTCAATGAGTTTTTACTGGTAGTTTCAAATCAAATGGAAAACAAATTATGTAATAAATAAATTGAAGAGAAAAATGTAAGTATATTTTATGAGGCAATTTCATACTTTTTGTTCTTTGGTAGATGATTTGGAAACATTGATTTGTAAATAAAATATCTTAAATTTTGTCACTTTTTCTGTAAATTTCGTGCAATGATAAAATCGCGTTTCATATCATTTAAACCCATCTTGTGGCATAAAGTTTTCAAGGCCTAACACTCCCAACAGAGTATAAATATAAACGTATACTTTTTCAATATCCTGTTTGTTTATAGTAGTTTGATTACAGTACGCATTATATTATAATTCGCATCCATTACAATTTTAACAATTAGTTAAATTTTTGATGTTGAATTTAAACGAAATATTTTACCGTGCAAAATACTGTTTAATTTCAGGATGGTTAAGATACTACAGAATATTCAATGTTTCGAAATTTTAACTTTTGTTATAAGATATCTACAATTAATTGAAAACAATTACATAATTCTAAAAATATTTTACATTTGCTTATTATATTGCTTTGCTTTCAGATGCATATCTTAACATAACGAAGTAGGCAAGAAATACTATGGCTTCTTGTATTTGCAAATTTTCTGTGTGTTTGCCAAGTCAGATATTCTTCAGGACACTGAAATATCTTGGGACTTTGTATTTCCTTTGTTGATAAATACGCAGCAAGTTCTCTCTTCCGGGACACAGAGCAGCAGAGTAACGAAATAAAGCCCGAGGAGTCTGAGGGCGAACAAAGATATTCTGGGCTTGGCAGGGATGTAACGCCCACTCACACTCACTCTGGGCTTCTAATGCAATGATCCATACTGGGAAACGATTTGCTCACTTATTTGAATGGGCAAGTCCCGTATTTGTAGATATAGGTATTTGTAGATATAATTCACTGTTTTTATCTTTCTTTGCACTCCTATGTATCGACATAATTTCCTTTTTTATTCTTTTCAGAATATGTTTATTGAAACTCTTAAACAATATGCTAAAGCAGTTCTAAAGCAGTGACTTTAAAAAAAATTATTATTTAATTCTAACTACCATTCTTTTATAATTTAATAATTGATTTTTCACCAGGAAAGTTTCAATCTTCAAATAAAAGCAAAACAAAGGAAATGATATGAGTATACTTACTGAAAACTTCGATGTACTGGATACAGTTCAACTCTAATGTAGGAGATATTGTAAAGATTTACGTTTACGCCAGTAATGATGAATTACTGTATTATGGACAAATATTTACTCATACAATTTAGTTAATGTATTTTAAGTATATCATGGTCATAAGCGAGTACGAAAAAATCGTTTTCCTTGATTTTATATATATTATGCTCTTGTCAAAAATTAGAGCAGAAATTATCATGAATTTTTAACTGCTGTCTGGTGGCTGTTCACGTTTGAATACAGCACTTCTCACTTCCCCTAAAAGGGCCGTGTAGCGCATTCCCAAGTAACACTGTCGCCTCAAAACGATCCCATATTTCATTCAATGATAATTATCAACTCTCGTACAACCAACCGAAGCAGCAAGGAACTAAAGAGGAAAATGTTCATATTGGAAACACAGTATTATGTTCCGTTTCCTAAAGTGTTGTATTGGCGTTGTCATTCATTCTGAAACAAGGAGTGATTTTGTATGACTATTTTATCAAATATATAAAGCTAGTAAAGTTTCGTAACATGATCTTCGATTTGATGTTCCAAAGCCCAGTGATGTATGTGTGTTTTAAGACAAAATCTACGTGATATTTTCAATAATGGAGAGCAAGAAAAATATGTATTAAAATCAATGTCTAACTTGGTGCTCGAATGGCAGAGAATTTGGCAGGGATGTGCTTCAACCCCTGTGAGGAAATTTACGTCACACCACGCGGCGCGCGCCCTAAGCAGCTTTTGAAGGCTGCCGGTCCACGGGAATGCAGTCGCGCCGGCCGTCACCAGTGCAGTTCGTCAACAGGCATCCGGTGTGAGATAGATATATACATAATTAGTTTAATTTGCTTTGGGCATTAATACCGGTGGCAAATTCTTTACATTTACTTTACATCGAATAATAATTACAGTGAAATGAAGTGAAGTGAAGAGGAGTGAAGTGTTTGAAAGATATAAGTCGACTTACAGATAACTCAAAATTAATTATAACTAGGATATCAATCTCTAATTCTAATTGATATTATATTAGTAAATATTCGTAATAGTTTTGTAATTGTCGTATATTTAGTTGTAATAATGTTTGCCATCGAGCATTAGCTCAAAGCGAACTTTAATAAATCTATCTAATACCATAATATACTAATGAATACTAAACATACATAAAATTCAATAAACAGAACAAAATTACTCCATTTAAGGCATGCCTACTAAATGCAGAGGCTCTTCACAGACTACTGATCCTATGGCTTACACTATTATTAGAATTTAATCTTAACCTAAAAGTGTTGATGTTTCTAGGAAAGGTCTCCATTAGTTTTGCAGGCAAGCTATTCCATGACTCGATAGTCCTATTTACAAAGAGTATTTTCCGACATCAGTTCTCTGTGTTATTGGAAGTATTTTCGTGGTATGGTCGTCCTAATATAAAGAGCCGCTCTTCCTCATGCAATTATTATTATTATTATTATTATTATTATTATTATTATTATTATTATTATTATTATTATTATTATTATTATTATTATTATTATTAGCCTGGTTTAATCCCATTAAGGGCAAAGGCCTCCTGCATGCAGGGTGGGTGGTTGGCTTCTTGGTTTTGCTTTCTGGATGTCTTCAAACCTAGTGGTCGTTTGCAGTAGTGACATGGGTCCTCCGCGATTCGATGTGCTTCCCAGTGGGTCTGTCGCGAGCTGCACGTATCCGGGTGTTGCCTACTTCTTTCTTGAATTCGTCTGCCCATCTCAGTCTTTGTCTGCCTAGATTCCTCCATCCCGTTCTTAGATACCACATTGTTGCGGCGTATGCCCATCTTGCTTGCCTACGTCGGGCTACGTGTTCTCCGCAGCGCCAGTTTTGAAGTTATGCTTGTAGGATGACATCATTGTTGTTTTGTCCCTTATGGTACCGTATGGTATGGATTTAATTTGCCTCTTAAGTGTGATATTCAGAATCTTGCTTTCCATTTTCCGTTGGCATCTCCTTAGTAACAGTTTTTGGGTCTCAATTAGCGCCCATGTTTGTGATCCGTGTATTAGAAGCAAAGAAATATACGTATTATAGCGAAGTAATATACGTAGGTAGTAATATCGAATTCCGGAATATTTTGTATTCCGGTATGTATTGTATTTTGTATGAATATTTTGATATTTTCAATTCATCAAATCATGCCAAGCGACGACAGGTTACGAATTCAGCCCGTCTGTGGTAGCAGCCAGAACCATGAAGACTGAAATAAAGGCTGAAAACTAACATGCCATATTGTTAATATTTTATTTACTGATAAACGCGAAATTGTTTACAAATAATGAGCTAAATAATCTGTGCACAGATCTGCAATATTAACATCCACATTTTCTTGAGAAAAATATTTTCATATTTCATAATCACGGGTTCTGTGGTATAACAGTCAGGTACTGGACTGTTGTACCCGAGTTTGCAGGTACAACAATCCGATCGAAGCCGTGGATTTTAAGGGCGAAAGAATCCTCGTACGCCTTCCTTCGGAGGGGAAGTAAAGCCGGCTGTTCCATGTAGTAGATTTACTGCATGTAAAATATCCTCAAGCCTAAAAGAAGCCTCTGACCAAAATGAGATCCGCCTGTTTCTAAACCCCAGATAATACCTCCTTTCTCCGCTAGATGGTGAAAGGAGCGTAGCGAAATTGCGTGGTTAGACGGAAGAGCGGACCTGATGCCGAGTCTCGCCACGTAAAATAAGGCATAAACTAACTAACTAACCTTATTTCTCATTTACCGTGAACAAGAGCCCTGGCTCCTGAGGAGATGCACTACCAGTCGCGTACGCTTTAGAGAGCGGAGCTCAAAAGGGTTGCCAACCAAATCCATGTAAAAGGAGGACACTCGAAAAGGAAAAAGCAAAACCAAAAACGCATCAATACATTTCCTTTATAAATATATCATTTAGACTACCAACGACTCTGTTTTTTCTTGTCCCCCTTTGCGATTCAAGTGAAAAATTCGTTCATAAAATGCGATTGCCTGAGCGTCTATTTTTATTATTATTTTTGCACTAGATAGAGGCACAATCATGCATACGTGTGGCAGCATTCAGAAAAATAATTGTTTATGTTTTCTATTCTAAATTAAAGAATAAACGATACAACATAGCAGATGTTAGTCATGTGATAAAATAAATGCCAAACACATGTTAAAAATGTATTAAACGCAGGACGAGAGGACAATTGACGTCAACGGATGGAGAACCGAATGGAGGGCGGTTGGCAACCCTACATTCGCACGCCTTGTCGCCGGGCGCGCGGCGACCGCAGAGGGGTGGGGGCGGGGCGCCCAAGGCAGGCCTCGGGGGGGGGGGCCGAGGGCGGCGGGCGAGGCATCACGGGAGCAGGCGCAGGCCAGCGGGGGAGGAGCGGACGCGGGGGCAGAGGAGCGGTGGAGGTTGCGGGCGGGGCAGATAGAGGGAGTGAGGTAGTGTCGGGGTTGGAGAATGTTGGGCGGGGAAAGATTTGGGAGAGTGTCTGGTCAAGGTTGGAGCTGGGGAAAGATTGAGCGGTTGGTTTTAGGAAGGGATGGGTCGTGTGGAGGTGGTGTCATGTGGGGTGTGGTCGTGTGGGGTGTGGTCATGTGGGGTGTGGTCGTGTGGGGTGTGGTCCTATGGGGTGTGGTCGTGTGGGGTGTGATCGTGTGGGGTGTGGTCGTGGGGTGTGGTCGTGTGGGGTGTGGTCGTGTGGGTGTGGTCGGGGGGGGTGTGGTCGTGTGGGTGTGGTCGTGGGGTGTGGTCGTGGGGGTGGGTCGGGGGGGTGTGGTCGTGTGGGGTGTGGTCGTGTGGGGTGTGGTCTGTGGGGTGGTCGTGTGGGGTGTGGTCGTGGGGTGTGGTCGTGGGGGTGTGGTCGTGTGGGGGTGGGGTCGTGTGGGCGTGGGGTTGTGTGGGCGTGGGGTTGTGTGGGCGTGGGGTTGTGTGGGTGTGGGGTTGTGTGGGCGTGGGAACGTTGAAGAACGGGGCCGTAATGTGGCGGGGTCATGGGGGGGTGGAGTCGTGAAGGGGCGGGGCATGGTGGGGGTTGTGGCAGGAGTGCGTGGTGGAGCGTCGCAGCGGGGATAAGGGGTAGTGGAGGGGTGGGATCATGAATGGGCGGGGTCATTTAGGGGCGATTCTTGGAGGGGCTGTTTTGGACAGAGTGGTCGGAGGGGCAGGGACAGGGGAAGGGTCGGGTGAAGTGTAGTCGTGGAGGGGTGAGGTCGGGAAGGGGGGCGCCATGAAGGGGCGGGGTCCTGCGGAGAGTGCGTCGTGGAGGGTTGGACGTGGAGGGGCGGGGAGTAGACAGGCGGAATCGTGGAGAGGCGGGATCGTGAAGAGGGGATAAAGGCGGGAGATCCTGTGCGGAAGGGGTTTTTAACGGACGAGTTCGCGAGGAAGCGGGAACATGGCAACGCAGGATGAAGGAGGAGCAGTGTGGTGAAAGCGGGGGGGAGAAGTGTCGTGGTGAAGTGTAGTCGTGGAGGGGTGGGGTCGTGGAAGGGCGGCACCATGAAGGGGCGGGCTCGTGCGGGGAGTGCGGCGTGGAGGGTAGGAGGTGGATGGGCGGGGAGTAGACAGGTGGAATCGTGGAGAGGCGGGATCGTGAAGAGGATCCTGGCGGAAGGGGTTTTTAACGGCGGTTCGCGAGGAGGCGGGAACATGGCGATGCAGAATGAAGGAGGAGCAGTGTGGTGAAAGCGGTGGGCCAAGAAGTGTCAGAGCGCCGCAGGGAGGGGCGGGGTCGTGGAGAGGCGGGAGCGAGAGGGAGCGCAGAGGGAGAGGCATCGTTGCCGGGGGAGGGGCGGGGCCCAGCGATGTTGGCAGGGGCGGCGCCGTGCGTCTCGTAAACGGCCTTGCGTCGACGCGCGCGCCAGGAGATAGCGCTGACAGCGGAGGCGACGGCCACGCCGCCGGGTGGCACTGGCGCGGTAAAAACCCACGACGTGATAGGACCTCGGAAGGGAGAATCAAGTCACTCTCCCGACGCCCTTCACTAGTATTAAACGATCATCCAAACGCAGTATCCAGGCGATGTTTATTATTTCTCTCTCCTTTATTAGTTTGTAAAATTTGGAGATATATATAGTACGTGATATATTTTTGTTAAAATAACTAGTATTAAATCCTGTGAATAGTTGAACCTAATTGGTGATCCAGTAAAGAGTTGAGTCAGCAGAAAAAACACACTAATAAAAGAGATGTTTTAAAATTTGTACGTGTTCTACGTCTTACATTTCCATTAATTAATATTAATGGGAATATAGTTTCGTTCGAGTGAAGGTAGTAACCTCCCTTCACTTTTAGAAACCTCCTTTCGGATATCCCCATTTCAATTTTTGTCAAATTCCCGCACACATTAACTCTCATCACAACAATCAAGAACATATAATAATGTCCATTGTAACAATCTCCTGTACATTCAATTAGTTTCACAAATCCATGGTTAGCATTTCATCTTTCCGAAATATTTTTAACACATGTCCGCTTCTTTTTTTTTTATTTATTTTTACTTTTCCCAAAATTTTCCCTTCTCAAACTATTTCTAAAGCTATTAGAGAAATCACTTTCTAATACACCTGTTACCCCCTTTATCATTTCGTATTCCAATTTATCTTCCTTCTCTCATCCCTTCACCACGTGCTTCTAAGTCTCTCCCTTCCTTCCACAATTCCTTCACAAGTTATCTTTTTTTATTCCTTTAGTTTCCCTTATTACATACATTTAACAAAAATTCTTGTCAACTAATTTTTGCAGATTTTGACCTAATTTGTAAATTTTCTTTCTTCAATAGACGGAGACATCCTAAATCAAATATATAAGCAAGTTTTTGGATTCCTGAATGCCAGATATCGATTACGCCGTGATCGCTAAGGCAATGTACTTTCCCTGCCAGCATGTACACATGATTTGCGTCGGTTCGAATTTTCATCTGAAATAGTGCTTAGCTGCTATATGCTTGTGGTTAAGTCAGAGGAAGACGCCGGTGTAAAACAAACTGAGGTTGGTCCGCACCGAAATTGACGGGGCATATTCATCTACGTTCTAACGCTTCCGCTTATTCTTATAGAAAAAATGCTCATATGCAGTATTTACTTCTTTATTGTGTATCGTTACTTCATGCGTATGTTACTTTCTTTGCTCTATTTCTTTCCAGCCAATTCTTCGTTTTCTTAATTATAAGTTTCTATTGGTTCATTGTTGACTATTTTAGCAGTCTGATTTCCCAAGTTCAGACTAGTTTTTTGTGCTCAGATTTCCTTGCCTGAGCGCGTGTTAACATAAAGAGCTCTGCGTGAGCTTGTGTGGGGAAGTGTTACCCGTTCAAAATATCCGTTAAATACGAGAGGTAAAAAAATTAAAAAATACTCAAGAAATTGCTTATCTAATATATGACTATATGCTTATCATTGGATTCGTCTTTTTTAAGCCTGTCATGATAGACTAAAAGAATGTGTATAGTTCCATTTGAGAAAAATAAAGCTACCCCAATACTTCGTATAATACAAGTGATAAAATAGAAATAAATACATCGACTAGACCCATTCGATTAGCCACATGCATCGATTACCCCATTCCCTCATGCACTTTCGCGGAAACTGCCTTGCAATAACTTCATCCGTTCAAAAACTACAGGAATGACTCGTGACTCGCCTGTATATTACAACATGAGCTACATAAGAACAGGCGTAATATACTTTTTATCCACTTTGGTTAGGTATAGTCAAACATTATGCCATTATAATCAGTTTCATAATGAAGTACTTTACCTCCCTAGTGTGGGAATGTACTTCATTACGACAGTAGGGCGGTAAAGTAATGGCGTACTTTGCCACACTTCTTTTGAAAATATTTTGACCTTTGTTTTGTTTACTTCAATTTGTCCTCTAAAAACGCTAATAACCGAGTACACTTATTTATATCAATATTGTCATTAAGTGATATTGTACTATTTAGCGTAGAGTAGTGGGGCCAAAGACTACTAGGTTTTGCTTCCTCTAACGTGCCAGAAAAGTAAGTAATCAAAACTTTTTTCGATATGGAATGAACTTTTCTTTCACACCAATCTTCAAACATTAAATACTCACGGTCATTTTTCTTCCTTGATTTGTTGGATAACAATGTTTCTATTTTCGAATTAGAAGTATATTCACTTGTGTGTATATATCAAGTGTTGTTCTCCTTATTGAGAACAGTGTCATCACTTACAAGAGAAAAAATGTTAATACAAAATGAAATTGTTGGACGAAATTTCATATTAAATCGAACAAGTTTTCACAAAGAGGATAAAACGTTGTGCAATATTCGTCGTAACATCTGATTATGATACTCAATTGGTTAACGATCTCGGCGAAACGGCTTCGTTTGGCAATTTTTCAATATCGTATTGTAAACAGATGCTTTATGACATTTACATCGTGAACATCTATAAACAACTGTTAACTGAAAGGATTGCATTTTAAAAGGAGCATTCCAATATCATTACGGTAACTGTAGAAAGTCGATGGGGTTGGGGTGGGGGCAACGGCGGGCACCTGAGTAATGTGCCATACAATTGACAGAAAACTTTATATATTTAATAAATAACGATACACATATTTAAGAATTTTCAGCTTGTTTTTGTTAAAAAGTTTCATTGTAAGTGGGTTATGAAGTTAAGATATGACAAAGCGTATAAAGCAATTTTGAAAATATTCTGTACTTGTGGTCCTTTCCAAAGTGTCACAGATCGCCACTTCTTGTATTTGAAGAAGTAGTCCAACACACACTGTGTGACTGCACAACTGTTCTCTACATCAACAGATATTAAAATAAAGTTTTAACATAATAATTATGTTATTATGGGGTACGTTATTAGCATTGTTATGGGAAGAACTGGCTGTAAAATATTGCCAGAGTTTTTTATGAAAGGTTGGCGATTGTTTTGATTTTTGATGTAAACAATTCGTAAATATTAAATGACGAAGCAATCACAACGAGTTCAGAATGGATCTAATAATGACAATAAAAGATGAGCTATTGGCTACTGAACAATGATAGAGGGGGAAAAGTACACCGAGATTCGTGGGTGACCCCAACCCTTTGGAATACGTTTTAAAAGGAAGAGCAGTCAGTCAGAAACAAAATTAAACTCGAACTTCTACTATAACTATTATTCTACATAAAAAATCAAGAAGCTTTTAGTAGTCGCCTGATGTCAGTTGCAACGTAACAGAATTCCCGAAGAACATTTTCATCAAATGATAAGAGAATTGGCTCTGGGGTTAAAGAATTCACATCACTATTCTTATTTCTAAAATGTATTTATATACGATTCCGAGACACATCTCGTCCGAAGAAAAGAACCGTTTCAAATTTATCCTCTGTATTTGAGAGTTAAGCATGTATCTATGTAAACTGAATACCTATATGCAACACGTTAGGTTTTTTGTCTGTATGATTGTATCAG
Source organism: Teleogryllus oceanicus (assembly GCA_964035755.1). Taxonomy (NCBI): domain Eukaryota; kingdom Metazoa; phylum Arthropoda; class Insecta; order Orthoptera; family Gryllidae; genus Teleogryllus; species Teleogryllus oceanicus. Next base: position 23,046,745 of record CAXIVR010000002.1, on the reverse strand, counting down.
CTTTTTATGTGCACTGCAACATTAACTGTATAAAACGAAATGTACGAATATGAAAGCACGGCGTGTCAAAATTAGCCTATTAGTGGTTAAAGACAGAAATCCTGAAGATGTATTTCAATAAATGATGTTTGAATACTTGAACAAAGAATTAATTCAACTTGTTCTTTCAACAATGCGGTCATTGCCAACGTACACTTTCAGCAAAGGAGATGCAATGGTAATCGATGCTTACAAACACGCTCTATCTTGAGACGGATGGGTCTGTTGCCTCGCTTAAGCGCTAGAGCTGGTCGCTGGCCCTTCTCTTTGTCACTCGCTCCTGCATGCTACGCCTACGCACGCTGCAGCTCGCCTGCCTTTGTCGCTCTCAGTCCCTGAAGACACACCAGCCTGATTCAGCCATCCTCGTCCTCCGACACCCGTCTCTCTCGTCTCACTCCCTCACCCCCGCTTTGCTTCCACCCTCAACCCCACCCTTTGTCGCGCCCTTCCGCCCTCAGCTCCTCGCCTTGACTTCCGCCTTCAACCCCCCCCCGCCCCGCCCTCATCGCAACCCTCAGTCCCTCTAACCCTTCTTCAGCTCCACCCGCAACCTCGCCTTTAGCTCGCCCATCAAACCTGACCACAGCCTACCCACAATCCAGCCACTGCCCAGTCCTCACTTCCGCCCTCTCTCCCGCCTTGACTTCCGCCTTCAACCCCGTACTCCCATCCTCGAGTGCGATATAAATTTTCTCAACCGCCCCCATTCTCTCTCTGTCGTCTCCTCGTGATAGCCTCCTGAATTTAGATTTTCTTTCAAGCATCGCCCTACCTCATCTTTGCCTTCATCCTGTCATGTCCTCATCCTCACGCTCTAGCCACCTATCTCCCGTCAATCACCCACGCACAGTCCTCGTCCGCACCTGTTGCCCACACCACTCTAAAGTCCAGCTCCACCCCGTCTCCATGGGTCGAACTCGCTCTGTCCCGGTCAGGCGCTCCCACGGTGGAGGCAACGATCCGGCGATAAGAGCCGACCTCCCGGCCCAGGCCAGCTAGCGGCGGCGGGCGACTCCCGGCATCTGGCGGTCTGGCGGCCGGCGTCCCGGCGGATCTGGCGACTCGCGCGTCGGCACCTGGCGACGGCGGAGTCTCGGCACGCATCGGCGCCTGGCGGGCGCAGGAGTGGCGGGGAGAGGCGGCGATGGCGGCGGGCGTGCGGCGAGGCGGGGCGGGCGGCCGGCGTGCGGGCGTGGGGGCGGCGGCGGGCATGGCGGCGTGGCGTGGCGGGCGGGGCGGCGTGCGGGCGGGGCAGGTGTGGCGAGGCGTGGCGTCACGTGGCGTGGCGGCGCGGCGGGCGGGCGTGGCGGACGACGTGGCGTGGCGGGCGTGGCGTGGCGGGCGGCGTGGCGGGGCGGGCGGGCGTGGCGGGGCGTGCGGGGGGCGGCGGGCGAGGCGGGCGGCGGGCGGGCGAGCAGGGCGACAGGGCGGGACAGGGCGGCAGGGCGGGCAGGCGCGGGCAGGGCAGGGCAGGGCAGGGCGGGGCAGGCAGGCAGGGCAGGGCAGGGCAGGGGGCAGGGCAGGCAGGCAGGGCAGGCGGCAGGGCAGGGCAAGGCAGGGCAGGCAGGCAGGCAGGGCGGGCGGGTCAGAAGGGCGGCGGGGACAGCGCCTTTCCGTCGGCGGAAGCGGAAGCGACGACGCCGGCCCGGAAGCTGCGGAACGCGCCATGAGAGGAGAGTAAAGGGAGAGGAGAGGAGACCCACAGGGGCCGAAAGGCGCGCCCTAGAAAGAAAAGAAAGAAAAGGGAAACCTGCATCTGAATACGCCTTGCCCTTCCGTTACTTCTTACGCATAAATAACGAGATGATGAATGCTTCACTAGATGCGGTGATAACCTTTTATGATAAAATAGGGTGATTTTTTAAGCACTTGTAAGAAAGTAAGACACTCGTACGTCCCGAGAAGAAAAAATGTCAACTTATTTTTCCTCATCCCAGATAAGGAAGCCTATGCCTTAGGGTGAGTAATATTTTGTAAATATAAGATGAGAAAATGTTTTCTTAATTTAGTGTTAATTTTAAGTTGTTTTAAATGAAATAAATATTTGAATATTTTATTTCTTGTTTTAGACTTCTACACAATACGCTGTCATCCTATGTTTTACATAAAGCTTTTGTCTGCAAACGAAGAGGTATAGAGTGTTTGTAAATGAAGCTTACAACGACAAAAGCATCGGGTGTGTGCATTTACAACACCAAAGTGCCTTCAAAACCATAATTACAAATAATTACCAAATTGATATTGCCAATTCTTCGAAATAAGTTCACTTTTTTTTTTTTTGCTTCTGTGGAGTATTTTGTAGAGAACATTCGGACAGTGGGTTTTGCTCGGTTGTACTTTAGTGAAGTTGTTTACAGGTTATGTCGAATTCCGAATTGTTGTCCACGCGCCCGAAAAGATGCAAACGCATATTAACTGGACGCAGGGAAAGAGAAAGTCAGCGTAGGTGTCGTGATAGTGAGGTAATTTCGTTTTCTATTGGGTCATTGTCTATGATATGTCAGTTTTGTTCTGCTTTTAACTTTCCATGTAAGAGAAATTCTGCAAACGAGTTTACTCTGTGTTCCTTAAATGGGAAAATAAGTATACCTTCGAGCAATATCCCAGAAATTTTTAGATGATGACACATCAAAAAACTTTAAAAAAATAATATCCTTCAGTATAATAGTGCTATACCTTTTGTGCCGATATTGCATTGCCACCTGGTCATGGGCCATACGTGTTCAAAATTTTGGGAACTCAACATCACAGAATATCTTCGTTATACCCAGAAGATCCAAACAATGCAACATATTGTGAACATTAGTCTGGGTATAGTATTTTACATTTATCACAGATCTCACCGTCAAATTTTGAGAGGTTCTCACTAGTATTGTGTAAAGAATAACCGAATAACTAATTCTGTAACTATGTCCTTTATGCCAGGTATTATATCAGGTCCTTATACCAGATGGTAGCTTATACCAGACGGTCTGCATTCAGATTTACATTTCTAAATCTTCTTTCAGTAGGAATAGAAACAACATTGTTTAAAATATTGTTTCTTTTTTAAATTATTATCCAAAGTAAGTGGTTATATTCAAATACTGATTATTAATTAAATTGTTTTCTAAAATAATCTCTCTTATTTTATAAAATAATATTACGGTTTTCTCCCTTTCTTTCATTATGTACAACAATAGTCACCACATGCCCGATTAAAGCATACACATTCTGCAATTCGTGTGACCTTTATGAAGTTTCCCTCGTTTTTTGTCCTAATTGAATTTTCGTAAAACGTAAGTCGATGCCGACCAAACTTCTATGATGATCCATTATAACTTCATGATAAAGTTAGTACTGACCCACAATTCTTTTCTGAAGAATATTTTCGACAACGTTTATTATTTCCTAATTTACACTTCATTTAACGAACTTACTTTATTCTCCATATTATCCCGAAGTGGGGCTGTTAGTACCCCCCCCTTGAAAGATAACTAACCTGCGCGAAGAGGATGTGATAAGCAGTCTATGCTTCCGGGTACCTCCCTGGAAGTCAATTGTTCTGGGAACCCGGCAGGGGTCACATTGTTGAAGGTGTGCAGGAACTTGTTTTATTTTTTCTGGCGCCAGGGGTATAATCAATCGCCTCTTCGCCTATTACGTAATTTTTATCTCGTTTTTTATATATTTCACAAAACTATGGATGCTTCGTGGGATATTATTAGGGCAGATAACCCAGGATTTGAGGAATGGGCCACATTCAATTTAGAAACGGAAAGAGCGAATTCAGTGGTGGAGAGGGATATATATATATATATATATATATATATATATATATATATATAGAGAGAGAGAGAGAGAGAGAGAGAGAGAGAGAGAGAGAGAGAGAGAGAGGAGAGAGAGAGAGAGAGAGAGAGGAGAGAGGAGAGAGGGGAGAGAGAGAGAGAGAGGAGAGAGAGAGAGGGAGAGAGAGAGAGAGAGGAGAGAGAGAGGAGAGAGAGAGGAGAGAGAGAGGAGAGAGAGAGAGAGAGAGAGAGAGAGAGAGAGAGAGAGAGAGAGAGAGAGAGAGAGAGAGAGAGAGAGAGAGAGCGGGGATGTGACGGAACAGGAAGGGCCAATATTAAGCATCACACCACAGAATGTCCGCAAGCCCCGTGAGCTGCGGCTGACCATATCTCGAATCTTGAAAGAACCTGCACCTTTTGCTCACGACAAAATGATGTAGGTAAATTAGTGAGAATGCGTTCTTGCCATTTCAACACTTTTAAGCAAATTTTTTTGTGTTGGGGTATGCGTAGTCCCAACATCACCATTTACGTAACAAAAAATGACATCATCAGTTACGGGTTATCAAGTTTACAAGTTATTTAAGGTGTATCAGCGTCTACCTCTATAACGATCTGTACGCTAATAAAAGAACAAACTGAATAATCTTAATTTCTGAAATGATACATATATAAAGGAAACAAAATTTTTGAAGATTTTTTTTTTGAACATAATATATAATAATCTATTAAAGAATAGGCCATGACTTAAACACGCAAACCCGAGATTTTCAAATTTTGAAATTACGATAATAGAACTAAAATTCACAGCATGCAAAATGTAGCAATTTTTAGAAACTGAATTGAATATCATATGAAAATAATTGCTACGAAAAACACATTCCCCTTTTAGCAGGGGCGTCCACAATAAGCAAAATGGGTGCAAAACAGCCATCTCTGAAGTCTTTATTTCACATTGTGGTGCACAGAGAGTTTATTTATGAAAGATGAACAATAGCATTTTGGCCATAGAATCCATTCATCGAAACTAGTAGCCTTTTTTGTCATAAAGTAACTACAGTATTTGCTCTTGTAGAATTGCACAACACTACATCATAACGATACTTCGATACTTTTTGATGGACCATATAACAACATATTTATAAAAAGTATATTATTTAATTTTTAATAATAAAGTTTATTATTTAATTAAGTAAAATTTCGACCACTTATATTGAGATTGATTTGTAGTGATGCATTTGTGCTATCAGCGTGAAACAAACATGATTTCATTTTGTATTACAGAATGAAAAAATAGCATGTCTACACGACGTTGTTTCCTAAATTTTGTGAGTTGCCTGATGACCAGCAAGAATCGAAGATGATTGTTGTCGTACGTTCCACAGTGTCACCAGATCAGTGACAATACTTCTATGGCTTCAACTCTGTCTTAAAAGAGATACGAATTTAACAATCTGTGGGTGTTGCTGTGCTACGACAGGACAAACCTCATGGGTAGCACACGGGTATAGTAAAATGAAATGAAATATTTCGTTCATTGTTCACGCACGCGATTCAGATTGATTGTAAGTCATTCCGGGCGCGTTAACTATTAGAGTCATTAGTCCTGTAAGTTTAGTGTATGTTTTCTATCATTTTTTCCTTTTTTCCCTCGGTAGGTGGCAGTGTTCTTGCGCCGACCTACCGTCGGCTAGCGGGGTTTTACTCAACCGGGTGTCAAGCAAGGGGTGAGGATAGGAAAAGGAAGGAATAATCGCGTGCTGTCATTGGCCCGTTTTAGGGATAGTGCTTCCGCATTCGCCTGGTGTCGATCGGAGAAACCACAAACAAATAACGATCAGAGCAGCCGGCCGCTAGAATTCTCCTCCAGACCGTGACTGAATTCGACCTAGATAACTGGCTAGAGTAGCAACTCCTGCCGCTGTCGGGGACTCGAACCTAGGACCTCCCAGGTAGAGGCAATGGCGGGGACATCAATTCTCTGAGTCACCTCAGCTGTTTTTCTAATATTGTGGCAGCGTATATTTTATATGTTATCGAAATCCCATTTTTAATCCCCTCCACTTTTTCCCGAGACTCGAAACGCCTTTGGTGGACTTGGAAATTAATTTGTTCACCCGCTAACACGCGCGGCAGTCCCTGAACTTTTTCGAAAAAATATTCGAGAACTTGGTTGCAATAAATTCGAAGTAGGATGTTGTAACATTTCATGATTCTTAATTCCACCAATGAAGAAATATGCAATAGTCTTCTTTTGTGTCCAAACAGCGTAGACTTCCTCTTCAATAACACTGTACTTATAGATTTGGTCCAAGTATAAGATCTTTTATGATAAGAACTTCTGAACGTTATCATTGAAGAGAATTCATCGAAAAAACTGCTGGAAAAGATCTGTTGATCAAAACGATCTAAAAGATCATGCCTAACCCTCTAATAGTGCAGGTGCAACTCGGTGGTTCCTAACGTCCAAAATGACACACTGTGTACTTCATAATCCCTGGATCATTTAATGGCATCGTCTATTGCCATCGTAATTTGCTAAGCCAGTCATGAAAACGAAAGCTGCTTAGACTTTCAGAATAAATTTGCGTCCGGAACTTCGGATATCTCTCTCTTATCCAGGGACGAAGAAGCGACAGAGAAGGGAAGGAAAAAGGGCGTGAAAGCAGCAGCTGCCAGCCGCGCGACACGCGTCGCCGGCGCGCACGGGCCCTCCTCCGGGGCCACAAGGAGGGGGCGGAGGATTCCAGAAGGGACAGGGAGTGTAGATGCTTGGAAAGAGGAGGGAGGAACACGAATGTGAGTGGAAAAAGGGAAGGGGGGGAAGGGGGGAAGGGGGATGAAGGAAGGAAGGGGAGTGAGGGAGGAGGGAGGGAGGGGAGGGAGTGAAGGGGAAGGAGTGAAGGGGAGGGAGTGAAGGGGAAAGAGTGAAGGGGAGAGAGTGAAGGGGGGAGTGAAGGGAGGGAGTGAAGGGGAGGAGTAAAGGGAGGGAGTAAAGGGGAGGAGTAAAGGGAGGAGTAAAGGGAAGGAGTGAAGGGGAGGGAGTGAAGGGGAAAGAGTGAAGGGGAGGGAGTGAAGGGGAGGGAGTGAAGGGGAGGGAGTGAAGGGAAGGGAGTGAAGGGGAGGGAGTGAAGGGGAGGGAGTGAAGGGGGAAGGAGCTTAGGGGGAGAGATGATGCGGGAGGGGCTTGAATGGGGGTGAAGCGGAGGGTGAGAGGTGAGACACGAGCGCTATCTGACACGACGACGCGCTGACGGGATACGCGAGCGAAAAAGAGGAGAAAGGGCCGCGTCGTGGCGGAGAGGGGAGGGGAGGGTAGAGACCGTTATCGGCGGGGCGCCCCAGGGACCGCCTAGCGTCAGCGCTGTCCGGAGGCGTCAGCCGCCGCGCCCGCCGCCACCGCCCCTTTCAAAGGACGCGCAGCCTGACGTGCTACGTGTCTTCGCCCGCAATGAAGACTTCAGGCGCGGACGCGGGAACGGGTCTGGCAATCACCTCGTCTATAAGATATGATAAGGTGAAGATAATAAAGAATGCCATTCTCGCGGAAGAGGCGGAGGCTGAAATCTATATCAACGCACTTTCTTTCACAAACCATTCTTTCGCAAAGTACTGGTTTGGTTTTTTTGTGTTTCCGGGCGTTTGGGTCATTAGTCCTGTTAGTGTAGTGCATGTTTGTTTGTCGGGAGATGGAGGTGGTCTTTCCCAGCTGGATGGCGAGATCCGACGCCGACCTACCGTCGGCTAATTGGGGGTTTCGCCCTAACCAGCGGGGCACCGCCCCAGCTGGGACAAGCTCTAATCTCCCGACCGGTCTCCCGGAATATGTGGTAGTGTAGTGTATGTTAGTGTAAGTGTGTGTGTAAGGGGAGAGGATAGGACAAGGAAGAAGAAGGACAGATCGCGCGCGGTCCGTGGCCCGTTTGGTAGGGTACTGCTCGGCATTCGCCTGGTGTTGATCGGAGAAACCACGGAAAACTACCGATCAGAGCAGCCGGCCGCTAGAATATTAAGCTGCTCTCCTCCAGGCAGCGACTGAATTCGACCTAGCTGAAAAGCTAGTGTCGAAAATCCTGCCGCCATCAGGACTCGAACCTAGGACCTCCCGGTCAGAGGCGCTGCAGTGACATCAGTTGATGCACTGAGCTACCGCTCCCGGTCGCAAAGCACTGAGACTGCAGTTCCCATCCAGTGTACGCCCATGCAGTGTATGATGGGAGATATCAAATAAAAATTACCAAGTTTTTGAAAATTGGTAGATAATAAATATAACAGAGTTCAACAAAATAATCCAGAAATAGGTATTTTAGAATACTTATTACTCTCCCACTCTCTTTTGAATAACTTAATTTTGAAGCAGAAAGAAAAGATTCTACTAGAGTGCCAGTGTTACGCGTATTCCTGGACATTCTTTAACTTGAATTTTGTTTGCAGTAAGTGTGCATAGTGGAACTTGTTTGCTCTCCACCTTAACTTTGAAGCTCAAGATTACTAACGAAATGACAAGGACCACCACAGCTCTTGGCGTGTTAGGGATACTGAGGAGCCTCGAGTACTCTTAACCAACTGACGTCATGGTGCCATTTTGACTCCACTCGAATTTCGAAGTTGAATATCGTGCCTATTTTTAAAATGAGAACGTTGGTACGCTGTTTACTTTCAAATAATGTGCTTGCTTATCATTTGATTGGAGAAATACTGTTGAATTTCATGCAGTTGTTTTGCAGTGACGTGAATGAAAATATTTGTTGGAATGACAGCGTCACCTCCACGCCAGTTACGTAAGTGTCTTTGTAATAGCGTTTTGATCGTAAATTGTCTTGAGCTGACGCAGACCATTAATCGCTATCTCTTGATGGTTATAAGAGGTGGAGAGTGTTTATAGTGACACTGGAGTCATAAAATGGATATGACTTCATAGTAAGAATTCTTAAGATGCTGGTATGTCAACTTGCCGAAACTCATGAACATCACTCTTGAACGTGTATCTAAATCAGAGAGCTACGTAAACCATTTCAATAATAGAGAAGAAATCTATTCCCGGTTCTGATTGTAATCCACAAGTAGCCAGGAAAATCAAGCAGTGCACAATATGTGAGAAAATATGACCGAAAAAAAAAGATACATGTTGCTGCTCAATGTGCCATGAATATCAGCCAAACATTTGTAAGAAATGTCTACAATCTATTTTTGTAGTCATGTTTATGTTTTATCATTAAATATTGTATCAAAAAATTAAAGACAAAAAAATTAGATTTTTTTTAAAAAAAAAATAAAAAAGAATGAATAGAAATAGTTTAAAAAATTTTACAAATTTTCATGATGAAAAAAGCGTGGTGTCAAAATGGTACCACGACGCTGGTTATGTAACAAAAACTCACCACGCTATTTGAGGGTTAAATTATTTCGGCAGTCCACACTACACGAGTTAAAAGAGATAGAAACATTTGAATACGAAAATAAGTAGATTTAATAAAAAAATTACTCTTGTAAGTATTCTTTATTTCAATGTTTTACACAATTTGAATTGGACATTAAACATTCAAGTGACATATTCGGCGGGTTTCACCAACGCTGATCCAGTAGCTTTGACGGATGTCAAACCATTGACGGCGCGTCAAACGCCTTATTTACGTTTCACCAAGGTCGTTTCGCTTGACGATCGTCAAAATATTCGTCAAATTTTGACGCACCGGTACCCCGCCATCAACGACTTTGACAACTCGTTAAACTCCTATTGTGAAGTTAGAGCTAATCAAACGCGTGCATTTTTTTCATTAACCTAGTTATTTTATATTTTTTCTGTTTAACTGCGGTGTGTCTGACATCATGGGAAATAATTTTGATGATTAACTTTTGTTTATATATAAACCATGAGTTCCGAACACGTTATTACTAAAAAATAAATACTTTTTAACAATTGAAAGATTGTCAATTCCTATCGAGATAATGTCGAAGCCGGTGTTCTGGAAAAATTTAGAAGAAATAAAACCGCGTCTGGAATATCAGAGAGAAAAAACAGAAATAAGCCTCTATCCCCCGTGCCCAGTAGTTGATAGCTTTAAGATATTATTTTACTAGACATTTCCTCCGGCCATCGCAATAAAATTTTGTCATCCACAGTCTGCGATTGTGTAAATAAAAAGATTGTACCTTTCGTAACTCCTTCATTACGCCCACAGTATGTAGTATTTTCACGGGGTGCTGAAGCCGATACAATAAGGCGAGATTTTATTTTTTAGAATAGCGAACTTTCCTGGAGATACAGTGATGATAGACTGCATATTCGTGCCAATTTTTTCTTCTGAGAAAATGAACTAGAACGATTCAGAAATCGAAAAATTCATTTCTTCGTAAATGTGGAAAAACGTGTGCCAACTACTTGGAATATAATAGTTCATACGTAGTCAGCAGGCTGAATAGCCAATGCAGAACCGTGTTCTATACTGACACTGTAGCCAACCTCTGAACGAGGAAAAAGTCAAGACACGTTCCTTGACGAATCATCAAAGATAACGGACATGTGAGCGTAGTCAGTCATTTCTGACAGAAAGTGTTGGTGAAACGTAAGGATGCGTCAATATTTTTACATTAGTCAAAAATGATTATCGTCAAGACAGATTTAATGAGTGTTGGTCAAATCGAAAGATTATGTTCTAAATATTTTGTAGAGAGCAAAGTCCTTGAAAATGGTAGTGCATTTTTAAAATTTAAAATTTTATTCCTGAACACTGTATATAATTGTATACATGTACATTCTAACAAAAACTTAAAACATATAGAGATTACACACGGGGAATATAATAGAAAAAAGAAAAGAAATTGTGATAGTATTACCGATGTGCTTTCAGTACACACAAAAAACATAAAATAATAACTTAGCTGCTATATGACAATATAGAGATGATATATTCAATTGCGACGTTGTTTTTGATTCAATACTTATTCTATAATTTTAACTAAGAATTTTCAAGTGGGTATAGATTACTGAATTAGAATGCCAGGTTAATACAATGCAAATTATAAGGTTTACAGAATAGGAACTTCTCAACTTCATTAAACTGAAATTACTTCTATTCATTACAGCTGTGTAAACAATTATTTATTTTCTTGTTCTTAGTTACCAAAATAACGCTGTTTTTATGTCAACTATTAATCAGACATTATTTGAGAACAAACACCATTTGTATCAACCATTTGATAGCAGGATATGTAACAGATTTTCCTTTGCGGTGAGTTGTCGTAGGCATTTAAAATGAAATAATTATAGGAGTTGCCAATGTCACAGAAAGCAGTTATTGAAATAAATATATTGTTTGCAATGACAACTCGTACAATTATTTCATGTATCACATAACCGCTTAAAACTATGCTCTACATAACACCTACAAAGAATATTTCTGATGATTGGACATTCTGGCAGTTCTATAAAGTTCTATGTTGAACTCATTACTTTAACACGTTTCAAAACCAAGTGAATGTAGTCAGTTCAAAGAAGAAGAGAGATTTAACTCCAAGGCGCAGCACTCTCAATGAACTCACAAGGCAGGTGTGACAGGGTCACTGGCAAGAAGATAACCTGGTAACTTCAAATCTGACTTGGATTGTAATCATAAGAGTAAGACTGAAAGTTGCTTATATGCAAAAAATGTACATTGACATTGCACTGCGAAAGATGAGCAAAGAGTGGCAGTTTGAAGTAGTAAGTTCATCGTCAAATTGCTCCGAAGGTTGTTCTTAGTTATAATTGCCATACGTATGCTTTCAGTTTCGTTCTTCATTGTTCGTACTTCATTGTTCTAAAAAGTTTTATAAGTGTCTAGTATGTTACTTTAAAACGAACGTGATAGAGAAATTTAATCCTTTATTAATAATCCTTAAACGCAACACTGTGCTTGAAATTCCAAATTTGAAAAAATTATCGTATTTTTTCTCAAGATTTACTCAAGACACATAATCATCGAATGCAATATTACAAGTAGTTGTGTCGTATGTAATAATGATACAGCTCAGAAATCCAAGGTTCGAACTTCTGCGATAGTATCCAACAACAGTTAATGCTTACACAAAAAAAAGTGCTATTTCTAGAGTAATACGTGCTCAACTACTAATAATTGAACTATTGATGCTGCGAAAAGACACACTTACTCGCATTATTTCTAAATTTGCAATTTTCGAAAATCAGGGAGTTCAACGAAAATGAGATCTGATTCATTCTTGTAAGCGTTCCTTGTTTTATTCCTGGAAGAAAATTGAAAAAAATTCGAAAATGTTCTTGATGTTTTAAAAAGAAGTACTCTTCAAAATGTGTGTTTCAAACTCAGAGGGCATCGAGTTCATTTAAATCGATCGGGGAATATAAATTTTGGAGAAAATAGGCTGAATGATTTAGGCACTAGCGTTGACCACAAAGAGACAGATGAACGGACGGACGGACAGACGGAGGGACAGACGGAGGGACAGACGGAGGGACAGACAGAGGGACAGACAGAGGGACAGACAGACAGAGGGACAGACAGACAGAGGACAGACAGACAGAGGGACAGACAGACAGAGGGACAGACAGACAAAGGGACAGACAGACAGAGGGACAGACAGACAGAGGGACAGACAGACAGAGGGACGGACAGACAGAGGGACAGACAGACAGAGGGACAGACAGACAGAGGGACAGACGAGGGACAGACGGAGGGACAGACAGACAGAGGGACAGACAGACAGAGGGACAGACGGAGGGACAGCAGACAGAGAGGGACAGCAGACAGAGGAGACAGACGGAGACAGACGGAGACAGACGGAGAACAGACGGATAGACAGACGGATAGACAGAGGGACCGACAGATTTTTGCCGTCATTCGATTTTTCGGTATCAAGGTCCCAGTAAACGGATTCTGGCGACACCTCGTATTAGAGGATTTTTTTCAAAATTTAGCAACTGAATTAGCACTTACCACAATTACAGTACTTTCTCTTCTTGCGAAGTAAGAGTGAGAAAGAAAAAATGGATGTCCACTTTCAAGTAGGTGTGGCTCATCCAATATTTCCTTGCACTGCAGTGACATGGAAGACAGGATAGACAATAAGGGCTCACTACATGCTTTGTATCTTCGGATTCACAAGACCAATTGTTCTCGAAAATGATAATTACGAAATACCACTGGAAATAACATATACTATTAGAATTTCGAGTAATAGCGGTGTTTTCAATATATAACTCATTCAAACGTTATGAAACAAACAGTTACAAAAATAATTTTTAACCCTTAAATTATAATTTAGCAAATGGTTTGGTGCAAAAAATGGAATTTAAAATAATGAAATTTTTACGATATAACTCACGGCAATGGCAATCAATTTCGACTACTACATCTTCGACATTTGTATACTAGTGTTGGCAAATGAATCCAGTTTTGAAGGGTCTTCAAAATGTGTTCTTTCCAAAGAAATGTATTTTAAAACATTTCAAAAAACACTTGTCGAGAGACGAGGGTTGAATATCAAATTTACTTTGCATTTATGTTAGGAGCTAGAAGAAAAGAAATATGCATTTAAAAGCTTTCTGTAGTCAGGTATATGTTAACATTCAATTTTCTTACTCGAGAATTAAGGCAACGACACCCAACTTAACTCTGAAATATTTATTGTACTCTAGTTTTTGTCAACATAAATGCATTTTTATATTTTGAGAATTGTATATCTCGGATAATAATATTAGTTTTAAAGCATAAAATGAGGCTCACATAAATCAGATAGGTTTGAAAATGTTTTTAGAAAGTACTTTTGTATTAAAGAAGAAACAAGTATATTTAATGGCTTATTCCCAAAGCTTCAATATGAAACTTAACTCTGAAAATAATAATAAAACCACGGGAAGTAAAAAATTGCACTCAAAATTATCTTGTGCGCATACATTGTGTTCGAAGTTTCACTTTTCTTATTTGAATATTGTGCTAGATATTCAAATTTGAATGCTCGATTTTTTAACACTAATTTTTTTGGCGATTTTGTTACAATGCTTCCAGTAAAACTGGCAAAATTGATTTTAAATGTATTGAAGTTTTAATAAAAGCAGTTTAATTTGTGAAGTGATAACGGAGAAGGAGATGTATTACCCCAAAGTTGCCGAAATTGAATACTACAATACCTACTATGTTTACAAATCTTATACTTTACTATACAGTGCAACGATGCTGCAAGGAGTCAAACCAACCGCTATATGTCAAATAGTGTTTCACCTGTAAATCTGTAACTTCACAAATGTTGCCTTTTGTCCATCTGAGTCTCGGTATTCAAACTTTCTTCAAAACTCATGATAGTCTCGCAGAGACTTCTTCAAAATTAGACCACTTTCTTTTTTTAAATTGTGGTTTGTTTCTTCTCACGTATTTGCAATGTTAACATTTACAGTTAATTTAAAATTCGGTGAAACATATTTTACATAACTATTTTATTTGCCCAAGCATTTATCTTTCCTTTGGAGTTTAGGATGGACAATAAGTCTACTCTAGTTCTTCGGTTCAATTAGGACACCAATTCGCAAGAAAGATGTGGAACTATCGGGCAGACACGTAAGAGCATATATCATTAATTAACGCCCTTTCTCTAATTGATGATCCCACAATACTTGCTTTTACAACTTTGCTTATTTATTACAAATAATTAAATCTTTCTCGAAAGAAAGTTTATTCTCTATAACCTTTTCATTCATGTGCTTTTTATTTAGTAAAATAAAATAGGTAATTATTTAACAGTGGTTGTTTACATAACTAGTAGAAAAAATTAGTTCTTGGCGAATAAAATGTTGATAGGCTTGTTGAGTAATAGGAGTGCATTTTGAAAGCAGTACGTCACAGAGAGTTTCGTAAGAATTGCATACGCTATATTTTAGGACGAATGCATGATAACTTACAAGTATACACACTTGAAATTATTCTCAATTTCTGCAACCGCAGCCAGCGGTAGTTTCATGTCTCCCCGAGGATTGCCTTCTTTGCAGTATACAGTTAAGCATGGCTTCTTTGTGATGCGCTTACGACAAAGTCTACTTTGGAGCTACACGTACCGCAAAGTTTCAGTTTTCAAACAATAGTAAAGTCTCCATATATAGATAGATAAAAATTTATTCTACAATTGGGTAGATGATGCCCGGTGGCAGAATGCAAAACTACAATTACAAATAAAATAATAATATATAAAAAATAAATATAAACAAACAAATTTTTGTCTTTCCTATATATGCAGATGGCATTTACATTCCTATACTAAACATTAAAATGCATATACACTAACATAAGTGAATAAACTTACATATTACACAAATATACATACATACAAACATATACGCGTGTATACATAGAGAGACGAAGGAACCCTCACATCCCTTCAAATGAAATCACTTCACTTCACTGCACTGCAAATAACTTTATCCAAATATTAATTGTTCAATACTTTTCACTGTAGACTACGCATAATCGCACCTTCCACTTCACTTCACTTCACTATACGTTTTCACCCTATTGACAAATTTCCTATATTTGTTTTCTAAAACCTCGCGCTGAGCAAGGAAAGGGCTCAAAAACTGCCGCAGGTAAATCGTTCCAATCTACTATAGTTCTGTTTACAAAGGAGAATTTCCCTACGTCCGTTCTTTGGATTCTTGTTCTAATTTTATATTTGTGATCAAATCTATTTAAATAATCTGGTTTATCTAGCCTTCCCCGAATTTCCTGCCATGCGGAGCAACCAACGTAAGATTTATACAGCGCGCAAAGTCGTGCCCTCTTCCTCCGGCGCTCTAATGATTCCCAATGCGCAGGTGTGTTCTTCCGAAATATATATTTTGCCGCTCTGGTTTGTATTCTCTATAAACTCTTTTTAAGTCCTATTCTGTACGGATCCCAACAACTAGCTCCGTATTCCATTACCGGCCTAACAAGCGAGGTATACGCGATTTCCTTTGCTTTCGTATTACATTTTTTAAGATTTCTCATGACGAAATGCAAAGATGTATACTAGTAATATTTTTTTTGTTTCAACACTATGTAAAGCAAGGGCCGTATTTGGAATAGCAGAATATCTCCCATAGCCACCTCGCAGGTTTGTGCAGACACCACCGCGTCACATTAAGAGAGCACTCGCGTTGCTCTCAACATTTTGGGCTCCACCCCCTTCATTCACCTGCTACCTCATTTTCCATGTTCCCTTCTAGTTCCGCGTTACTGCTTCCATTATCGTCTCATCCAATACCCTTCCCCATAAACTAAGGGTACTCTTTCACATTGATGCATCACATCTCAATAAATCATGCACTTCACTGACCTGCGCCACCTCAAAACGCCACGTCATCTTTCACACCGCATACAGAGTCCCATTTTCTAATCACGCCACTCCGCATTCAGACCCAACTCCCTGTAATCCTCCAAACCATCTATCTCTGTAGAGTACATTTCCTCCTTTTCTCGGCCCACAACGTTTTCCTTGCCACACCTTTTCTGTTCAACTCTGCTATATGCTTCCCCCAACGAACGCCTCCCACCACCTTCATTTATCCCTCACCTCGTATTGCACATTTTAGATTGAGTTCCGCTTTTGATAAAAAACTCCCCCTTCCCACCATATTTTTTCCTTTCCTCCTGGCTGTACTAACCCCTAGTCAATCACAGACTTACTACACACTTCGTTCAGCTCAATGCAATTCCACACCTATTGGTTTTGCTGTGTGATCCGTTTGAGTTACGCATATGCTCAGCTCTGCCCAGCCCGTTTTACCCATGCCACCCTGTCCACACTGCTGTTCCCACCCTGCTGATTCCAGCGTGTTTATCCACACCGCTCTTACCACCGCTGTACCTGTTATGAACAAGGAATCCGGGGCGGGAACAACAACAGTTCTTTACGAGCAGTTTATTGCAAAGTAAATCCACAATCCAAAATCTAGTCCAAAATACAAGCTGTGTCAATCAAGTTCCTGGAGATGAACCGCTCACAAAGCCGAAAGTACCGTTCCACCAGAAAATCACCAGGAGTCAGCAACCACACGTCGCCACCGCAACTTATACTCGCTAATTAGACTCACTAACACTTCACTAAGCCGGGCACTGTCCGCTCTTCCGGTCCGGGGCCTTTATATATCCCCCGAGCCTCTCCGGCCTCACTTCCCGCCTCACTTCCCGCCTCACTTCCCGCCTCACTTCCCGCCTCACTTCCCGCCTCACTTCCCGCCTCACTTCCCGCCTCACTTCCCGCCTCACTTCCCGCCTCACTTCCCGCCTCACTTCCCGCCTCACTTCCCGCCTCACTTCCCGACTCACTTCCCGACTCACTTCCCGCCTCACTTCCCGCACTCACTCCGCTCACTTCCCGACCTCACTTCCGACTCACTTCCGACCTCACTTCCCGCTCACTTCCCGCTCACTTCCCGCTCACTTCCGCTCACTTCCCGCCTCACTTCCGTCCCTTCTCCGTCACTTCCGCTCACTTCGCCACTCCCGTCTCACTTCCCGGCTCACTTCCCGGCTCACTTCCCGGCTCACTTCCCGGCTCACTTCCCGGCTCCGCACTCCCTCTGGTGGCCGCTCTCGTTGCGGTCCGGTGCAGGCCCGCGGTCCGGTGCCCCGGGCAGGCACCGTCGCTCGCCCTGCTCCTGGTGGCTCCTTTCGGTACTGTTTACTGCTGGCGCTCCCGGTGTGCCCAACTAGGGTGTCTCCGTGGGCACAATGCTATACAACAGTACCCACCAAGCCCTTCCCACCGTGCCCTCACGTTCTGCCCACCCTGCTCTGCACATACCGCTTTCACACACCCCGTTCTGCCTCCGCAGTCTAGTCACTATATCTCACCTCTCAGCTCTACCAACGCAGCGCTGATTGATTGATCACTGGTTCGGGCGCCTCAACTAATTAAGTCATTAGTACCGGTAGCGGTGGCTCAGTGCATCAACTGATGTCACTGCAGCGCCTCTGACCGGGAGGTCCTAGGTTTCAGTCCTGACGGCGGCAAGATTTTCGACACTAGCTTTTAAGCTAGGTCGAATTCAGTCGCTGTCTGGAGGAGAATTCTAGCGGCCGGCTGCTCTGATCGGTAGTTTTCCGTAGTTTCACCGATCAACATCAGGCGAATGCCGGAGCAGTTCTCTACCAAACGGGCCACGGACCGCGCGCGATCTGTTCTTCCTATTCCTTGTCCTATCCTCTCCTTTACCCACACACTTACACTAACATGCACTACACTACCACATATTCCAGGAGACTTCAGCTTGTCTCGGCTGGGGCGTCCCGTTGGTGGGAGAGTCCTGGTTAGGGGGAAACCCACTAGCCGACGGTAGGTCGGCGCCGGATCTCGCCATCCAGCGGGGGAAGACCGCCATCTCCCGAGAAAAACATGCACTACACTAACGGGACTAATGACCGAAGCAGTTGGCGCGCCCGGAAACACGAAAAATCAATCAATCATTAAGTCATTAGTCCCGTAAGTGTAGTGCATATTTTTTGCTTGAAGTGACGGCGATCTCCCCCCGCTAGATGGTGCGCTCCGCCAGTGACCTAAGGCCGGCTAAAGGGGTTTCCCTCAACCAAGTGTCTCCCACCAAGGGGGGCACTGCCCCAACTGGGTCGAGCTCTAAGCTTCCGAACGGTCCCCCAGCATTAGTGCTGGTGTAGTGCATACAAATGTAAGTGTACGTCTGTGTAAGTAAGGGGTGAGGATAGGAAAAGGAAAAGGAAGGAAACATCGAGCGCGGTTTGTGGCTGTTTGTTCTGGCAACACCAAATCCCCCCTCCGCCCCACACCACGCAACCTCACCTTCCTTACACCACCCCACCCACACAACCCCACCACCCCCCTCCGCCCCACCCACGCAACCCCACCTCCTCACTTCGCCCCACCCCACGCAACCCCCACCTACCTACTCCGCCCAACCCAATTCAAACCCAATTCCCAGTGCACCCCCCCATGCAACTCCACCTTTCCCACTCCACCCTATCCACGCAACTCCACCTTTTTCCCCACCCCGCAATCCGTCTTCCTACACCGCCCCCCCCCCACTCCGCCCCACCCCACGCTACCCCACTCTCCACACTCCGCCCCACCCATGCCTCATCCGTCAAAGAGCGACTCTCGGCGCGGCGCGCGCTTGCGTGTCAGCGCATTCTGGCGGCGGCGAATCGGACGGAAAATGCGCCAATTCGCGCGAAAGCGGCTTTGCGCGCCGCGTGCGGTCTGTGCGCGCAGGCCACTCGCGCGGCGATAGTAGAGGCGCGCGCGCGCTGAAAAAGGCGACCGCCGGAAGCTGTGGGTTCGTCGCCTACATTGGAAATGACGACTGAATTGAATTGAATTGAATTTGCCTTATTTTACGTGGCGAGACTCAGGCCATGAGGCCTGCTCTTCCGACTGACCACGCAAATTTCGTTACACTCCTTTCACCCTTTCATGGGAGAAAGAAGGTATTACTTGGGCGACGAAACAGGCGATTTGAATTTAGCTCAGAGGCATCATTTAGGCTTGAGGATCTTTTACATGCAGTAAATGCACTAACATGGGACAGCCGGCTTTACTTCCCCTCCGAAGGAAGGCGTACAAAGGATTATTTCGCCCCTGCAAATCCACGGCTTCGATCGAGTTTGAACCCGCAAACTTGGGTATAGCAGTCCGATACGCTAACCGCTACACCATCGTCGCCACGACTCGCTGACACGTCGCGACAATTCAAATCTTACCAAGAGTACGAAAATAAACTAGTTTGAAAGCTCTCTTACGATCAATTCAAATGCAGTTGCAATTGAAATTATAATTAGGAACACCTGTACAGTAATAATACTCGTAACCATAATTAATACTTGGGACTAGTAGCATGCAACGGTGCTGGGCTGAGCGACTTGGTAAGAAGCCAATCGATGATACGCAGAACCGAGAGAGAATGAAATCAATGAAGTTGGGAAACTGATAAATGTGAGGGAAGTGTGGTGTGCAAAACATGGACCCCGGGACCATTGGGGTAAAACAAAACGAAGATTTTGAACCGAATTATTTTCAATACTTTGCCTAATCCATTCACTGCTCACCACTGTTTCACATGGGATAACATTAGCGTGATTTCAGCTTTATTTCAAATCATCCGTATTCTCGTCTTCAAACTTTACATTTACACAACCGTTTCAACTTTGAACAGACAATTTTGAAGAGGAGCGTGGCAGGAAATGTATCTGGAATTCCAAAACTTTAGCTGAATAGCATGCCCGGATTTGGGGTCGATGGATCACACTTGACAGCCAAGCGTCACAAGCATTGATGGATGTGCTCTCACCACGTTCCGAACCGAAGTCCCAAGAGAAACAAATGCGTCACACCAGCGAGCCTCCATAAACCCCGGTGCAAAGGACATCATCCTATATTAATGTCATTCGTTTCTAAATGCACGGTGCCATACAATAGTAACAGTAATAACACACAATAGTAACGATAGTAACACGATAGTAACAATAACAATACACAATAATACACAACAACAATAATTTGCTTAGGAATAACAGAAATCCATAGCACTTAACAAACACCTTAGAGCGGTAACATTTTCCATCGACTCGTATATTCATTGCGTCAGTAAAGATGAACAAGAACATTTCAACAGAACTTATAAGCTTATATACGAATCAATTTTTGCGACTGAATATAAAAAAAATATAATAGTACTAATACTAATACCAATACTATACTAATACCAATACCAATACAAAACCAAAAATTATACTAATACTACTACTAATAATAGTAGTAGTAGTAAATTGTGCAGACCTTCCTCAATTTTAAAACAATGCATTTCCGTAGCCAATTGTCCTGCACTCCAGAGGCTGATGTAGCCGTTCTCTATGGCACAACCACACTAACCATAACGTTATCACCAAGCCGGAAAACCGCTGCCTGAATCAAGGTCAAACCACATGCACTTCAGTTCAACATATAAATTTCCTGTAAACATTCACACAACACTACGCAACGAATCGTATTGTGTATTTTAATTCAAAAACGACAATTAATTTGAACGTTGCATGTATTTTTTTCAAAATAGTTTATTATACTAGTTGAAATCGTGAGAACATTTCACATTTGTAAATTATTTTTTGGGAAGTGAAAATAGCTTCGAAATGAAAAAAAAACAAAAAAACACACTAGCATTCTTGAAAAAAAAAAGAAAAAAAAACCGCACTTGCATTCTTGCAAACAAAACGCATCTCTATCACACAGGCCTGATACTCTGCGCTGGTTGCACTGGGTGCACTATCGTTTATTAATAAACAAAAATATTAATAAACAGTATGGAAAACGTTTATAATTGCCGAGGAAGTGCACCGGTCAGATCTGCTAGCAAAGATTCATAAAATCAAAACACAAATCAGTTAAACAAGTTAGTTAAAAATGAATCTTATTTAGTGCTTCCAATTGAAGTTTAACCAGTACTCTGTTTCTATTTTAAACACGTAATTAATCAAAAATTGATTTAATACTTGAAGATAGATAAGAAATCAATGAACCTCTATGTAGAATAGTTGATTTAACAGTAGACTAACTGATAAAGTGCCAGACTATTACTACTAACAACTGGGGTGCAAACTAACTGCCGTTAATTGCCGAGGGGTCTCCCAGTGGACTGCAGAATGTTGCACTTGCGGAGCACCCCTGCTCCGGCTGTTGCGCCGTCGAGTCGGTTCCTGTGATTTGTGCGGAGTTTCTGGGAGAAATTTATGTTGCAGGAGCTGTCCGGTCCCGTTAAGGGCGAGATACGGGCGCTCGGCGCGGCTCCAACCCTGCTTGGCAATTACCTGCAGGCTCCCCTTCGTCCCTCGCCCCCGGGTATTCACCTTTACCTACTCCACGCCGGCCTCTCGACCCTTCAGCGTGCGCTCTGCTTGAGAACGCACCGTACTGCGATTGCTGCAGCTCCGAAGCATGTAAACGATGCAGAAATCAAACGACCAGGCGAAGAATTTGCTTTTTCTTTCTATAATAAATTCTTAAATAAATTAAAGAATTAAAATAAATTTTGTAAAATCAAGTTTGTTCTACATTGGATGATAAAAAAAACGAATCTATAAAATATTACTTTATTCATCAGTTGATTGATTGATTTTTTCGTGTTTCCGGGCGCGTCAATCGCTTTGGTCATTAGTCCCGTTAGTGTAGTGCATCTTTTTTTCTTGGGAGATGGCGGTGATTTCCCCCGCTGGATGGCGAGATCCGTGGCCGACCTACCGTCGGCTAGTGGGGTTTCCCCCTAACCAGGACTCTCCCACCAGCGGGGCACCGCCCCAGCCGGGACAAGCTCTAAGCTCCTGAGCGATCTCCCGGAATATGTGGTAGTGTAGTGCATGTTAGTGTAAGTGTATGTGTAAGGGGGGAGGATAGGATAAGGACGAGGAAGGTCAGTCCGTGGCCCGTTTGGTAGAGTACTGTTCCGGCATTCGCCTGGTGTTGATCGGAGAAACCTCGCAAAACTACCGATCAGAGCAGCCGGCCGCTAGAATTCTCCTCCAGACAGCGTCTGAACTCGACCTAGCTGAAAAGCTAGTGTCGAAAATCCTTCCGCCGTCAGGACTCGAACCTAGGACCTCCCGGTCAGAGGCGCTGCAGCCACATCAGTTGATGCACTGAGCTACCGCTCCCGGTGCGCTAGAGTGTGAGTGTAATGAGGAGGCCGCATGCAGACCTAGTTCTAGAGCTGGTCCGGTGTTCCGAAGGTAATCATACGTATGGGTCTGAAGTACTTGACATTATTTTCAATTCAGCATATAAATGTTACTTCTTGGTAATGTAAAACTGCGGAATAAATAAATAAAATGGAGAGATGGTAAGAGGCGCTGCAGTGACATCAGTTAATGCACTAAGCTACCGCTCCCGGTTTATTCATCAGTAGTAGTACATAAAACGTTTTTGCACCTTCTCCTAACATTTTTTTTTAATAAATTAGCGGAAATGTAAAATTTTAACATCATTGTACACAATTATCCTGTGGTGACTGTACTAATAAGCAGGTATGTGCTGTAAACTGTGACATAGCTTCTCGGGATCCGAAAGAAAATCAATTCATCCGCCTTCCCAAAAATATCTACAAGTTACTAAATTGTTTTGGTCTAGTAATTTCAGAAAATGTTTAAAATAATGTACCGAATACGCATACAAATATGCCACTCGTAAAACAACGCAGATGGTGCTTTCTCTGCGCAGCAAATGGAACCATGTAACAAAATCCTGGCCAAGCTACATGAAGTTTCATTCACTTCGACCAGTTTCAACTTGTCAGCGTTCAGTTGTGTGAAGTTATGTATGTGTTAATGTCAAATGGAGCAACGCTTAAACATCACATTTCGCTCAAAATTGGGAAATCGGACACGGAGACTTATGAAATAATCAAATCTGATATTTGAATGATTGTTCCTGGTGTAAAACACATTTATATAAAATTATTAAAAACTACACCTACAATTTTACTTATAAAATAACTTATATTGCATGTGGAATGAATGCTTTTTATTGATTCGGAGATCATTTATTTTGTAAACACCAAATGTAAAATCAAACGTTAAAATTGTTTTACTCGTTCAAGTCCGAGTTTGATTATTGTGGGAATTCTCACGCATGCGAGTTTGCGCAAACTCGCATTCTGCGCATGCGAGTTTGACTATCCAATATCTTTGATTTTGACACCATCACACTACGTCACCGCCATCGTCACCATCTGTTGGCACGACTGGAACACATGTACCGATCAAAAGAAAGCAGATCACTCGATCCTGCAGAATCAGGCAGAAAGCTATGAATCTGGCAGCTTTCAAAGGCTTAAATGGCCATGTTAGCGCATGGGTACAACACGAATTCTCTTGATCGGTGTCGTCATCAGGCTTTCACGTCGGAAACAACACAAGCCAGGTCCCAGACAGACGGTGCACGTTGAGGATACCCGGAAGGCAATAAAAGTTTAAATAATAACAATTTTTATTTTTTAGTGAATTATCAATATTTCCCCGTTTTAATGATGTATTCACATTATCTGTACGTTGTTCCTAAGTTTTTTTAATTAAATAATTTGCTGCGCGTCGGCCTTGTTGTGCATGGTTGTCTATGTGGAATTATCTACGTTTTTACTTGAAGAAGAGAGAAATAAGGAAACTAGAACAAACTATGAGAGAGGAACGGAGAAGGAAGCAAGTCACACTATGACAAAACGGAAAAATAAACTAAAAGAGTAAACGTAAAATAATTCTGAATATCCATCATGTGGACCTGGAATGTACTGAAAATACAGGCAAACTATGAAGCCTGAATTCCGTAAGTTTTTTTTATATGTAAGAAACTTTATATTCTAAACTATTACAGCTACCGACTTCAAACTTTTACGCATTCTTCACCAAGTCAAACTACAACTTTTAACACAGGATTTTTATTATATCTAATTAGTTACACAAATTATGTACACTATACTAATACTAATAGTAATAGTAATAATAGTAATAATAATAGTAATAATAATAATAATAATAATAATTGTGAGTGTAAATATTCTACATATTACTGTGTTCTTTACCAGTGTCTTGATAGATGAATTAAATAAAACCCCGATATTTTGAAACAATTGTGTGATTTATTAAAGGGAATGGCTACTGTTCCAGCACCGCAGAACTTACGGACCAGGTGCTACTGTAATTATAGTTGGTATTTGTGTTGATTTTAATTGTAACAAAATTCTTCAATGTAAATGGGTCGTTGGCTTCTGGCTTCATTCTGGATTCATTCGCAAAGTCTGCATAATGAGTGCTTAATTATTTTTCTTCGTAGAACAGCAATATCAACAAAAAACACTCCCACATTCCGAAATCGTTATATATAGAAGTAATTTGACGTGCCCAAAATAGCAGCGTGCTCTTAATAATATTACTCAACAAATACTTTCTTCATCGTTTGGCAGCAGTTGCATAGTTTACAACATATAAACTCTGTATGGGCTACTTTTCCACGCACTTGCTGATGCCAGGGGTATTTTAGTATATAATTTGGGTACCTGAACATTCGTCTTATGCTCATCCTTGCGGGTGCATAAGTACTCCGTTGGGCGAGTATACCAATCGCGATGACGTAACAGAAAGAGCGCGATACGCACATCAACCCACAAACTGACAAAAGCTGTCTCGCCAGCTCGAGACTACCAACTCTTCGGGATTGTAGTAGTAGTAGTAGTAACCCCGTGTGGTCTACAACTCCACATGGCTTCTTTTCATCAGGGGACAAGTCCCCGGGGTGGGAACCTTTGCCTCTTGTGCTTTTATCCACACCCCCCGCTGACGCGTTAACGCCGACAGGCTGATGGCCGGATCCAGCCGGAACCCAGTTTACCTTCACAGCAACCTCCCCGTACAATGTAGAGGCCGCTCTGCTAGCTCAGAGCTCCTAGCTATCCAGAGTAGTACCGGAGTCTCGACAATGCGACACTCGCATGCGCCGGGAACAAGTTACCTCCTCTTTGCCCAGAGTATCACGCCACTGCCACAACGAAGCCGAGAGCCCAATTGGGGGCCACCTGATCTAAAACATAGGCGGCTCGGAGTCCCCATCCTGTATCTTCAACGCTTACCGCCAGCGCACAACGTGCGTAACGCCTCTACCGGAGGAACCTGACCGGGGGTTACTAGTTTCCCGCCGGACTTTGAAGTGGGATCAACAGTACTCCGAAAAGCATCCTTCGCCCAATCCTGCCAAGGTCGATGCTCCATAGGCCGAACTGGTGAGTGGCCGATTGCCCGGCCACCAGGAGCTTAGCAACGTCTTCTCAGTGCTTGCTCCTTCAAGCTACCGACGTGAGCGGCGCCGCGAGACTCAGGGTCCGGGTGGTCGTCTACGACACTCCACCAGAGATCACGACAGCCTACGCCATCGTGATCCTCTCCTGTAGGGTCTCCGGGCTGGTACCGGAGCTGTTTACAGCACTCGCTGCGTTTGGGACAACACCCTCCCCAACACTCCTGAGTGAAATGAGGAACTGTCACGACAAAGCCAAGGTCCCATCTGAGGGCCTTCCGTATTGTTACACCCGGAAGGAATGGAGCCTCAAACCCGTCTGCTCACTGCGGTTTACTTCTGCTCGCGATGTATCACCAGAAATCTGGGCACCCTGGCGGTTGATTCCAATTCTGCGCCAGGGCTTCTCTACGTGTGACCACGTGTTGAATCGACAATAAAACGTGGAGGTTCCCATTTGAAAACTCGAAGAAACCGAGCATTCTTCATTTCTTCGGATTTCAACTAAAACTACCTAACCAGGCGTTAACTGTTTCTGACAGAGCTGAGATCATCCTTCATCTTTAACGGAAGTTTAACGAGCGTTAACTTTAGATGAAACGCAACTTTTCTAACCAACCGTCGGCAGCTTTCAACGTCTCAGGCTTAAGTGAAGTAGGTTCTAAGGCGGGTGCCTTATATCACGGGCCTCTTATCACGTGTTACTTTCTGACAAAACTTCCATCGGCTTAGGGCTGTCCGACATTCCATCAAGACTTTCTCCACGCAGTCTCGCCAAAGACTCCAGTCTCGCTGCGTAAACGCGAACACTCGCCGAATCCCAGCCTAAAGCGCCATCGAAATCAACAAGAACCTACAGCCGTTTTCGACGTCTCTTTGGGCAAAGGGCGGAAACAAGGACAACTGCCCGAAGGAACTTCATCTGAAGGGGAGCCGCGGCCGGCCATTTCAGGCCCTCGGAGCCGCTTTCGCGAATTAAACTTGCTCGTTAAAAGGTAAGAGCGCTGAGGAGGGCCGATTGCAAAGACACGACTTCCCTCTCCTGGGGCGGGCGTCGCGGCTCCGGTGAGATGCAAAGGCAGTAGCCGCCGGGGCGGTCCTTTGCGTGGAAGTTAACTCCGCGCTGCCTGCCAGAATCGCGGAGAGCCTCTCGACCCTACTTTACGTCGGTGCTTGTGAAGGTAAATACAAAACTTTTAGACGCTATTTGATCTTAAAGTGAGCTTTGCGAAAGATTATCCGTGATGCTCGAGAATAATACGACTAAAGAATAAGCCATTGAGTGTTTTAAATAAGGGACAATTAAATTGAGTACATATTGAGCAATAAAACATTACATATTCTCTTCATTTCAAGTCTATTTTGAAATTTTTGACTGGACAAGACAAAGTAAGAGACAACAGCAAGTTAACATACAATGTAGTCCCTCACGACCGGTTTCTGCATTACTTGACATTTGCATGTTTGTACAGTTGTCAGTCAACGCGGTGCTGCCAGGTAGAACTCTTCGCCCTCGCCAGCAACGCCACTGAGGATGCCTGCCACAGTTGCAGGCAAAACGTATGGACAAGTCTCCGTTAGACCACGGCCCACAAACCCGTAAATGTCAAATAAAACAGCTAATTAATTATAATATTATGAATGCTTATTAAATGATTTGCGTAAAACCAAACGAGAAGTATTTAAATTCCATGTATTTGTCATTAATAAATATCACGAATGAAGTTCTTTTCATATCTACAGTCGTCAGATAAACGCACAAAGTATGTCTCAGTGTTGTAGCGAGTTGACATTTCACAAATAAAGAAAATAGAAATTAAAAGAGAAAATTAACACCCTCGAAAGTTGAATTGTTCCAAATCAATATTCGCTTAGGCATTGAACGTCATGATGATAATGTTTTGAATGAACATTGTTCTCAAATCGAAAATTTTAGTAATAGAATTTGAACTAGAAAGTTAATAATACATTTTCTGAAAATGAGTGCTGTAAAAGAGGTTTAGACATAGTATTATAGTACCATAGTACAGAGGTTTAGACATTACCTGAGAGTTCTGTTATTGCATCTTCTAGATTAGGAAGATAAGCAAAAATGAACAATACTACGTTACTTTTCAAACCCACACAAGCGCCACAGGAATTTCACAACAACGTATTTTTACTAAGGCAAGGCTTCAAGCTTGACAATTTGAAAATGGTGATTAAGGGACAAAATAATAATCATTTTGAAAATAATTTAACACTGCTGTAATAAGTTATTCACAATAGCACTTCTAGATCTGTTCAACGGATAGTAACCAAGTACATTTTGTCCAGGGGCGTTTATTTCTTGGAAGCAAGGGAAGCATTGCTTCTCCTATCACTTTCAAGGAAATCTTATATTTTAATACCACTTGACTAGTAATTTAGAATCATTTACTCGTAATTTAAGTCAAAACAGTTTAAATTGGGCACCAGTCTTATCTTTACAAAATGAGCACGTAATTATTATTGTCACCAATAAATAGAGTAGAGTTCGCCTGTAATGCTCTTCGGAAGCACTGGGCTGACTGCATCCAGCGTCTCGTAGGGAATGCAGTGATCAGCAGATCACTAGCTGATCTCCTTGCTGCGATATTTACACAATGTTAAATAAATGAGAAGAAGAAATGTCACATGCAACAACGTTTTCACCTGACGTTTATTTGCTACGTGACATGAAGAAAATACATCACTGTTCACATAGTCGATTAAATAGTGAAAAAAATGTTTTGTAAAAAATGCTTTCAAAAGAAGAAAATGCTGAAAAGAAAGTCAAAATATTATATTTCATTGTTAAAATTACATTTCTGAGAATCATTCAAGATATTTACACCAGATTTTTTAAATACATTTCCTGAAATGGCTATGTTAACTAATGGATGCTTCTGCACATCATCTAAAAATACTGCAGTGATAGATACCCAAACATTTTTATTGGTGGAAACAAACATGTTAATATATTCTTTTTCCAACTCACGATATTAAGTAGATCTTGAGGACAGATTAATTAAAAAATTTACAAAATAAATTGTCTGTAAAGTTTGTGAGTAAAGAATTTATTTAAATAACGTTTAAAGAACGCTGTACTTGCAAAAGATCAAACTCTTCCAGTTCTTGCCATTGAAGTTTTCTTCTTTACATTCAACAGGATTTGGTCTGATCACGACGGGTTCATTCGTCATTCATATTATGTTTTTAAAAGGTGTGCAAAAAATAAAAACCCCAAAATAAACTGGGAAAAAATTAAAAAAAAATTTTTTTACAGAATAAAGTCGATTCGGTTACCATTTTAAAATTTGCAATTAATTTTTTCTCTGGTATTTCAAATTGACGTATGATTTAGTACATTCTTTAAATAGTGAGAATGTCTCTCCTGGTGGCATTTGCTGCTGCAACATCAATGTTGTAGTACGAGCTGGGGATTAAAAACTAAAGTGTACTTACCAAAATCTTAAAGAGGCTAGAAGTTTTTCCTTTCTCTTTTTTCCCGGATTGGTTGCTCCCAAACATAAATGCAGTTTAAAATTTGGGAGGCCTGATTCACTTTAGTGCGGAGACTTTCCCCGATAAGATGGAAACCCCCGCTGCATCCCTTAATCAGTTTTATCAATGTGGAGGAATCAATGAAAAAAAATTGGGAGACCCTTTATTTTTTTTGATAAAAATGAGGTCTGTTCTTCCGTTTATTATTGAATCTTTTTTTTGGTTAGTGATATTTTTGTCCCCATCAGATGTTTTAAAAAAAATTTAAAAACCGCCGCCATGCGTAATCGCACCTACCAACCTGGCTTTCTTTCCAGACATACCTCCCGGTAGCGGTAGCTCAGGACAACTGATGTCACGCCTGCCCGGGGGCCCCAGGTTCATCGCCACGGCGGCAGGATTGACCCCACTTCTCAGCGCGAATTCAGTCGCTGTCGGGAGGGAATTGCGCCCCCGTCGATCGCTAGTTTTCCGTGGTTTCCCCGATCGACACCAGGTGAATGCCGGAGCAGACCCCAAACGGGCCACGGACCGCGGGGATCTGTCCTTCCCCCCCTGTCCTATCCTCCCCCCTTACCCCTACACAACATACACCTACCACTTTCTCGGGAAATCGGGAGTTTGGGCCCTTTTCCCCGGCTCGGCGGGCCCTGGGGGGGGCGTTTTGGGGAAACCCCCCAGGGGAGGTCGGCGCCGGATCGCCCATCCAGGAAGGAAGATCACCCCTCCCCCGAAAAAAAGCATGTACACCCCAAACGGACAGACCAGAGCAGTTGCGCCCCCGGAAACACAAAAAACCCAAAAATAATCAATCAATCAATCGACATACCGCCTCAAAAGGTTGAATTTATTTAATATGGATGCAGATGACAGTTGGAAAAAAACAATAAGGAATGTTAACCCCTTTAAAAAAACAATCTTGTCCCCCCAAAATTTAAAAAAAAAAGTATTTCTAAACAAACTTACTGAAAATGAGTGTTATGTATTTCTAAACACGCGTATACCTTGTTATTAAATTTTAAAAAATCAGTTGTTTGGGTTAATTTTGAATCGCTGTTTTTTGGAATTCATTTTAATAGGAGAAAACAAGAACGGATGCTAATTTCCAGGGCTTGCAGCTACACGAAAACACCTTTTTCCAACCTAGCGCAAGGAAAAAGTTTAGCAGGAGAAGAATAGAGAATTCGGGAGAAAGGTGGTTTCATATTTTTTTTCCCCCTGAAAAAACTTGATTGGATCTACCTCAAGAAGAAAAACGGCCTCCACCCAAAAAAACGCGACGTTTTTGCGCACCGTTCGCACGAACTCGATTCACGTAAGAAGCTGCCCACAAGACGTGACGCTGTGGACTTGGCCGAACTTTCGCCGGCACTTCCAGCCAACTTGGGCGCTGAGTTAGGGCGGCTTCTTGCCTCGCCTTCCTGCCAACAGCGGCCCCCCCCGCACACCCGGGGCTCCCAACGCAAGGGGGGCAAAGGCGCCCGAAAGGGCAAAAACCCACAGCAAATGCCGCAATAAGACGGCGTTGACTGAGTGAGTGGAAAACGAAGTATGATGAACCCAACAACTACTTACGTTTTTAGGAGGTATGAAATCTGAATGGATAAAATACGAGGTACAACAGTTGAGAAAGAGATAAAATCTTGGTTGTTAATTCTCTGCCAAAATAGTGCACCTGGCTGACGCATCTTTAATACATTTAAATTATTTTTTTTACACATCCAATTTAATGCTATTCAAATTTTTAACTGTAATTCTACAATTCACATACTTTCTTGTATTATTTCAAAATTTAAGATTTTAACGAAAAATTAGAACTCGGCCATTCTTTTAAACGTCACTTATTTATCTGAAAAAAATTTTTGGGGGGATTTTTAAAAGTGCTTTTATAAATTGATTAGTTTCAAAAAAAGTTCCCAAAAAAACTTTTTTTAAAACTTGCATAGAACTTTCATGAGCTGTTTTTTTTTTAGAGCAGATATTGGAAAAATTCTATCTTCAACTTTGTAGTTTTGAAATGTTCACTTTTGAAATTTTTAAAAAATCGATTGGTGGGAAAATGATATTAGAACTATTTCTTTGTACATGACCTTTTTTTCACCTTGAAAAAGATCTGATTTGAGGAAGAAATCTTTATCTTTTATATTATAGTCGTAGGAAGACGCCAAAAAAATTGAACGTTTGCAATTTTCGTAAAAGGGTCTTGAACGAAAATGAAATCTACATGATCTCTAAACGCTCTCCGAGAACCAAATTTAATTTAAAACATTTACACGCGTAAAATTTTAGAATCCATTCAGTTTTTACATCCCTTTTCCTATGGTGAATAACCTTAATAATTTATCAAATTTTTTTTCGTCTGAACGAACAACTTTCCGCTCGGCCGACGTAAAGAGGACAAGAAAGGGGGTACTTTTTGGACCAACAAACATGATATCTTCCTTTCATGCCCAAAGATTAACCCCCACAAATGGCACCCAAACTTGATAAATCTTAAAGGCTGAAATTTTAAATGTTTTCCCATGTCTTTTCGAAGGAAGCCCCATTTCGCTGTTGTCAGAAACCCGGGGGGTAATTTTTTGATTCCTTTTTTGCTCCAACAAAAATACTAATATGCGAATTCGATATATTGTATTAAATTTTATTCTGAAAAAAATGTACTTAATTTATTTGTTTAATGTATTTATTCAGGTTTTTTAAAATTTTTCCGGTATGATATTTTAAAAAAGGAAAGGAAAAGAAAACTCTATCAAAAAATTTTAATTCATCACACCAAAATTACAATAATTTAAAAAGAAAATCTAATTTCTATCCAGGTAATTTTTAAATCACTAAATGTCCCCTTAATATTCCAAATTTTTCCCCAAATTTTTCCCTTTATAATTGGTTTTTTTGTTTACGTAACCTAAATGTCTAATGACAGAAGTTTTATCTCCATTCTTCAGAGGTCTGTCAATTGATATAAAAATTTCATCCCCCTTTTAACTTTCCCCGACTTATTCTCGTAAGACACAATGCCCTTGCAATTTTAAGTAAAAAATTCCAAAAATCGCGCCAAATTAAAACGTTACGTTTTAATGAAACTCACCGTGATACATCACTTTGTTGATGTAGTAACACAACCATTTGTTCCTATACCTTTGCCAATATCATACCTCACTATCTTCCCATTTTAATTGTTTATGTCAGGAATCCACTTCTTGAAAAAAACAAAATCAGCCACCCATTAAACGTTTCGTGATCCTTCCGGATTCTAATCTTTCCAAGTATTCGCATTTTTGTACATTACCCCGGGCGTTGCTGAGAAGATTCAAGTAAACAAACGACTACGCTAATGAAAACGAATGGATAACTGTTTCCAAAATCTCAGATTATTCGAGTCCGACGGGGAGGACATGTTTTTTAAAAGAGCGAAACCCACGCAGAACATCTACTTTTATGCAACCAGTATTTCAACTTATTAAAATTTATTTCGTAAAATCACGCAAGAAAGAATAAGCTGATTCCCAGTTTCCCCGGAACCCTTAGGAAAGTTAATTATAACCCCCAATGGGGAATTTTGTTATTTCGATCCATTGAGCAAATGATGAGGGCCCCCTTTTTTGTTTCCCCGACGTAAATTCGCTTCACTTACGTTTTGTTGAACTTTCTTTTGCTTGTAGTGGAAAGACCTTAGGGTATGGTTCTTTTTTGTTAGTTTACAGAAAATAAATCATTCGTTCTTTTTACTTACAAAAAATTTTTTTTTTAAATTGCAAGAAAAACTGTTTTAAAGTTTACCCCTCGTTTTTTTAAAATTTATTTTATTACTATTACTATTACTATTATTATTTTATTATATTGTTATTACTATTATTATTATTATTATTATTATTATTATTTCATCTTAACTTTTAAATAAAGTTGTTGGAAGGATTAAAATAAGGTGTCCCGTGATTTTCCCCATAGTCACAAACAGTTTTGATTTTTTTGACTAAATAAATAAATAAATAATCCCCTGATATACCTAACCCCGAAGTTTCGTCGGACCCATGTAAATCTGAAACAAGATATTGTTTAAAACTATTACAAAGTACTTGGGTTTTAGAGGAAGTGGCTCACGAATATATTTTCTGCTTTTCAATGTTTTTGAAAAAAAGAACTATGGATTTGTTTCAAGAGATGAATCTCAATGAAACCTTTCAGCTATATTATCCCTTTTTACGCACATACCATTTACGCCATTTCCTGTCGCAAAAATACGATTGTTAAAAAAAATTAAAAAAAGAAAATCATATATTAAAAAAATTTTTGGGCATGGATTTTAAAATATAATTATTAATATATTGTCAAAGATAATTTAAAAACAACATTTATAAATAGGGGCGTTTGATGCCCTAAAACATCGCAAAAATGACAATAAAATGCTTTAAAATGCCCAAAAATAGAAAATGACGTAAAATATCTTATAAAAAAGCAGTTCGGATGAACAACTAAGTTTTTGGATACGTTACTGATGTAATCGAGGTTGTTCCTTTCGTTCGACTGAACTCAATTTGCAAACATTTGGTTTAACTGTTCTTCCAAAAATCTCTGTCTTTTCCCGAAATCGTCCAAACCGGCAATGGGTGAATTTGCAAAAATTTACATTTTTCAAGGCTCGCAATTTCAAGCCAACAAATGAATATGCACGGGGAATTCTGTGAAGAACTTTTTTGCATCTAGTAAATTTATTTAAACAAGTACCATTAAATGACTTTAAATATTATGAAATCAAAAATTGCATTACAAATGAAAATGGAAAAAACTGATTTATTAGTTGAAATCAAAAATGAAAAATAATGACCTATAAAATGGGTCCTTTTGTCACAACAAAAAAATAAATTTTTACATAAATGTTGTTCAAAAGGAAAAAAAACATTTCTTTAAAAATCCGCCCCTAGTTATTACCTTTATTTTTCCATATTAAAAAATATTTACATTGGTATAAATATTTCAGATGTGTGAATGTACGTGATGATAAACTGGTTTTTATCTCATTTTTTGTTCCGTACAAAAAAAAGATTTTTCCCATAATCTTATTTTTCAGTTTGACTTTTGTTTTCCCCTTCGGGAAAAAAATATAATTCAAAAATTTTAATTCCCCAAATTAAATTACCCCCCTTTTTTTATCAAGAATTTCGGAAGGGCGTAGTAAGTTTTTGGGATCCAAATGAGTTTGAAAGTTTTCTTTGGAAGTGAAAAAGCCTTCAGCCGCTGATAACGGGACAAGTTTTTTTGGATGAGGAGGAAGGGGGCATCCCATGCTT
The DNA here is from genome assembly GCA_964035755.1 of Teleogryllus oceanicus. Taxonomy (NCBI): domain Eukaryota; kingdom Metazoa; phylum Arthropoda; class Insecta; order Orthoptera; family Gryllidae; genus Teleogryllus; species Teleogryllus oceanicus. Next base: position 23,012,361 of record CAXIVR010000002.1, on the reverse strand, counting down.
CTTTCGAGGTCCACCTTGTCCCTCGTTTTTCTCTGCATAAAGATAGGTACACCAGAAAACGCTAGAATAAAACGTTCTTGGGGATAGGAAACTAAATTCAACTAAAGACAATCATAAGAAAAGATAATTTTCTTATAGAGTAGTTCGAGACAAGATTCTTCGGGTTGCAAAAGCATTAAATCTGATTTCTTTGTAACGTGAATTTACCAACATATTATTTTAAACCAAAATAGTCGAAAACCCACTTGAAATAAATGTTACCCTTGGTTTAAGATCTACTATTTCTGAAGATCAAACGCGTTGAACATCGTCGGTTTTTAACCGAGGGGAATACATGGCATACAGCACTAGCTACAACGTACGTTAAAAGGGAATGCGTTTTTTAGTGGGATTAATGCTTGATGTTGCCAAAAGGAGCGCTCATGCTGCAAGTTAATCTAATGAACGTAACTGAACGAGCGTTAAAGCAACGTTCATGACTCAAGTTTTACATTCAGAATATCTTCCCCACTTCACCCATTGTTACAATTACATTTGAAATTACTTATACCAATTCTCTCCCAATCACTTGTAAAACTACAACGTTGTAAACGTTAAAATTTGGGTTTAATTTGGGGTAATTTTATTTGTTTGAAAAATTAATCATTAAAATTTATTTTTTTTTTTTTAAAAGGGAAATTAAGACAAATTAGAAACTTTACCAAATGGCGGGAACCGCCATTACAATACCCATTTTACCGAGTTCAACCTTTTTGCCTTCTGGGATTCACCCCCCAAAGGCCTCCATCGCCCAAACCCGGGGAAAAGAAAAAAGGTACCCAGGGGGAAAACCCCGAAGGGGGAAAACCCGTCGAAACCAGTACATCACTTATCCGGTTTTTAGACTATTTATTTATTTGGGCGGGCCGGGATTCTCCTTCCAGTGTTTTTTCCCCCACCGCACCTGAAAAAAAACACACCACAGAAAATCGTCCGCACCAACGCCTTCCCAACATTTCCCATTCCCCCTTCCCCCCGCCCCCAATGTGCTTTTTTTGCCTTTCCTTTTTTTTTATTTTAATTTAATTTATTTTTAATTTTTTAACTTTTTTTTAATTAATTTAATTTTTAAATTTTTATAACTTATTTTAATTTATTTTAATTTTTTAAAATTTAAATTTTAAATTTTTAAATTTATTTAACTTATTTTAATTATTTTGTTAATATATATATATATATATATATATATTTTATTAATTTATCTACTTATACTTAACAATTGACTACAATTTATAACTTTTTTTTTTATTTTTTTTTTTTTTATTTTTTTTTTTTTTTTTTTTTTTAAACTACAGAAATTTTCCAATTTTTTTGAAGTTAGCCTTTTTTCCCCAGAATGTTTTGGGCGAGCGTTACGTTTTTATTTAAAAGTAATTTCATTCCCATCCATTTTTCCCCTTTGTTTGGCCCTGCAAATTAAAAGGGTATGGATCCAGTCTTCCCCCATCACCGCAAAGCACACAGATGCCATTACCATTTGAGTCCTTTTAAACACGTTGCATCCACCCCGACCCTGAACCAAGCGTATCCCCCTCTTTCGTCCTTTTGGGGTGTTTAGTAACTTGCAACCCCATAACGGGCCCCCCGGGGAATTGGGAACTAGCGGAACTTTTGGGCCCTTGCGCCAGGGTTTTCGCCTTTTTATCCCCAAAATTATCCAAATTTAAAGTTCTATGTCACGGTTCCCCATCTCCCCATTTCCAGAAAAGTCTCCAACCTGAACTTCCAGTAAGTTTAATTTTTTAAACCCGTAGCGTTGGGTTCCCGTAACTCACCCCAAAAAATCTATTTATAAGTGAGTCATCTGTTCATTAATTTTAAACCAAAGTTTAATGGGTTTCATTTTTAAAAACTTTCCAAATTCCTACACTACCGACCTCTCTTAGGGCTCCCGGGATTTTGGAATCTAGAACCCGGAAAATTTGAAAAATCTGTTTGACGCTTTTTAGTCGACATCCATCCCTCCCCAAATTTTGCCCCATAATTCATTGCTGAGAAAAGGATTTAAACATCGTCTGCACACCCTTTTAAAAAAATTTAACCCGCGCACTGCGCAAAGATTTCTTTGAGGGAATTTTCCTTTATGGCGCCCCACTTGGATTCCCATCCACCCTTAGGAAAATTTTGCCCAAGATATGTAAATGTTTTTTCCGGGCAATCTCCCCCTGAGCGTAAAAACCCTTTCTCCTTTTAAAACCCCCGATAAATCCATTCTTTAAGACAATTACTTTGGTTTTTTAATATTTACTTTTAATCCCAGTTTACTTTAGTTTCAGGATATTTAAACTTTTTTTAAGGGCAATAGTTTCCCAACATAAAACTAAATCATCAGCATATAGTAGTCCGGGGAAAGTTTAGGCCCCCAATTTGGGGAGATGTATCCCCTCCGAACCACGTCAATAAATCGTTTATAAACAAGATAAACAATAGGGGGGAAGAGGGAACCCCCCACTTACGTGATTTTATTTTTTTGCGTTGTACTTCACCGCACCACACGAAAACGTCTTCTATATGCTAAACTTTTAAAAATTTACGTAGACGCCTACCAAAATTTTTAAAAGCTTTCCCATTTATAGAGTCGCCATTTCGAAATCTACAAACTGAAATAAGTGGCCCGTTTACGCGGCCCCGCTTTATAGGGATCCAACACGATATTGCTTCAGAAGCCTCCAAAACCGCTTTAATTCGATATTTTACTGTGCTTTTTCCCCCCATTCAAGTCCCGTTGGTATTTTAAAAAATATTTCCCGCCTGGTAAAAGTATCCCCGGGTAATTTTGGGGCCAAAAACCTTTTTTCTTAAAGACGGTTGGAGGATCGTACTCCAGTTTCTGGGTGATCCAGAATCCTATCATTAAAAAATTTAAAACTTGGTCTATTTCCACCGAAATAAATTTTGGAAGCCGTCCGCGCCGCCTGCCTTCTTATTCATGGATAATAGCCCTTTCACCCCTTCCCGGTTATCGGGTTTGCTAATTCAGGGAAACCCGGTCCGTGATAATATATTCCCCGTTTTTTCGCATTTCGAGGGGCCCCCAAAATGCCCCGCGTCGGGGGAAATTGCATTACACACTTTTATTAAGGGTCTTATAACGTCCCAAATTGATTTATTATGATTGTTTTTTAAACCTCTTTCTTGTGCCACCCCCGCCAAGATTTTTTGATTTCTTTTGGGCCTCGTATTGCCTACGAAAAAAGTAACTTTTCTCGCTTCCCCGTTCCATGTTTTTGGGAAAATTTTAAGGGACATTCTTCACGCCTGCTCCCCGCCCCTCCTAAACCATCCCCCGGTCACCTTTCCCCTTCCCCCCCCTTCGAGCCCTCCGCCGGAAAGAGTTTCCTTTTTAAATTTTTGTTGCCTTTCCCGGGGGACGCTCCTCCGGCCCACCCTACCGAGTTTAAAAATAGCCTCTGCAAATTCCGTCCTTTTCCTCTTCCCCCTATAAACCCTCGTCTTGCATTTTAAATTTGTTCTGCCTGAATGCCTGGGCAGTTCAGGATTTTCGAAATGAACCACACAGGCAAATGGTCGGATTTTGCCCGAATTCGATTCCAAAATCTAATAAATTGTTTATTCTTTCATGGGCAACAGGCAAACTATTTCCTCCCCCACCACTAATAAAATTTGTTCCTTCAGTATCCTTTCCATAGTTCCATTTAAGATTTCGGGAAAAACTCCGCATAATTTAAAATTCCCGACCCCTCATTATTAGACTGGTCTTTGCTTTTTTTAAATTAAAACTCTTTTTTGATCGAACTCCAAAAAAACTTCCCAGACCAATTTAGCATTCATGTCACCTAAGACAGTAAACGATTCGGGTACCTTTTCTTCCCAAAGAGTCTAAGAAATTATTGATTTCACCAAAAATTTTGGAATAATAACGAGCCCTTGGGGGACGGATATAAATACAAAGGGGGGTCTGTATTTTTCATTATAGTCAATACAAAAAAAATTGGATTTGTTGTAATTTTAAAAAAATTGACTAACCATCCCGAAAAACCCCAACACCTGGGACCATTTCCCTCTTTGTTTTTGTTTCATATTTAAACAGACACATTTAAAAACTCACCCTTTCCCCCAAGTTTCTACGAGACCCAAAAAAAAACAAAATGTTTTAAAATTTCCCATGGAAGCTTGATTTGGCTTAGAGCCAGACCTTTTATGTTCCAACATCCCATTCTTAAAACCTATTCCCCCCTATTTTGACCTGTGGGGCCGACCACCCCGGGGCTTCCGCGGCCGGGCCGCGCCACGCCCCCGTAAGAGGTCCTCGCCCAGGGGCGCCGCCCGGGGTCCGGGACCGGAGGCCGTGGCCCGGCGGGGAAAGTGAACCCACCGCCGACCCCAACGCAACGAGACCCTGCCCCGATGCCGGGGTCGGGGCGTCCGCGCCGCCCCCACGAGGCGCCGGGGGGCGGGGCGGCCACGGCCGAAGGCGGGGCGGGGCGGCCGGGGCGCCCCTTTCCCGGGAAGGGGGTTTTCCCCCCACTGGGGGTTTTGCCCCCCGCCGAGTTTCCGGCCCCGTCGCCCGCCCCCCACGCCCGCGGGCGGCCCCCAGCCACCCCACGAGTGCGCCGACAACGCCGGGCGAATCGACGCCGCTTTCCGCTCGCCGCCTCCGCAAATGCCCGGGTCGCGTTTTCCCCACTGCCCCGCTGAAGTCCTCCGGGGCCCCCGCCTTCCGGGAGATACTCCGGGCCGCAGCAGCCCTCCCCCTTCCCGAAAAAGGCCGCTTTGGGCCCCAACATATTTCCCTCCCGCGCCGCCCCGGGCGCGCCTGATATCCTGGGTCCAATGACCCCAGTTTCCCGCAAAATCCGGATACACCTCCCCCGAGTCCGCCCGACTCGTTCCGTTTTTGGGATGCCAAAAAGAAGGCGGCGCGACGGTTCTGGGAATCCCCCCGAACCCCCCGCTGTTTGGGTGTCTGCAGCGACGCACAAGTTTTGCCGAGTAACCCTGGTGAACACACGATTCTATAAAAGTTTTGGGGGCTTTTTGATAGTCTGTGATTCGACGGTGGGGGGGGACAGCTCCACCCCAGACGCCAAAGCACCGCCATCACCGCCCGCCCAACACGCTCGCAAGGAGTCCCAGCCCCGCGCTGTCCCCGGGGACCGCCACCGCGGCAGGTAGCCCCCCCCCCATCGGCCGATAGCCGCGCCACGTCCGTCGACACCATCCCCGCAGGAAGGTTAGTCACGTCCGCTCGGCTCGCGACGGCAGAGACTATTGATAAATTTTTGTTTTATAATTTTGAAATTGATAAATTTTGTAAGTGCAATTAGTAAATTAGGCCGCTTTTGTATACCCCAGAAGAACAGGGATCTTCTTTTTTTATCAACCGATCTGGCCGAACCAGAAACAACACTGAATGGTAAATGTCATCCAAAAAGATTTACGAGTCAGCATGAACTACTGCAGCGTACTCATCTTTGTTGGCAAAAAATCATGCGGCTTTTTTTTGTGGGTCCCCCTAACGCCACCAGCGGCCCCGAAGGTTCTTCTCTTTATGCAAACCGAAAGCAAAAATGCAATGAACGGGTGGAATTACAATTGATTTGATTGCGCTGGTCTTGGGGGGAAAAAAATTGATAAAAATTTTCCCTTTGTTTTGTGTTATTTTGAACTTTTTAAAATTATTTAAAAATGCAGTACAATTTAGATAGTTCGTTGCAAAACGTTAAGGTTAAGAAATAAATTTGTGTTAAGGATATCCTTTGATCGGGGGTATGGTGTAGGGGCGATTTGTTTGAACGGGCAGAGGACAGAGGACAGACGGGCGGACAGACGGACAGACGGGCGGACAGACGGACAGACGGACAGACGGACAGACGGACAGACGGACAGACGGACAGACGGACAGACGGACAGACGGACAGACGGACGGGCGGACAGACGGACAGCGTATTTCCCGGAAAAAAATTTGGGAAAGTTTTAAAGTTCAAAGTTTTTGCAATTACGATTTATATTAACTTCACTATCCTGTCCGCCTCATTTAAGTCTTCATTAACGTCATTTCTGAATGGGAAGTCATCTCCGTATTCAGTATTCGCCTCTACCCGAAAACGTCGTCTCACGTCGCCTAAACTCAGTCTCGACGGAAAAATCTCTGCCTTTGAGCATAGAAGCTCCTCCGAGAGTATATAAGCTCATTCTTTTTGATATTTCTCTCCGTACGAGTAAAGCTGAGCTCTGCAGCTTTGCTGTCTTTGACATGAAGACGGACTTTCAGTCGTAATTCTTCTTGATATCATCCTCGACAAGGCACTGCTGCCTTCGGCAGCTCTTCGACCGGCAGATTTTGGTATGTGGGTGCTCAGTTACGTTTTATTCGTACTTTAGACTCTAGCAATCTATATATTGCCTTCAGGAATCTTAGTTCTGTGCTTCAGCAGCATTTATGAGTTTCTAGAGTGTCAGTACTGAATGTCAGTACCTCTACATCGGTACATGCTGTACTGCATTTATCTTCCCGTCCGACTGTTGGATTGATTGATTGATTTTTTCGTGTTTCTGGGCGCGTCATATGCTGTGGTCATTAGTCCCGTTAGTGTAGTGTATGTTTTTTCTCGGGAGAATGCGGTGATCTTCCCCCACTGGATGGCGAGATACGGCTCCAACCTACCGTCGGCTAGTGGGGTTTCCCTCAACCAGGATTTCTCCAAGCGGGGCACCTGCCCCAGTCGGACAAGCTCTGCCCCCCGACCGGTCTCCCGGAATATGTGGTAGTGTAGTGCATGTTAGTGTAAGTGTGTGTGTAAGCGGAGATGATAGGACAAGGAAGAGGAAGGACAGATCGCGCGCGGTCCGTGGCCCGTTTGGTAAGGTACTTCTCCGGCATTTTTCTTGGTGTTGATCGGAGAAACCACAGAAAACTTCCGATCAGAGCAGCCGGCCTCTGAATTCTCCTCCAGACAGCGACTGAATTCGACTCAGCTGAAAAGCTGGGGTCGAAAATCCTGCCGCGGTCGGACTCGAACCTAGGACCTCCCGGTCAGAGGTGCTGCAGTGACATCAGTTGATGCACTGAGCTACCGCTCCCGGTCCAACTGTTGGAAGTTGGCCTCCTGAGCAGCTACTTTTGATTTGTACTACCACTTGTTAGTACGTGTTCGGTACTGCGGTCCCGTTTCAGTTCTGCATACGCGCCTGACAATCACTTGACCCTGTGGAAGCTTGCATTCTGGGCGGTATAACGCAGAGGTCTACCCTTTACATTACCTGCGACTGATACGATTTCGACATACAAGCTTCACTCTCACCCTTCGTGCCGTGTCTGACCTGTGAATTGACATGCCAGGAACTGAACAATTACGATTCACCAGAATAAGAGAAGCATTAGTTTAAAGCTTTCATCTATGTCAAGTTTTATGCTCCTGTTTCATTTCATTTGTCTCAAGATATTTGTATATTTAATTCATTCAGAGTTATAATCAACTTTTATTTGTAACTTTTGTGTTTATAGTTTAATAAATAAATAGCTTGTGCAATGTTAATCTTCAAAATTCTCCCGAATTTGGATGAAAATCCGTTCCCTTCCCTAACCAGCGCCATTACTCCCCCCGGGCAACTCATGTTCTGGAGCGCCCTAAAATTTCCTTTATGTGGATAAGGGACCTATTCAGTCCGCGACCGCAAGTTATCGCCTGAATTTAAGTACCAGGAACTGAACAGGTTTGTACATCAGAATACGAGACGCATTATGTAAAACGTATTCATCTACATTCATTTTCATATCAGGTGCCCAAGACATTTGAACAAACAATTTTGTCATAATCTAAGTTCAGTTGGAATCATTATAATTTCACAGTGTCTTCAATGAAAATTCGTTTCCTTTTCTCTGCAGCATCTCCCTCCCGGAGAACTCCAGGCCCGGCACGGTGTTCAAATTCCTGTGGGGCGTTAAAATTCCTGAAGGGACTTGTTCAGTCCGCTACGGCAACCTCTCGCTTCGAAGATTATTCGCCTCCCTCTCTGTACACGCACATTACACTACGAATACGTGTAAATACAAAAACACTATTTAATCGTGTGAGTTACTAATCGCGAATTTACAAAAGATGGAAAGCTAATTGAATAATATTCGGTCGTTTTGAAACAAACTTTCCCCCAAAATTACTTTTTTACTTCTACAAACGGTTATTTTTCAAACATGCAATATGTTCTTAAAGTTTAATTTTTATTTTCTCATACATACGTATGTATATATGGAGAAATGTACACAAAAGATAGAAACTTATGAAGTTCTATGGTGAAAAGTGTCGATTGTTTGACAAACACTGTTCTCATGGTCGAGAGGGGCGGGCGAGCAAGAGGGGGGGCAAGCGAGAGGGCCGGCTGGGAGAGGGGCCGGGTGGGCGAGAGGGGGCGGGTGGGCGAGAGGGGGCGGGTGGACGAGAAGGGGGGGGGGTGAGAGGGGGCGGGTGGGCGAGAGGGGAGGGCGGGCGAGAGAAGGCGGGTAGACGAAAGGGGAAGAGACAAATGAGTGAAGGGGCAGGGAGGGCAGGGCGAGTGGGAGGGGCGAGCGGGCGCGAGGGCCGGCGGGCGGACACGACGAGGGTGATTAACAGAGTCTGTCGCGCTGTCCTCCGCGGGCGACGCCTGAGGTCGAGCAAGGCTTGTTAACGGCGCCATCGTTAGCTCTCGCGAAGCTCCCGCTCCGCGGGCGAGGAGTTGCCGAGAGGGCCTCAGAAATAGGGTTGGGACGACTGAGGGCATAGGCCTACCGGGCGATCGCCCGAGGCCTACAAATCGGGGGGCCCGATCATGAGATTAACGGAAAAAATAGTAAAAAATTGAAAAAGAAATTAGATCTCCAGAAAATCATTATCGTAATTTTATAACTCGCAGAACAGTAGTCTGATATTTCATAATTATTTTTGTTTTTTAACCTTAAATAAACATTATTTATAAGGTAGAACTCATTGCAATATATCCTAACACACCCACCTACTACCTTCCTCACGTGGTGTGGGAGTGATAGAATGAATGCTCGTGAAGCAAGCTTAAAATTCTCAGGAAGCAGGATGAGAAAGGTATGAGAAAGGCCTGAACCCTTGACACAATGAATAAGATAAAATACGAATAAAATGAGCATATATTCGATGAAAAAAGAAAGCAAAAAAAGGCAAACCAAAAAATTATGCGTCACCTCGACTACCTGAACACACTTTCACCAATTACAATTTACAATTTGCTCAGTCCTCTGTCTGAATTTTCATTTTCCAAATTATTTAACTCTTTTTACTCTCTAGTTTTTCCGTGCACGGCTTTTAAAATGAGTTTTACACTTGTTTCAAGGAATCCCGTTCACAGGTGCTAGCCTTGGGCTTCGAGCTCACTATAACACTGTGAACTTTAAAGGAAAAAAAAACAACAATAAAAACATAACATACACGTTACTTAAATCTGACCCCTTTACATATCACAGAAAACAATTACTTTTAACACAATACAATCAACTGACTTTTTCAGATAACATCAACTGTACAACATGTGAAAATAATGAATCATTTATGTAAAATTGTACAAGTTATGGCCTCTTTGAATGAATTTAATGACACGTGCAGTATATGAACTTGAAACTGCCTCTCACATCATTCGGTATACTTCTCCTACCTATTCTGGACTTTTCATCCACTTTTAACACGAATTGTCGTGTATTTACCGCTATTCTCTTTCCCCAACTGATCGTCGCATAAAAGTTGCCAGTTCTTTTACCTCAACAGCTCCGCATCGCTCGCCTATAGCTAAATTTGGGGATTTTCTGCCGCTCGCACCGCGTTGCCACTCTTCTTCGCTTGCTGTCCCACGACATTCCCAGTTTCCTTCCTTCAAACACTGGACTCCGCTAAGCCTCCAATTTCCACACCCTTCTCCCGTACTCCGGACTCGGACGATTCTTGTTCCAGTCCAAATCTCTCACACCTACGCTTCGTGGGGTCGTCCTGCTTCTTCTACCGCGCCTCGTACAAGTTCGTTTGCGCTTCCAGCCTCGAATAATTAATGTAGCTAAAATTATGCTTTAAATGCTCGGCCTTCCTACCACACTTTGGGCATGTGTGGTCTCAGCGTGCCATATGAGATGCTGTATTTAGTTAATGTCCTACTGCGCGAATGTGTCTACTGCGCTACTATGTCTGTATTTATGACGAGGAAAAATATATATATATAAATATATAATCAAACGTTGCTAGTCAGTTCCTAGAGGCACCTAGACGTGCCACATGTTTAATGAATGGATTAACCTAATTTAAGGCATCAGTGTTTGACTTGAGTATCTATTATTCAGTTTAGGTATGAAATAAGCCTATCAGTTGAAAAACGTTTCGGTGGTCGCCCAACTTTCTTTTCTTTATGTGTTTTATTTTGAAGGTACAACAGTGTTTGTATATTTTCGCGCACTTACCGCATAATAATTGAAATAATATCTCAAAATCATAAATTTTGGTTATATATAAAAGTCCCAAATGTTTTGAAATGAAAATGATTTGAGCACTGAGGGAAGCATTATGAGGTTAGATTCATAAACTGGTAAAGTTACTTTTCAGTCTCACTCTTTACACAACAGTTGCATATCGAGATTCAAAAGATAAAGATTTGATGATGTTGAAATTACTTTATTTTCACCAACGACTGGGCTTAATAGAGAAGAGAAAGGCGATGTAGAAGGCACAAATAATATGTACAGGCTTTCTAAAATAATATTAAGATCGACAATTGAAGTCAAAAATAAGAAACATTCCCCTGAAATGGTGTTGATCTGTTTTATATTGGAAGCCAAATTATTTCTTGAATAACATGTGCAGTACCAGCACACAATGGTTTTGAGGCTGTGGAAGAATATTATATAGCGTAATATTAGCATTATAACTCATATAGTTTCTTGATACAAATTTCATTTTTTAATTTTTTTGATGGTACGGGGGGGATACATTTCATTATTCCAAACTGATTTCACAATTTGATGTGGTCAAATTAATGTGTGTAATTTACATTCACAGTGAGTCACGTAACTTTAGAACTTCCTGAAGTTTTGGAACGGTTGAAGAAATTGCAATGCAATGCCAATAGGAGTGCATGAGGGAATGGGGCTACCAGGAATGGTTAATGGAACTATACATACACCTTAAGTCTGATGATGAACGTAAAAAGACTCTAAAGACTGTTTTTTTTGTATAAACAACCTGTAACAAGTATTGTATTGCAGCCTCCGGGTCAATGACCCCCATCACGATCTGGTTTTTCGTCCAGTTTCCCTGATCCATTGAGCAAATGCTGAGATGACCCCTTGTTTTGCTTCTGGACATAAATGTAACTTCATTTTCTGTGCACGTCTTCTAGAATTCAGTGGGAAATACAATTATCCAAATTATCGTTTCCATGTTGTCGCGGCAGCAAGTATTATGCCGAAGGAGAACGTGGATAAGAGACAAAATTTATTGCCTTTTTATCCTTGAAAATAGATTTTATTACAAGGGATATTTTTTTTTCAATTTTAAGTAGTATATGACTTAGTGTAGAGATCACAGAATTTTGAAAATGTGCACCCAATTCACTTTTCCCCATAGCACGTCATACGCAGTTTTTAACTGCTTTTTTGACGTAAAATAAAAACGACTAATCCAATAATATACGTACTGTCATATACTATATAAGCATTTTTTTAATAATTTTGATTATATTGCGACTCGTTTTTGAATGATTGATTTTTTCGTGTTTCCGGGCACGTCAACTGCTTTGGTCATTAATTCCGTTAATGTAGTGCATGTTTTTTCTCTAGAGATGGCGGTAATATTGCCTCGCTGAATGGCGAGATCCGTCGCCGACGTACCGTCGGCTAGTGGGGTTTCCCCTAACCAGGACTCTCTCACCAACGGGACACCGCCCAAGCCGAGACAAGCTCTAAGCTCCCGACCGGTTTCCTGGAATATGTGGTAGTGTAGTGCATGTTAGTGTGTGTGTGTGTGTGTGTGTAAAGGGGGAGGATAGGACAAGGAAGGGGAAGGAAAGATCGCGCACGGTCCGTGGCCCGTTTGGTAGGGTACTGCTCCGACATTCACCTGGTGTTGATCGGAGAAACCACGGAAAACTATCGATCAGAGCAGCCGGTCGCTACAATTCTCCTCCAGACAGCGACTGAATTCGACCTAGCTGGAAAGCTACTGCCAAAAGTCCTGCCAACGTCAGGACTCGAACCTAGGACCTCCCGGTCAGAGGCGCTGGAGTGACATCAGTTGATGCACTGACCTACCGCTCCCGGTTTTTGCGACTCGTATTTAACGGATATTTTGTATGTGACATTCCGCCACACAAGGTCACGCAGCGCTCCCCTTGCTAGCGCGCGCTTGGGGAAGAAATGTTGAGCACAAAAAATTCAAAATTACTCAAAACATGCTTCCATTTGAAAAAATAACAACAATTTATCTTAATATCTTGTAAGCTGCAAGTGATAAAATAGAAATGAATACATGCATCAATTCGCCCTATTCCGTCATACAATTCCGTGAAAATTGAGTTGCAATAACTTCAACGGTTCAAAAACAGCAGGGGGTGCTAAAGTTACGTGACTCACTTTGTATCTTGAATTTGACCTTTGTAATTGTATATCTGAAATATATCTTAAATTGTCATTAATTAATTGAGTTTAACATGATAATCAAAAAACTTACATCAGTGAACATGTCTATTATTGACAGGCAGACGGATAAAAATAGTCAGTCCACATTAGCATATTTGAACTTTGAACTACATTTTCATTAAAGGACACTCTCGTATTTTCAGGTAAAGTTTTTTTCTCCTCTATTTCGTTTACTTTTTTCCTTTATGCGCTTAGGAGTTATTTTCTTTTAATTAAAAAATAGGGACAAACTGTGATCCGATCATAAAGCATACATAAATTCCAACGTACACTTAAAAATCGGGAGAACCCCGTAAAAATCGAGACTTCTTGACACCGTAGTGTTCCAGAATCCCATTACTCGCCGAGTCACGCTGGCTGGCCTATTCGCTTTCCGTCTTTCAAGGGGTTTTGCTCTTTCTCATGCTCGTCCTCTCTCTCTCTCTCTCTCTCTCTCTCTCTCTCTCTCTCTCTCTCTCTCTCTCTCACACACACACACACACACACACACACACACACACACACACACACACACAAACACGAAAAAACACCCCAGGGGAATTTTCTACCTTTAGCAGTGCCAGAGACGCTTTGATGGATGAAGATCACGGAGGTCTCCACTAATTGGTGACGACGTGGAAATTATTTTTTGGAATGGCGTTTTTCCCATGGTCTTCCGCCCCGTTTCTTATCTTTTTCTATCAGAGCTTTATCTTCCTCTCTTACTTTTCTTGTTTTGTCTGGTATTCGTCAACTAGTAGTGTACTTCTCCGAAGTCTAGGCAAATGTTTTTAAAATTAGCTTCCTTACATGTAATTTAGAGATAACAACCCTCTGTTTCAAAATATTGTGTTTTTGTCCATAAAACATACGTTTTCTTTCATCCTTGAAGCGAGAGAAATATTGATGGAAAAATGTCTGACTTATGAATGCCAGATCCCCTCAGAAGGTTATTTTTCTTCATACATCGAATATGTTGATAATACTTTCCTCCCCATTAATCCACCTGTCGCGTTTTGAAGGTGTCACCGTCTGGTTCAAGATAATTCACGAATAGGAAAATGTGAGATATTTGAATTTCGCGGTCAAAAACCAACCACAGGTCACTCGGAGGCTCCGATTGAAAAGGCTGGAAACAATCGGAGGAAATTCTATCACTCAGTTGCCAGCTCTACTCTGTTTAGGTCCTCGAATCCACTCGCCCGCCCTGCCACCGCGGTCTCCGCGCTCTGAAGGCCAGGGCACGAATGTCGCCGTACAAATTGAAAAATGTAGAGTATGTTCGGTCCAACTACTTTAATTTATTTATCTAAATAAGTTACTCTAAAATGTCGTCTAAAAGAGTGAAAACAGTGTAACGTACGGAGGACAAGTGCAATCATTCCACATTTTTATGTTCTCGCGACGGAATAAAGAGACAGTTATATGATGTTACCTTAACCTCCAACTCAATACTCATTGCTCCTTTCCACAAGTTTCCACCCCCTATCGCGTCTCCGAACCCGCCTCTGCGAGTTCTAGACTGTATTGTGATTCCGAGCACGTCAACTGCTAATGTTTTTAGTCCCGTAATTGTAGTGCATGCTTTTATCGCGAGAGGTGGTGGTGATCTTGTCCCACTGGATATTAGGTGCCAACCTACACCCGCGAGATTTTCACCGACATGGTATCTCCCACCAGGGCAGCAATGGCCCAGCCAGGACAAGGTATATACTCCCGACTCGACTCCCCAACTTGTGGAGCAGAGTAGTGCATGTAAGCGTAAACGTGTGGAACTAAGGAGAGAAGACAAGGCAAGGGGCGGGGCAAGGCAAGACCGCACGGAATATGTGGGCGGTTTGTTAGATTACTGTTCGGCATATGGATCAGAGAAGCCACAAACACTCTCTGAGCAGCCTGATGCTAGAATTCTCGTTCAGATAGCGACTAAATCGACCTGCCCATGTAGCTAATGCCAAAAGTCCTGTCACCATCGTGACTTGAGTTCTAGAACATCCTGGTCAGAGGCACTGCAGTGACATCAATTGGTCCTGCGAGTTCTCCTTCCGTGCCCCGTATCTCTCTTCCAGCTCGTCGCTTTTACTCTTCCCATTCCACCGTCCTCATACTATCCGCTGGTCGCCTCCGTTTCCATTCCTATACTCCCCGTTTTTCACACTCCTCTCCACAATTCTCCCCGCTTCTCACTTATTCGCCCTCCCCAATGCGACCAGGAGCGGTGGCTCAGTGCATGAAGTGTGACTGCAGCGCCTTTGACTGGGAGATCCTAGGTTCGAGTCCCGACGGCGGCAGGATTTTCGACATTAGCTTTTCACCTAGGTCAAATTAAGTCGCTGTCTGGAGGAGAATTCTAACAGCCGGCTGCTCTGATCGGTAGCTTTCCGTGGTTTCTCCGATCAACACCAGACGAATACCGAAGCATTACCCTAAAAAACGGGCCACGCGCGATCTTTCCTTCCTCTTCCTTTTTCAATTCTCATCCCTTATACACACACACTAACATGCACTACACTACCACATATGCCGGGAGACCGGTCGGGAACTTAGAACTTCTCTCGGCTGGGGCGGTTCCCCGCTGTTGGGAGATACCTGGTCGATGAAAACCCGTTAGTCGACGGTAGGTCGGCACCGGATCTGGCCATCCAATGGGGGAAGACCACCGCCACCTCCCGAGCAAAACACACGCACTACACTTCCGAGATTAATGACCATAGTCGTTGATGCGCGCGGAATCACTAACAATCAATTAATCAATTCCCAAAGCGACACGTCCCTCGCCTTCGCTCTAACCCAATGTTTTCCGTAGCTTTCCTATCCTCTGCTCCTTACAGCGCCTTTCTCGACTCTGCGACTTCTCTTCCATAGGGCTTCATAGACGGGCGCGGAACATCCGCTGCCTACACAGAACGTCCGCAGCGGAAATTTCGCGTCATCTGTTGGCTTATGTGCAGATTGAGACCTGCGCGACAGGCGAACGGCGCGGCAGCGGATTGGCAGCGTTTTATTCCCTTCGGATTTCCATTCGAGGTCGGACGCACTTTTCTGCTGCCACTACAGTTTCGCTGTGGAAACCAGGGCATAGACTCCTCAAATATCGAATATTTTTAGCTCTGATCGGTAGTTTTTTTTCCTTTAGTCAGTGAATCTGACATGACAGAACGGTCATAAAAAATCTTCTAGTCGTGTTTAGTAATTTAATTAATTTTAATTAAACTTAAACTTCGATTTTTAAAAAAAATGTTGCGTTTAAAATTCTGAACATTCTACTAATGAAAATTTTCAGTATATTTATAATTCTATGAAATCTTTGAATGCAAATACTAGTACTTCTTCGGGTGAGATAGCATCATTTTTTTTTTTTTAAAAAATTAAAAGTTATCATTCTTTGTGCAGCAAGGTGAAAAATTCTCCATCTTTTTCTTTTATAGGTAAAAATCACGGACGCCTTTTCTACGTTTTCTAAAGAGATATTAACAATTTGCGGGATAATCGTAAACAAAGGAAAAAATACCATAGCGCATGTCCTTCAAAAACTAACCAAGAGTCTCCTGGCATTTGTAACCCCTGCACGAATAGAAGCGAGCGCCTCTTCTGAATGGGATGAAAACTGTCGCCAACGCTGATTCATAATTGACGCTCCGGTGTGAACGGACCCGTTAATCCCAGCGCCGCGTCTTGCGCGGAACATTCCGCGCCGCATTTGCTGCGGATCTTCCGCACCGGTCTGTGGGAGCCTTCACTTTTCTCTCCGCTTCTCTCGCCGTGCCGTCGTCACCAAAACCAATCCCCCTTCCCACCCTGGGGTGGCGGCGGCAGCGTGGGTGATGACGACGGCGGCGGGGGGAGGGCGGACCGCCTCGTGACGGAGCCGCAGCGCTCGAGGGAGCTGCACCTCTAATTGGGGACGGGGGGTGATCCAGGGCGCACTCAAACGGCTCCCACGCCCCGCCCCCCTCCCCGCCCCCCGCCCCGCGGCCGCGCTCACCGCGGAATGCGCGCCGCCAGCCACGCGCCCGCCCAATTAATTGGCAGGCAAAGCAAGCGAGCGAGCACGGCAGGGGGCCATTCCTAGTGTTAATTGGCTTTGTGTTGAGAAATAGACGCACTTCTTTCAATTTGTTGGTCCAACAGTTGCTTTAAATGATTACTAATACTAAAATTGAAACTTGTAGTTCGTACAATGATTTTGAAATATAAGTATCAGAATCGTAAGAATGAAAATCGCCCACAGAATATATTGAAAGGTTTTTTGGCATTTATTTTATGCAACCAAATACCAAAAGACTTAAAATACCCCAATCTCAACCACAAAGAATATACCAACAAAATTAAAACTTGGCTGCAGATAAACAAACCTATGGTTTGACAACCATCAGCAGTGTGTGCAAAACTCTATGTATATAACGAACTCTATGTATGTATTGAACTCTCTGTTTATGTGTTAATTGACATCATATTAACATAATCTGTTTAACTCTATATATGTGATGAACTATATGTATGAAACGAACTTCTGCTTATGTATCAATTGACATCAGATTTACATAATCTGTATTTACGCTTTGTATGTAACAAACTCTCTGCTTATGCATTAATTGACATCATAATAACATACTCAGTATCATCTATATTAATCTGTTTGATCTGTTTTAATTGTAAGTGAATTGTATGGGAACCAGATGTTAAGTCCCGGACTTATCTGGACCCAAAACTAAAGAAAAGTTAATAAATTACAATTACAATTACAATTATTATTATTATTATTATTATTATTATTATTATTGTTATACAAACGAGGCCCTCTATTACTGAATCTATCTTCTCGGTGGACGTGGGAATATTTGTCATTGACAAGTATTTATTTGTATAGCAATAATACTTCTTATACGTTTTTAATATAATAATTTGTTACTAACTCATGAGTTCAGTCGTAATGTGTGTACATAATATGCGTGGTATACTTATAAAGTTCTATAATACAGAGTTGCGGTATATTGAATTCAGATGAATGATGGTAAACAAACCCACATTACCTTCGTTGGTACTTTCAGTATATGAAATGTATCTCATTGTTTTACGCTGTCATACGTGTGTGAATCGACTCTACCGATGCGAATAAATTCCCTTTGACAAAATTAACTGATTTGTGTGAACGTGCATAAAATTGTGCAGTGTAGGAATTCAGGGATTTATATAAAACAGCACATCCTGTTTACCGAGATTAAATTTCGTATTGAAAACCTCACTAGCTTCATAACGATTGAAGTGCAATATGATTTTTTTTCGGACGTTTCCTCGTATTAAATATTGTATTCATATATACGAAGCTAAACACGTTTTCGGAAGAAAATGCATTGGAGTCTCAGAATAAATATTACATAGTTTTGGGGTATGTAGATTGATTGATTAGTGAATTCCGAACGCGTCAATTGCTAAGATCATTAGTCCTCTAAGTGTTGTGCAGGTTTTTATCGCAGAAGTTGGCGGAAATCTCCCCCGATTGGATGGTGAGATCGTCGAACGGTAGCCACCTAGTGAGGTTTTCTCCAACCAGGTATCTCCCCCCAGCGGGGCACCTCCCCAGCCGGGGCCAAGCTCCAAGCTTCCGAATGATCAAAATAGGGAATCCACAATCGAATAAGATCACTTTTGTCGATGATCATAATGTAGTGGAAAATTTTATAATATTTATTCGGCGACACCATGTACTATAACTGATCAGTTTAAGAAAGATAACGAAATGAACCTGAATTAAAATATACGGGGAATTGGATGTGGTTGACATCGGATTTGGATTTAAAATTTTTCATATTTGTTTGAAAACCTGAGGAGAGTTCGAACTTCACGTATTGAGATATACAAAATTTTCTCTACATTAATATCTGCCAAAGATCTTAGCGTCCGGCTTGCTGGGTCAATGGGTCACGATATATTATAATCCTTATTACCTTTATAATGGATTATAGGATCCGCTGTCTATACAGCGCAGCTGGGAATCTGAAATAGAATGATTCTATTCCTAGTCCATTTCTGTTTGGATTGACTAAATGAAAGATCACTTTCTTTTCTAAAGAACAAAATTTAACAAAGTTTATTGTTACCTTTTAGCAAACAATTCGTTGATTCCCTCGTAGACTTCTCAGTCGAAATATCTTGCGAGCTTGCCGTAGTCCAAAGTCCCAAGAAATCCTCTTCTGCCCCTATAGTTATAGCTGGTTTCAAACTATCAAAATTATCAGTCCCGATTACGTACTATGACATAGTCCCGAACTCGATTACCACTCCCGACAAAGTCCCAATTTGTGCATCAATATTACTTCCACATGCAGTATCTGCAATATCTTTTACTGTCCTTAAAATTTCACGATCTGATAACCCGATTCTGACTATCTGTATTATACTCGTTCCCTCTCACGAACCTACGATCAGTTCAGAAACGCGATGCCGGTCAGAATGAAATCTTCCTGCATGATTCACCCTCGAAGACTTCGTATTAAACTACCTTCCTCTTTTTCATAACATTTAATCGTCCTTCTCTCACCCAGCCAATCCATACGTTCGTTATATGTTGGGTAGCTGACCTTTGATCGTCTAAACTTCTTCGCCCAATCCCAAATTTTCTACTTTCGGCACCCACCTCTTAATGCATTTACAAAAAACAAAAACTAGATTGTTTATTCACGGTCGTTGCTAAGTCCTTGCTCTCGTGATATTTCCTAATGCATGTTCCACCATATAGTCTAGAAATAAATGTTAGTTTATTTTCATGTGACATATCGGTATGTCACAGTATGTAATTAATGACCATTGAAAACCATATTCTTATAACATAAACGTTTCTTCATGGAACCCAATATAGTCAAATGTTTTGAAAATCTAACTTGCAAACTCATCATTAGTTTATTCATCAACACTTGTCGCGTTGCTACACAACATTAGTGAAATTGTTTTTACTCCATCGAAAAGCACGATACAACTAATTTTTTAGAGTTAAACATGGATTTCCTGAGTTTCTATTTTCATCTACTTTATTTACAGAATTGCGAATAGGGCGTTTGACATTATATAAAGGAATAGTGGCATGGTCTCCCGTGAAATTTCTATCCAATCTAATCAAAGTAAAATTGAAATTGTACCAATCTGCGTTCAAATGAAATCCAAGATTTATTGGTTTGTTTATTTTGTAACCGCCCATATGTCGATTCCATTGATTTTTGAGAAGCAAACGAGAACGTCAAGACACGAGAAGATACAATTATAGTGTTATCGAATTGCAAGAGATCGCGCCAGCAGTAATGGTATCCCTTGCGAGAATATATTAAAGTTTCTGAACGCACTCGCGTAGAATGGAACGACAACCAATCAAAAATCACCCTTGAAAATATCAGCACTAGCGCAAAGCACCGCTACGAAAAGCTCTCTCTTTTGCTGCCGACCGCCTATCTGGTCGCACCGAAAAGGTTCGTGTTGGACGGAGAGGAGAATTGGCCGTATTTCGACGATAAAAAGCTTGAAAGAGGTAATTCGTCTTATCATGTTCAAATAACGATACCATGTATGAGAGAATTGAGAATTTTAAATCATGACTATTCTGATAAATTCACGTGAACCAATTACGTAAAAATCTACTATTTTTCTATCAACGAGGAAATAATATATTTCAACGTTCAACAACGTATACTGAAGTAGAAAGCATGTGCTACAGGAAATGTTTCTTTCTATTTCCAGCTCTTTTTTTTTGTCTTTCGGTTTGGCTTACCACGTAAGAAATTCATTACTCGGAGATATTGCAATCATGTTGTAAAATTCGAAGGACTGGGGTAGCGATTCACCTGAGGACGTGTTCGTCGAAGCAAAGGGGTTGCCACGACCTTGAAAGGATCTGCGTCGCCATCGCCGCTCCAAGCTGTGTAAATATTTCTTCGAGACGACCTGTAGTGAGCCAGAAAACTTCACTATAAATTCTAAAAAAAAGAACTGTTTAAAGAAGCGAGAATTATTCTACAGAGATAGAATTCACCTCACTTACAGACGTAGATAGTCGAGTAATTATATTAAAATCATTTATATGTAATCTTTTACAATATTGCTGTCGTAAAAGGAAGCCAGATAGCTAATTCCTGTAAAGAATTATAAAATAATATTTTTTCATTTTTCTATTAACGATAATATTTGTTCTTTTAATGTGTGTTTTAATTTATTGTTTAATTGTTTTCAAATTGTTAAAACCAATAATTAGTAAATTATTATTAATGGTACGTTCATTTCATAAGACATTTCTTTTCTTTGGGAAAGTGTATGTAAAGGGTATTTTGGTATGTAATTATTTTTCAGTATATTGTATTTCCATGTATTATTGTCTTGTGTACAGGTATTTTATTGTGTTTTTTGTGAAGTGAAAGGTAATATAATTTTATGTAAAGTGTTTATGCAAGTGTTAAAACGCAACTGCAGTTGTTGCTCACGTAATTGCTAAGGGTAGAGCAAGTAATAGAATTTTTCAATGCAATGTGTAAATGCTAGATAAAATTGTATTCAAGTATTTAACAGAATATATTTAAAACTCTGTTCATAGTTAAAAGATGAACTTACCTATGTTTCTTTTATTACAAGAAAGCAGATTAAAAGACGAACCCACTCCTGTAGGACAGTTAGGTCATATAAAACCATTCCCAATTTTTGGTGTGACATTGTTATAACAAGTCACAGGTCAAGTAATACTACTAGGTTACTTGAGTGACCCGCTGTAGGCTTTTAGTGAATATAGTGAAAAGGTAGAGCGGTCACAATTTGAAGCAAATTCCTGAGGTAAAATGCAACCAGGGCACGGAAATACCTTGTAGTCTTTATTCTACTACCGTAAACAATGTTCGAGCTGAGCTCTTCTATCACTTCCGGCTAACGTAGGTATTACATGTGTGGTCAGTGCACAAGTGCCTATTTTTAAAACAATAATTAGATTAAAATAATAATTATTCTCTGTAATTTAGTACTCCATAATATTCTTGTATTTGTCCATTAAATTGGCCAAAAGTTTCCTTTGTTTACCAACCATCATTTAGTTTGGATGTATGAAGTATATATTATTGGTGTTCGCCTACTGTGTGTGTATAATGTAAAGGAAACACGAGTACCTTAATCTGAGATATACTAGCGTACCCCTGTGAGAACTTTCGTATCAACCCTTCCCTCTTCCCTATTTTTCCTTTTCGTATTAAGCCTGTAATATAATCTCTTTCTTCAAGACCTTCTCATCCTCCGTCACGTATATTTTCTTATTATTGACAATAAAATGCACCCTTTTCAATACAAACTATTCTTATTTAATGTTATTACATAGTAGAGAGGTACGCCCGTGTAATTCAGTCGCGTAGAATATCAAGTAATTAATAGAATTTCACATACAGTGGCAGATTCTACATGTTCTGAATAGGTGGAGTAGAAACGGTAAGTGTTGAACCAACACAAAAGGAACATCATGTTCAAGAAGATCATATCCTGTAAATTTACTATCAGGGTGGGGAACGTTTGTTTATACAAGGTCTTTGGTCTCAAAATTTTAGTTTTTAACTAAAACTCTTCGTTTAGAAGTTATTTAATGAAATTGATTTTAAAAATGTTGCCGAGTGTTACGAATTTAATATGCATATTTCAATGCTTTAAAAATCCTTCATATTTTTAAAATCAAAATGCAATTCGTCACGTCTCCGTAAATTTCTCTTTCTTTAGAGACCTCATTTATAAATATTGGCGGCATATGAGATCCGCTAAAGTATGTATTCTACTGAAATAATATAGTAGATCGTGACATATTTTATGACAAGTAAAGTTTAATAAATAACTTATTTACAAAATAACCTTCAGAAATATTATTATAAATCAAAGTTATTGAATATTAATTACAATAATAGTTACACTTATTACTAGAACCAAAATTTTTATAACTTGTTCACCAATATAATTGACAATAGTTTTCTACAGATTAAGAATAAGAATAGCAAATTCCATCAGATAATTTCCATTTGATGCTGAAAAATATTGATTTCAATAAAATGGTGTTTCTATCTTACTGAGTTGTAAATAAGGTAGACTAAAACGTAGATAAGACTCTACAACACTACAGGTTCTTCAAGAGCCATTTTATCAGACCATCTTCTCCTAATGCCCACTTCATCTCAATCATCCCAATCATTATCTCTGTTTTCAGAAACATTTACAAGGCGTCTGTCTTTGTTCCAAAATCTTTCCCGATCTTCAACAATGTAAATAGCATAACTATCGGAGTCGTCTTCTAGTAAGGTCACAAAAGGTCGACAAAGACTACTAGGAGATTCAGGGACAAAGGATTCGCAAATTGTACGCCGAAATCGGAGGTAGATAAACGGCAAAAATTCGGGATATGTAAACCGAGTATTGCAATCAATCCGACCTTGTGTATAAGGATTTTTACGTTGACTGCCAAATTATAGGTTATCGAAGATTTTCTCGACGACTTTCACACGGCATATAGAGTAAGGGGATCAACAAACGGTAGTATGAATATCTTTTATTATTTATTTTACCATCTTACTAGTTTCATTCAAAGAGATATGAAACATTAGAGACGAGGGTCCACCAATCTTTCCTACCTTTTCAGTGCTTGATAGTTCGACAACTTCCGAGAACTTCCAGCAACACACGCCAATCGTGCACAGGAAGATTCGCCGTAGAATGCGCATGGTGTAACGAGTTCGGTCGCCCGACAGCGAACTGAGACACGATTTGGAGAGGAAACGGTGCTGCTCAGGAAATAACTGTCTGGGGTCACGGAAACAAGAATCGTCTCTTTATTGCAGACTTGCGAGGCACACAAGTATAGCCTTCTATATTGTTTCTGTAGTATGCATACTTTTGCAGCTCTCACGTGCAACCAATCTTTATAAATGAGGTATCTAAAGAAAGAGAATTTCACGGAGACGAGACGAATTGCAGTTTCACTTTAAAATGTGGAGGATTTGTTTTAAAAATGAACTTAAATATTTATGTGAAATGCAACCGCAACACCCAGCCGGACGTTTTGAATCTGTATCGTTTAAACAAAGCTTTATAGGGCCTTACAAACTAACATTTTGAGGCCAAATGCCGCAAAGGAACGTTCCACACACCGTAATCTACAGGATTATATCTTCTTGAACATTCTATTACATTTTTGCTGGTTCGACTCCTTCACGATTCTACTCCACCTGTTCAGAGCATGTAGAATCTGCAACTATATGTGAAATGAAACTAATTACTTGATATTTTACGCGACCAAATTACACTTCGTGTAATTTGTACTTTGAAGATATAGATATATTTCAGACTCAATATGGAAATGGAAAAATAAGGAAGAGAATGGGGTTTAACATACGAGAGTTATCGCACCGGTACGCTAGAGCATAAATATTCCCCTAAGGAGGAGCCGCATTGACAGCTATTTCTGAGCTACTACTGGCGTGATAACTCCACGTTACGTCCATAGAACAACTGATTATTTAGTAAATGGCTGGGACTATGCCATTGCTTTTAATGTCATCGCTTCACATGACGTTCACTTGTTTCCCGGTCTGTCAAAGTGGTCCCTTTTTCGAGTAGCTTCTCTACAAGAACGAGAGGACTCGGTAAACGTGACGGCAGGCCTTGAGCTTGGGTAAAGATAGCTACGACTGTAAGATATGTAGACGATGTGAAGGGGCAAGATCGTGATGTTACATGACTGTCAGAAGGAATGGAAATGCAGAGATTTTAGAAACTGCAGGTGATGGGTGGTGGTGGGCGTGGCAGAGGTAAGTTTAGTGTGTGTGTGTGTGTGTGTGTGTGTGTGTGTGTGTGTGTGTAAAGATGATAGGGTGACAGTCGTCGAGGGGGAGGAGTGTGGAGGAGGCGAAACCAGTGAAGCATGGGTGGTTATGGCAGTTAGGGTGAAGGAATGACAGTTGTGTGAAAGAATGTCGACGATGTCGAAAGGTGGTAGGGATCTGATTATTGGTAAATGCAGGGGTGTCAGAACTGGAGATAAAAGAAGTGTTAAGAATATCTA
The DNA here is from genome assembly GCA_964035755.1 of Teleogryllus oceanicus. NCBI lineage: Eukaryota > Metazoa > Arthropoda > Insecta > Orthoptera > Gryllidae > Teleogryllus > Teleogryllus oceanicus. Next base: position 22,987,642 of record CAXIVR010000002.1, on the reverse strand, counting down.
TCCGTCGCGGTGATAGGGCTCGGTCGCTGTGATATTGCGAAGATGTGGCCGTCTGAACAAACGGGGTGGCAGCGGTACCACAAGCAACAGAAACAGTGAGGACACAGAGTAGGAAGACGTAAGACGAAGGATGATGGAATGTCAGAGGTGAATCCTGAACCAGAGGAGACGCACAGACTATTGAGTCATAGTCCAATTAGTGTAGAAGATGACGCATCCCAGAAGATGCTGGTGTCCCCCACCCGCTGGTTCGTATTTGAAATCGCGGCTACACAGCAGCTTCCAAGTTTTCCCTCATCTTCCCCCTCGTATGTCTTTGATTGATTGATTTTTCGTGTTTCCAGGCGCGTCAACTGCTTTGGTCATTAGTCTCGTAAGTGTAGAGCAGGGTTTTTTCTCGGGAGATGGCGGTGATCTTCCCCCGCTGGATGGCGAGATCCGGTGCCGACCTACCGTCGGCTAGTGGGGTTTCCCCCTGACCAGAACTCTCCCACCAGCGGGGCACTGCCCCAGTCGGGACAAGCTCTATCTTCCCGACCGAATATGTGGCAGTGTAGTGCACGTTAGTGTAAGTGTGTGTGTGTAAGGGGAGAGGATAGGACAAGGAAAAGGAAGGACTGATCGCGTACGGTCCATGGCCCGTTTATTAAGGTACTGCTCCGGCATTCGACTGGTGTTAATCGGAGAAACCACGGAAAACTACCGATCAGAGCAGCCGGCCGGTAGAATTCTCCGCCAGACAGCGACTAAATTCGACCTAGCTGGAAAGCTAGTGTCGAAAATCTTGCCACCGTTAGGACTCGAACGTAAGACCTCCCGGTCAGAGGCGCTGCACCGCCCCAGCCGACAGAAGCTCTCAACTCCGGACATTGCGTGACAGTAAATGTAGTGCATGTAAATGTTCGGGTCAGGTGAGACGAAGGGGGCAAATATGACAAAGGAAAGACCGCACGCGGTTGGTGGCTCGATTGTTATCACTTACGACTTCAGCATTTGCTTGTAGCGTCGCAATCGCCAGCGATGCCACGGACAGACATGGTCCAGCTGACCACCAATCAACTCTTCTTCAGAAATTAAATCTCTCTTTCTTCTTCAACATCAAGGATTAGGCCTGAAGGCCTGTTCCCTCCTCTTCAACGTTGACATCATCAATCCACCGAGTCTTTGGTCTTCCAACTCTTCTTCTACCAGTGGGCACATAATTTATTATTTGTTCAGGGAGTCTGACTTCGTTCATTCTTACAATATGGGCGTACCAATTTTGTCAGAATATCATGATTTTATTATTTATGATCCAGTACATCCAGAACTTTTGGAAATTTGTTAACTATCCACATACCATTTACTATAGCTTCGTGAAAGTGCTAAGCAATAGGCAAGTGCTAAGGTCTACTTACTTCGACCTCACAAAGAAATCTGATTATTTCTTTTTACGTTCCCCCACAACGGGCCTGTTGCTAGGCAGGAACAAACTACTACGTCACAGAGTGGTTTGATCGGAGAAACCACGGAAAGCTACCTATCAGAGCAGCCGTCCGCTAGATTTCTCCTCCAGACAGCGGCTGAGTTCGAGAATCATACTCGGCAAAGGTACGAGGCTGGCGCCGGAGACGAGGCAGGGGGGGCGACCCGACGCGACTGGGTGTCGGAGAAGGCAGCGCTCGAGAGAGAGAGCAAAGTCCCCTGTCCGTTCAATTACAGCTATTTTCGCCGCCTTGCGCTTGCTCTCTGTTGGGCAGCGGTTGAGGGACGGGGAGGGGGCGATTTCTAAAGCAGCAGAAAAGCGAAAAGCGCACAGTCCGGCGGTAGAAACTGGCGCGAGAAGTAGAAAGTTGAAGAGCGCCGAGGAAATTGGGTGAGATCCAGTATTACAAGAGTTAAACCAAATTGAAGAGACAGACTAAACCATTAAGTGAATTAAAATGGGGTTCTACAATTTAGTAATGGTAAAGTATGGTTTCGTCCTGTAATAATTACAAACAAATATTTGTAACATTTAATACAAATGACGATTTTATATTCAAGGTTCTAGAAACTTCAAAGAAAATTTTTTTTCATGGTGTTATGTTGGTGCGAACAGTTTAATATCGTAACTTTATGAGATTTATTGAAGCAGTACACATACAAGAATATAAGCAGAGAAAATAAATGGACACACTTCACAATACGCCATTCTATCAGAAACAAAACTAAATATTGTGAATATATTTTTATTTTTACGAAGAATAGGAGTACTCTGATCTCCAAAATTGTATAGTTGTTTTGCGATATATTATTTTTTATGTTTTCATCTCATAGCAAGCTATTAAAACACATAAATACAAATTGAAATTAATTGGAAAAAGCACAGATGATAATAATTGTTTTTAAAAAAGATACTTTGAGCTGCAAGAATTTGACTTAAGACAGTAGGTAACATTTAAACGTTTATGTAGAAACATATTAGCCATTTTATTAACAAACATAGTTAAAATAAATTTTAATCTAGTTACTGCTTCCAAAGACTCTCTCAGACTTGCATCTCATGCAATTTGGTGATTATTTGATATCTTTATTCTTGGTTTGCATTATTTTGGGTCCTCTTTAAATAATAATATTTTGTCTCAACCCATTACTTTTAATATTCACTACTAATGTACAAGCCATCATAAATAATTGGGAGGGCTCTTGCGAAAAAAATCAATTTGTGACTACCATCTACATTAATTTATCAGTACTAGCCAAATGAATTTATTGTCAATTTTGTTTATTCTTGAAATTTTGCAAAATGGAAACACATGACTATTCTTAAAAATGAGAAAAAGAGCTCCCACTTATTCCACTTTGAATCAATAATTCAAACTTCGCCCAATATGTTAGTTGTCATTACCCGATATGCTTCAACTGTGAACAATAAACAAAAAAAGGGGGCTTATTTTACATTTACGTCTGGGATACAATACTAGGGACCATCTCGGCATACGCCTTAAGCGATTGAGTAAACCCAGAAAAAACCTCAATCAGGATGGCGGCTTAAGGCCGAAACATTGAGAGGAAGAAATATCAGGGTCGAGAGTGAAAAACAAATGAAAAGGGGAAGAATAGAAAATGCAGGTGGACAAGAGAAATGAATGATCATGAAAAGGATACGGGGGGATCAGAAGGGAAAATTCGAGTATAGTACATATAATTTTACAATTACCTAACAACAGGTAGTACTTGATACAATGCATAATCTCAATCAAAGACATGGAAATTTACCACAACATCATTAGGATAGGGCACTTAAAAAAGGATATCTTACAGTATAAAATACAGAAAGTGTCAGTAAAAAATTTTTTAAAAAAAAAAATAATAATAAAAGTGACATAATTTCAGAAAGATTTATAAGCTGTAGTTTTACATAATATTTTCTTACTTTACATTTATAAATCTTTATCATAGTAACAAAGTTGTATTTTAATATTGCTATGTAATTTCTCTAATTTTAAACATTGTATCAGCAGAATGGTTTTTTCTGTATCCGAAGTAGGAAAGGGGAAGTGGCCAGAAGGAAAGGGAAAAAAAAACATAGTATAATAAATTTTATTTATGTAATAAAGGGATCATGGTCATTGTTTCAGAAAATAATGAAGATAAAATTGCGGATGAAACAGAGGCTGTGTAAACTCATTGTTTTTATCCAGACACCAAGTAGAGTTTTGAATTTTCTAGAGTTACTAATTCTCTTAAGATGTGTAGGTAGTGAGTTCCAGTTTCAAATTACTGTGACAGTGAAAGATTTAGTGAAGTGTGAGGTATGCACAGCAATAATGACGAACGTTATCGCTCTAGTGTAAGCATTTTGAAGTTCTTAGACATGTGTGTTTGAAGACTGTTGTACACGATTTTATGGAGAAGCAAGAGGCTATGCAATATTCTTCTTTTTTCAATAGAGCTAATTTTTGTCTGTCTGTAGTACGCAGATACTTGATCGTACTTACCAAGATCGAATATGAAACTAATGCATGTGTTTGTGCTGTTTGCAACTGCTGTGGTTGCTTGGTTTTTAAGTCAGTGAGCAAGAAATCGCAGTAATCGAAATGGGGCATAATTAGTGAATTAATCAGGTTCATACGTGTGTTTATAGGAAGTAGTTCTCGTACGCGTTTTAGGGAATTGACGTCTCTTTGGAGACTTTTTGACAAATCTTAATTACTTGCGTAGTCCAGCTGAGAGTGCTGTCTATATGAATTCCTAGGTTCTTTACGTCATTTCACCAGGGTAGACGGGAGCCATTTACATATGGTCGGAAGGGTTTTATCTAATTTGTTGATGGTGTTGCGGGAGCCTATCAGTAAACTTTGTGATTTATTTGGGTATAATAAAAGTCCTAGGGCTGCAGTCCATTTATTGAGAACATTTAGGTCCTAGGAGAGAAAAATGTATAATATCTGTTACAATGAGATATATTATTTTGCCACAAAGTTTCAGCACTTTTTCATTAATATTGTCTACTCCGGAGGCGCTTGATTGCCGATTTTCTCCAGGAAGATGTGCAATACTATGTGACAATCAGAATTCATTCAGGAATAGTTGTCTTATCTATTTCCGTGGTTTCAGCCGTACATTTTCCCGCGGGGGGGAAAAAACGCTCTAGGGAGCAAGGGCGATCCTGTTTGTCAAATCTCCTTGTCAATTCAATCGAGACGATGCCTTTTAATATTGCTAGTCCATATAGTTGTAGTCCACAAATAATAGGATTGCAACAAAATTAAAATCACAAAATATAATTATGAATAACGAATGTAACTAAAAAGATATGTCTAAATAAGAATAAATGAAAGTCTAGTATTTATAACGTTGACTTTGTGGAAAGAGCATTTTAATTGGCAATTAGAAATTCTGTGTAATTTAACCTAGTTTCCTCAGTAGCCAATTATAAAACAGTAAGCAACTATTTTGAGTACAAGCTTTTATTTTATATTATATCATCAAAAGTTTTATGAGCACTTTACATTGCAATCCATCTGCGACGAAAAAGAACGTGATGGGGATTGATTGATTTTTTCGTGTTTCCGGGCGCGTCAACAGCTTTGGTCATTAGTCCCGTTAGTGTACTGCATGTTTTTTGTTGGTTTCGCGGGAGATGGCGGTGATCTTCCCCCCCTGGATGACGGGATCCGGCGCCAAACTACCGTCGGCTAGTGGGGTTTCCCCCAACCAAAACTCTCCCACCAGAGGGGCACCGCACAAGACGGGACAAGCTGTAAGCTCCCGACCGATTTCCCGGAATATGTGGTAGTATAGTGCATGTTTGTGTATGTGTGTGTAAGGGGAGAGGATAGGACAAGGAAGAGGAAGGACAGATCGCGCGCGGTCCGTGGCCCGTTTTCCGGGGTTTCTCCGATCAACACCAGACGAATGACGGAGCAGTACCCTACCAAACGGGCCACAGTCCGCGCGCGATCTTTCCTTCCTCTTCCTTGTCGTATCTCTCCTTACACACACACACACACTAACATGCACTAAACATATTCCGGGAGATCCGTCGGGAGCTTAGAGCTTGTCCCAGCTGGTGCGGTGTCCCGCTGGTGGGAGAGTCCTGGTTAGGGGGAAACGCCACTAGCCGACGGTAGGTCGGCGCCGGATCACGCTATCAGCGCCATCTCCCGAGAAAAAAATGCATTACACTAACGGAACTAATGACCAACGCAGTTGACGCGCCCGGATACAATAAAAAATCAATCAATCAATCGAGTGGAAACTCCTCCGTCGTCGTCGGGGCGCGAACCCTGCCACCTCCCGGCGAGCGCCGCAGCCAAGGCAGTGATGGCGCCGTCGCAGCGACCGCAGCGGGTCGCATATCAGCGCGGAGGCAGCCGGGGGCCGCCCTGCGCCGCCCCGAAGTGCTTTTACGCGGGCCATCCAATTGCGCGGCCACCAGCCTGTTAAGCGGCGGACAGTGGACGAGGCTTGCGGGACTCCAGTGGACCACACGCGAGTACATGGGCCAGTGCTTTTTGGGGTTCGCGTGCGCGATCGCGTGCGATCTGTAATGTCGTGTAACGCGTGTGTGTGAGTGTGTGTATGCGTGTACGTGAATGTGTATGTGTGTATGGGTCCGTGAGTGTGTGTGTGTCTGTGTGAGCGTGCGTAATCGTATATGTGCGCGTTGTAATTGATTGATTTTTTCGTGTTTTCGGGCGCGTGAACTGCTTTGGTCATTAGTCCCGTTAGTGTAGTGCATGTTTTTTTTATCTCGGCAGTTCGCGGTGATCTTCCCCCGCTGGATGGCGTGATCCGCCACCGTCCTACTGTCGGCTAGTGGGGTTTCCCCCTAACCAGGACTCCCACCAGCAAGGCACCGCCCCAGTCCGGACAAGCTCTATGCTCCTGACCGGTCTCCCGGAATATGTGAAAGTGTAGTGCATGTTAATGTAAGTGTGTATGTAAGGGGAGAGGATAGGACAAGGAAGAGGAAAGAAAGATCGCGCGCGGTATGTGGCCCATTTGGTAGGGTAATGCTCCGGCATCCGCCTGGTGCTGATCGGAGAACCACGGAAAACTACCGATCTGAGCAGCCGGCCGCTAGATTTCTCCTTCAGACAGCGACTGAATTTGACCTAGCTGGAAAGCTATGCAAGTGTGTGTGCGCAGGAGTATGTGCGTGATTGTGTGTGAGTGTAATTAGTTGTGAGAGTAAGCGTGTGTGTCTAAGCGAGTTCGTGTGTGTCAATTCATGTGTGCGTTTGTGTGTGTGCCAGGACGCGTGTGTGAGAAGTGGTGTGGTTGGTTTTTTTTTTTGTGCGTGAATTCTATCTTTTAGAAGTTTGTAATATTTGTTCTAAATAATTCTGTATAATTAATAATTTTGTCTGCAAGACATTGATATTCCACTTTATTCGAGAGTCATTATAAATTGATTGACTGAAAAACATTCCTATTCCTTTAACATTGACTTCTACATAGCGAAACAACCTTTTTAACAGATCGACGTTGATATATGGCCTACGATAAGTTCATGGAATGAGATTACGTGTAAACAATAACCTGATATTAGAGTTATTGATAGAACCATTTTCTTTTGAATCGACTGTAAGTAAGTAATAAATAACGGTTTTTCGTCATCTTCATAAGAGTCACGGAATTTAATCGTCAACGATTTCTATCCTCTACCCTCAAATAAAGTATCTTATTTCTGCAAAAATGTATTGACCAAAAAAGTTTCAGTAAAATTGTTTTGGGTTGGAAATTTTGGGTATTTCTTTCAGCATAATAACCAATGTCAAATTTTATATAATCTTATATTTTTAGGTATACAACTAAGATTTAACCAGGTGTAATCACGATTCACTGGAATATATTCGTTCAGAGCGTGAAATCTTTCAATTTCCTCTTGACTGTTTCAACGGTTTTTGCAACGCTGGCATAACTCAATAAATGTAAATTGATAACAACACGTCTTTCGTGTGGCAACGTCTTCAATACTCAATAATTCTTACGCTGAGTTAAACTAATAGTTCTTAAATAATTGTCTGTAAGAATTTTCCTTGGCGACAAGCCAGGAAATGTGGCAAGACGCTTGTCGTCAACCCGAATCAAAGTCTGTTGCTCTCCCAAGAAAAGCTGACACGTGTTTCGGGAACACTCTTCCCATCTTCAGTGGTTCTACAATTTACAATGAAGTGCATAAACAAATTACACATGTACCTTTATTAGTACCAAATTAAATAATGGAATAAAGGTACCAAATTAAATACATTAGAAAATTTAGAAATCTTAAAATTATGCAAAAATACCAACCTTTTATGTCTCAATGAGCAATCCATAGTAAAATCCAGCCTCATTTTTATTTATTTATTTTATTTTACGTCAAAAAACAGTTAAAACTGCGTATGACGTGATATGGGGAAAAGTGAATTGTGTGCACATTTTCAAAATTCTGTGATCCCTACACTAAGTCATATACTACTTAAATTTTGAATTTTTGAAAGGGAGAAAAAAACTCCCATGTAATAAAATCTATTTTCAAGGATAAACAAGCAATAAAGTTTGAATTTTGAAGAGGAGAAAAAAAAACAACTCCCATGTAATAAAATCTATTTTCATAAATAAGCAATAAATTTTGAATTTTGAATTTTGAAAGGGAGAAAAAAAACAAAAAACTCCCATGTAATAAAATCTATTTTCAAAGATAAATAAGCAATAAATTTGGCTCTTATTACTTCCTGCCGCGACAACATGGAAACGATAATTTGAATAATTGTTTTTCCCACTGAATTCTAGAAGACGTGCACAGAAAATGAAGTTACATTTATGTCCAGAAGCAAAACAAGAGGCCATCTCAGCATTTGCTCAATGGATCAGGGAAACTGGACGAAAAACCTGATCGAGATCATAAATTTATTAATTGACTAGCTTTACCATCCGTTCATTTCCTCCCTTACCTTCCCGCAGTCTGCTTTCGTACAGGTACGATCAAAATGGTCATACTTTGACGACTTTCCATGAAATTATGCGTTTAATCTGTGTTACTTGGGAAAGTACTAATTTTAAATAATTATTTTATTGTTCACTGTTTATATATGATTTTGTTGACGTTAATACATGTGTAATTTGTTTATGTACTTAATTGTAAATTGTAGAACCACTGACGATGGGAGGAGTGTTCCCGAACACGTGTCTGGCTATATGTAATCATAATAAAATTACATTTAATACTATTGTGGTAGATACCTCATTGACCCCAGATAGTTCATCATGGAGTACCACAAAATCTCCGCTGCCATTACAGAATTTATTCACAGAATTCATTTTACTTATGTTAGCTTTATATTAATCTACGAATGTTTAATAGTATGATACAAGAATGTAAAAAGACTTCGAAATCATTAAATACGTTTATCGGTCACATGCGTCTTTGACCCCGGTTAACATGCAACCCTGCAGGTTTGTTAAGTGCACGTACCTGTGTGTTCCGAAATTTAACATCCTTAGCAACGTAAACAACCATCGACTCATCGCAAATCAAATGTTTGTTAAGGAAAAAACCTGGCGATGTACACAACCACAGAATCAAACAATTCATAAGTAATTCACATTGGTTTGGGGAATAATTTGTCTTAATTGTAATATTATTAATAGTTCTATTAGAAAATGTATATTAGGTAAACTAACCTCATTTTCCTCACATTCCATCAAATGAAACGACTTCGGTAATCGGATTTACTGACGATATGAAGGTGTCGCCACTGGATGTCAACGCACCAATTTCCTAATCTAACGTCATTTCTTTAGTTATCCTTAGATTCAGGAGAATTATTTGCATCCAGTTTTCTCAAACCACGGTATACGAATAGTGTTTACACAGATATATCGCAAGCAACACCCCACAATATCGTTCTAGTGTGCTGCAGCAACATAATTCAAGTGTTTACTATCGCAGTAATGACGCAAATTTTCGCATAATTCGTGAGATTTTATGGTGACCGCAAAAATGCTGAACATATCACGAAATGTTACAGAGTTAATACTGTCTCGTACGAATTAAAAATATCGGCTCCTCTACGCTCCGCCTCAATTTTTAACTGCTTGCCTCGGCAGAAATGACACTCCTAACATTTCGAGGTGTGTTAATAGCTATTATCTCAATTTTGTTAGAAATACATAATTTTGTTTTGAGATTTGATTGTACTTCAGTCCGTAAATAGTCATTTGAAAGGTTGAGGTTGAAGAAACACATGACAGGCTAATAAGCAAGTTCATTCGACTGTTTGCGTAGGGAAGCTTCGGAAGTCTAGTATCTTGTAGGTCGTAAGCAGCTTATAGCGTCCGCGACAGTGAAGAGCACTCAGAGCCTCTTGAGTTGGAAGACAAGTTTGCTTTTTGCCGAAAAGTCAAGCAATGAAGTCTGACAGGAAACTAGTAGACAAACTTCCACTTTCGATAGGGACTCTCAGAATTTTATTTCAACCTGATCAGTTGATTTACTTTTTTTGAGTTCATAGGGGTTACACTTGAGAAGGTTAACAGTAAAAATTAATAAAAGTTTCAATATTTCTTTTTATAGGCATTCCAAACTACATTTATTAAAACATAAATGATTATTACATTCAAAATAGCATATTGAACAAGAATAGCGAGGCAATAGCAACTACAAGTCACAAAAAAATCAGAATTACTAAAAACATTGCTTATATACCATATAACAATATGCGTATCATTGGATTAGTCTTTTTACACTCATGATGGACTAAAGAATACGCATAATTCCATTTTAGAAAACCAATTTTTCTCAATATCTCGTGAAATACAAGTAAATGTATAAATTAGCCTATTACTTCGTGTACATCTATTAAGACCTCTGCAATATCTTCAACCTTTCAAAAATTACAGAAGGTGCTAAGTTTCGTGTCTCAATCTTAATTATTTCGATTCATTTACAACTCGTTAATTTTAAATGACTTTATGCGCCTCTGTACAATTTGGCTGCCCGGACTTTGATCATCTAGGCTCGTAAATATTTCAGGCTCTCCAGAGCCCAAAACCCTGCATTGTTCTTCGCGTGTCCCAGCTGGCCGTCAGCAACTGGCGGTCACTTCCTTGCTCCGCTTGTGACGTCAGCGTGACCTTGGCTATCGCAACTGCGGCGCCTCCTCATCTCTGTGCTGGCAGCCTCGCGTCGCCCGCCCCCGCCCTATTCCGTTCCTTCCCGTCTCGCCTCTCACCCACGCTTCAGAGCCCCTCCCCGCCTCTCCACCTCCCCACGCGCCCCGCCCTCCCCCCCCCCCCCCCCCCCGGCCCCCCCGCGTTTCTCCTTCCCGTTGCGATCAGTTCAGTTCCGCACCTCCCACCTACCTCGTCCCCTCCTCCTCCGGGTCCTTCCCCCCCTCCCCCGCCTCCATCACACGGCTTTGAGTTCCATCCCACGCCACGCACCGCCACGCCCCGCACGCCGCCACGCCCCCAACCCGCCACGCTGCCACGCCCGCAACCTCCGCCACGCCGCACCCCGCACGCCCGCACGCTCCGCCACGCCCCGCAACGCTCCGCCACGCCCCGCGACGCTCCGCCACGCCCCGCAACGCTCCGCCACACCCCGCAACGCCCCGCCACGCCCGCCACGCCCCGCAACGCTCCGCCACGCCCCGCAACGCCCGCCACGCCCCGCCACGCCCCGCTACGCTCTGCTACGCCCCACAACGCTCCGCCACGCTCTGCTACGCCCACAACGCTCCGCCACGTTCCACCACACCCCGCAACGCTCCGCCACGCTCCGCAACGCCCCGCAACGCTCCACCACACCTCTCAACGCTCCGCCACGCCCCGCAACGCCCCGCAACGCCCCGCAACGCCACGCTACGGCTCGCAACGCTCCGCCACGCCACGCCAGGCCCCGCCACGTCCTGTTCCGCTAAGCTCCGCCGCCCCCCCCAATTCCCCCGCCCGCCCCACCCCGCTCCGCCCCACCCCGCTCCGCCCCACTCCGCGTCGCCCCGCGCTCACAGTTCCCGTGGCCGGCCCCGCCCCGGCTCTGACGAGGTCAGACGCTTTCATCGCTCACCAGCGCCCGCATTTGTCTGGGTGGGCGTTGACACGGCCGGGCCAAGGAGCGTGGACGAGGCGGAGGGGTCGGAGCTGGCTGGCCCGGTGGGCCGCAGCGGGAGGTTGTGGTGGATGAAGACGCTCTGGCGAGAAGGGGAACCGTTTATTTTGTATTGGCGGATTGCTCCATCCGCTGTCTTTTGACCTTGTCACGGTCTTTGCAAGTCTCTCTCGAGCAACTTCGTCTCCTCCTCTTCAGCGCGTGCACTTACAATATTTCGACGTCTTGATGATCATTCGTATTAAGCGTGTGTATGTTTTTCTCAGATTTTGATAGTCCAACTAATTATTTTTCTCTTGATTTTGTGTTGAGGTTTTATTTTTGCATCTTCTATTCGTAAACAAGGGATGCGCAAATATGTTGCGTATTTTGTTTACTTCGTGATAAGCCAGGCACATATATCTTGACCTCTTTTCTGTTGCATAACAGGCGAAATCAATTTGAGCAGGACTGCGTAAATACAAGAATTACGCACAGATTGCCTGCAGAGAGGAGAATTGTATTTGACATTAGGTAAACTGGACATGAGCAGTCGCGTACATAGTGAAGGGCAATAACACTACAATCAAGAGCAAAGGGCGTTCTTGGTCAAACGGTGGATATTTCAGTGCTGTTCAACCTTTTAATGGGTTGTCGTCAAACAGGTACATTTTAGTACAAACGATGCAATCAAGCAATTACGTATGTTATACCTGGATTCAATACAAATGGTGTAAGTATACGCCGATTGAAACATCAATTGTGATCATTACACTATACTAATCGAGCGCTGTTGTGTGGAATATCTCTTAAGTCATGAAATATTGCGATTTCGAGATGAAAAGAAGTGTTTTGAATTAATCCACACCGGGAGCGGTAGCTCAGTACTTCAACGATGTCACTGCAGCGCCTCTGACCGGGAGGTCCTAGGTTCGAGTCCTGACGGCGGCAGGATTTTCGACACTAGCTCTTCAGCTAGGTCGAATTCAGTCGCTGCCTGGAGGAGAATTCTAGCGGACAGCTGCTCTGATCGGTAGTTTTCCGTGGTTTCTCCGATCAACAGCAGGCGAATGCCGGAGCAGTACCATACCAAACGGGCCACGGACCGCGCGCGATCTGTCCTTCCTCTTCCTTGTCCTATCCTCTCCTCTTATACTCACACTTACACTAATATGCACTACACTACCACGTATTCCGGAAAACCGGTTGGAACTTAGAGCTTGTCCCGGTTGGGGCGGTGCCCCGCAGGTGGGAGAGTCCTGGTTAGGGGGAAACCCCACTAGCCGACGGTAGGTCGGCGCCGGATCTCGCCATCCAGCGGGGGAAGATATCCGCCATCTCCTTAGAAAAAAAGTGCACTACACTCACGGGACTAATGACCACAGCAGTTGACGCTCCCGGAAACACGAAAAATCAATCAATCAATCAATTAATCCACCTTATTAAATTTGCAATTCCTGAATTAATCCACATTCTCTAAATACTGACTGGTTGAGAAAGCTAATATTTTGAAACGTTGTGGGATGTCCACTATGACAATATATAATTTATTCGATTTTTCACACTTTTCGAAACCATTCCATTTTCCCACTTTTCCAAACCATTCCATTTTCCCACTTTTCCAACATTTCCATTTTCCACTTTTCCAAACAATTCCATTTTCCCACTTTTCCAAACCATTCCATTTTCCACTTTTCCAAACCATTCCATTTTCCCACTTGTCCAAACCATTCCATTTTCCCACTTGTCCAAACCATTTAATTTTCGCACTTGTCCAAACCATTTAATTTTCGCACTTGTCCAAACCATTCCATTTTCGCACTTGTCCAAACCATTCCATTTTCGCACTTGTCCAAACCATTCCATTTCGCACTTGTCCAAACCATTCCATTTTTGCACTTGTCCAAACCATTCCATTTTCGCACTTGTCCAAACCATTCCATTTTCGCACTTGTCCAAACCATTCCATTTTCGCACTTGTCCAAACCATTCCATTTTCGCACTTGTCCAAACCATTCCATTTTCGCACTTTTCAAACCATTCCATTTTCGCACTTTTCCAAACCATTCCATTTTCCACTTTTCCAAACCATTCCATTTTCGCACTTTTCCAAACCATTCCATTTTCACACTTTTCGAAACCATTCCATTTTCGCACTTTTCCAAACCATTCCATTTTCGCACTCTTCGAAACCATTTGATTCTCGAATTTATTTGATTTTTGCATTTTGATCTGAAATTTGCACCATTGGAAAATTCAGAGGCTGAATAAAAATAAGACCTACGCCTTCCAAAGCGTGAAAAAAATTGAAAAAAATTTGGAGTGGTTTTTGAGAAAAAGGTTTTTTATAAATTGCATTAATACGTAGAACAATTTTCGCAGAAATACACCTTTTTTCCAAAGAAAACATAGATGGCTTTTCAAAGATCTATTTTTTTCAGAAAGATTTCATTTTTTAAAAATCTCTCCATATTTACACTTTTTCACCATTTTTGAGTTAGCCAGAAATATTGCCCATAATTTACTATTTACTGTTCTTCCATGTATACAAGATGAAAATTTCAAGAAATAATTTGGAACCATTTTTGAGAAAATTACCTAAATTTGAAGCAAAATTACTCAAACATCTACTCATACTTTTTAAAAATTGGACCCAGCGATATTCTTAAGGGGACATTCTTCAATTCTGTTGTATTGAAATTGTTTGGAAGAGTAGTGATGAAACTGCTAGAATTTCTTCCATTTTCGGAAGCTCAGGGATCTTTACAAAAATTAGATCTGCGTCGTTCTTTTAAGCGCCTTTACGCTATCCGAAGAGAAAGTTAAATTCAACCATTTCGAGTAATTTAAAAAAAAATTGTAAATGTCACTGAAGTTTCATGTAAAGTACCCTCGAAAATCAAAATATTCGTTTCAAACTCGGAGGATCGAGTTGCATTAATTTGTACGAGGATTATCAATTTTGGAGAAAATCGGCTGAACGGTTTAGGCGCTAGAATTGACCACAGACGGACGGACGATAGATTGGCAGGACGGACGGACGGCCAGGCACCCTGCCAGACACACGAGCTGACGAACGGAAGGCGGTCTGTTTTGCCGCAAATATGTTTTTCAATAAAACTCACAAAACAACAATTCCGAAACTTCACGTCGTTTCAAAAGAAATAATTTATTATATTGGAACAAGATGTATACGCTTTTCGTTACCAGGGAGCTGCAATAAAAGTTGTTCGGCCGAAAATTTACCGTTTTCCGGCGCACGGTAACAATACTATCTATTCTTCCGGAGTAAGCTCCAGAAAGTAAAATTAAGAGACTGACAAGCAAAACTTCGAGCTCGTGCGGAATGGAATGAGAGTTGCCAATTGGAGTGTCAGCCCAGACAAGCGCGGCATCGGTGCCCATCGAGAGCCACGGGGGAGACTCGGCTTAATGAAGGAGCTCCTGAGAAATCCCGGGAGGTCGCCCGTCTGCACGGCAGCTCCCACCGCGCCCCGCCCCGCCCCGTGCCTTGCCTCGCCCCGCCCGCCCCCACCCGCCCCGCCGCCACGCCCGCCAGCGCCCACGCCCCGACCCACCGCGCCGCCCGCCCGCCGCCTACGCCCTGCCCAGCATCGCCTCGCCCGCCTCGCCTCCACCCACGCCCGCCACCCAACGCCCGCCATGCCCGCCCCGCCCGCCCCGCCCCCACCCCAGGCCCCACGCACGCCTCGCCCGCCTCCCCCCGCCCCACACACCCCGCCTCTCGCCCCACCACCGCCCCACCATCCCCATCCGCCCGCCCCCGACCCCGCCCTCACCGCCCCCGCCCCCCCTTCCAACGCCCCACCTCCCGCCCTCCCCCACCTCCCGCCTCGCCCCGCCCCCGTGCCACGCCTCGCCCACGCCGCTGCGGGGCAGGCGCAAATCCCTACTTCCTGTTCCGTTCCCTGGAGGCCGGCAATAAAGCGCAGTGAAACAAGTTGACTCTGGCATGAAGAATCTCAAGTGGCTTAGCCACCAGCTCGAGCGGAAAATGCACTAGAAGGCGAAAGTTCTCTTCGTCGCCCGAATAGAAGACGGGTTTTGGAATACTTTTATAACTGGGTGTTTAAGACAACAACTGGGTGCTAAAGGCAAATTTTAGAGGATAATAAACTACTTAAATAATGAATTAAAGTGAACAATGTTCGTACTTTTTCAAAACAAAATTTAATGAAATGTTTTTCATTTTAAAATTTCATTTAACAATTTTTTATTCAGGTTTTGCGATCTTCTGAGGAATCTTCCTGCGGCGGAGGGAGGGATAGAATTAAAGTTTTAGACGCAAATGGCCCTAAAAATAGAAAAAGAAATGCGCGCTTGTATGAATGAGTTCTGTGTACTTAATTGGTATCAAGGGTTGTTTCATGGGTTATTGCAGAGTTATTTCATTTAATTGGTTTCAAGGGTTCTTGTCATGAAATGCGGTATGTATTAGCCACGAGAAGCGAAATTAGGCTACGTAATTATTTTGACGCCCGTAAATGTAGTGCATAATTTTATCATGTGAGGTAGCGGTGATCTTTCTCCACAGAATGGCGAGATCAGTCACCGATCTACTCGTTTGTTTGCGGGGTTTCCCCATTCAGGTATCTCTCACAAGTCTATCAGCACCCCAGCCGGGTCAAGCTGTAAGCTCCGGACTGATCTTCAGATGTGTGGTAGTGTAGAGTACTTAGGCGTGTGTGTAAGTAAGAAGTAGGGATAGGTCAAGGATGAGGAAGATCGTGCGCATTTCGTGGCTCGTTTGTTAGGCTATTTACTACTCTGGCCTTCGCTTGGTGTTGATTGCAGGAAAGGATCAAAGGACCCAAATCTACTGATCAGAATATCCGCTAGAATTTTCATCTGACCGGTGGCTGAGTTCTACCAGGCTAAGAATCGAAAATTCGGTTTCTGTTTGTACTGAATTTCTCGGACAGGGACACCGAAGTGACATCAGTCGATACCATAAGCAACCTAAGCCGTTAATCTATCTCCTCCTTTCCTCTGCTTGTCATTAACAAAGACAAATACCGTGCACAGCGAACAAAGCTTTCTGAGAGAAGCTCGTGCGATGCTCTAAGCCAGAGAGGGAGCTCTGCATTCCAACTCGGGAAATATTAGGATTCTGTTGCCAGCGCAGGGAACGTCTCGTCCGCATTTTGCGCGGCGGCGGCGCCACAGGTGAGGAGTATGCTCAGTCAGCGGTTGGGGATTCCGGGCACGTCAACTACAGAGGTTATTAGTGCCGTGTCGTAAATGTAGTGCATGCTTTTTTCATTGGCTATGATCTCCTGCTGGATGGCGAGATCCGGCGCCGACCTACCGTCGACAAACGGGGTTTCCCCAACCAGGTATCTCCCATCAGCGGGGCACCGCCCCAGTCGGGACAAGCTCTAAGCGCCTGCCGGTCTTCCGGCATGTTAGTGTGTGTTAGTGTAAGGGGTGAGGATAAGACGAGGAAGAGGAAGGAAAGATCGCGCGCGGTCCGTGGAACGTTTGTTAGGGTACTGTTCCGGCATTCCATGGTGTCGATCGGAGAAACCACGGAAAACTACCTATCAGAGCAGCCGGTCAGTAGAATTCTTCTCCAAACAGCGGTTTAACTCTACTTAGCCATTTAGCTAGTATCGAAAATCTTTCACTGTGAGGACTCGAACCAAGACCTCCCACTCAGAGACCCTGTAGTGACATAAATTGATGCTACTCAGTCAGCGAGGCATCCGCGAAAATTGACGGTTACAACTAGGGTTGCCAACAATGTTAGTGTAAAAGGGAGGACGTTCGCTAAGAAAAAAAACGCATCAACACATTTATTTTTATAAAATATTAATATTAACTAAAATCAGCTCTATTTCTTTCTTCTTTCCATTTACGATTCAATTAATAAGCTAGCTACACAGAGACACTATCATGCATGCGTGAGTCAGCATTCAGAAAAAAAAAAGATATTCATATTTCTTGATCTAAATTAAACTATAAACTAAGTCTGCAAAGTAGGAGTTCAAAGTCTTATCAGCAAAGTAGCAGATGTTAGTCATGTGATAAAATAAATGACAACAAATGTTAAATATTTACTAATAGTAGGGTATTTAAAATACAAAGGAGGACGAGAGTACAATTTATTTCAGTGGAGGACTGTTCTCTCAAATAGAGGCCGGTTGGCAAACCTAGCTGCAACGCATGTCAGGGACTCCACGTCCCACTCACATTGTCTCCTTTGGAAACCTCGCCTGGGCTGAAGACTATTTGACTACGACAGATATATACACATGTGTGTAACATATATATCACTTCGTTCACGAAGTAAACTAGTTTGCTAGTACGATAAAATTAAACATTGTGAACTACATGAACAATATACTCTTATCAAATACTTCGATTCAGCGGAGTCATTTCATTAACCTCTTAATTATATTAGAGAACAAAATATAAATATAAGAAGCCGTTCACGAGAAACACAACCTGTTTGCCCTCTTTAAAACCTTGGAGATTGATGGATCACGCGATTGGCCCATCCCTCACTGGCGTGTGACGTTAAAGAACTTTCAAGAGCGTGAAGCTCCGACAAGGCCCCCAAGAGTGGCTTCTAATGCAGGGGTTGGGCGAAGGCGATAATGGAAAAATAGCGCCGCTAGAAATCCTCGTTTGTTCACTTTGAGGTTATACGCAGAACAGTGAAGATCCTACGGCTTCTTGGCATTCAATCTAGCTCGTAGTAATTGAGCTTATAGCTTTCCATATTGCAAAATTTATCGAGCATATTCTTCTTATAAGTGAAATTTGAAATTTCACACGCGAAATGTTTAAATAATATTTTTAAGAATTGTTCCTCAACCCATTAATTGCTGAATATTTATGACACCACTTGAATGATGCGCTGGATTTTTACTGAATAAATTTTGTAAAAAGTATGATAGTAATAAATAGCTATTTACAATTCTACCATTAAACACATGCTTATTAATCACGTTTCTAATGATTTAGAGTGTTATTAATATCCACAACATAACGAGTCGAGTTCATGGATTTGAAGTATTTACTCCTATTGAGAAATATTTATTTCTCAGTTGGAGTGCAACACTTTGACAATTAATGACGTCAACGCTCAGTCGTTTCTATTTGAATAACTGAGTCAATTTGAAATTAGAAAAAAAAGAGTGACAATGTTAATAATCTTTCATTCACAATATACGAATACTCCTAATAAAAAATTAAAATAATATATTTCAAAAACTGAAAAAAGGAGGAAAGTAATTTTTCAGTATCATTATCTTTGTGAGAAGCCTTACATTGACTTGTAGATCTGATAGACTAATTAAAATGATCAAAACACGATTAAGTTCTTTAATTACTTTATTATTAGTTTCGTTGCTTTGAAAGTAGAACTTATGTTCATATAATTTATTAGTTTACATTTATACTTTGATTTCTCAATTTTATGTCGATTTTTTAATTTTTTTAAATCCACTCCTCCAATCCACGTTACTTTTTGTCGATATTTTTAAATCAACTTCTCCACTGGGCATACTATTCGTCTTACTCACGAAATCACAATCGTGTCACTCTATTTGGCGGTATGATAAATGGTTTCATAAAACTATGAAGACTAGAAATGAAAAAAAAAAAATTATTTCTGTTGTAAGCATTTTTGTGCCATCGTAAAACACATATTTCGTTACCGAAACCAATTCCCCGGAAAGTTACGTTGTACGAGAATAATTATGTATGCGATAAACAATGCTTCTCAGTTACCTGAAAACTTGACAATGTTCTATCAAAATTAAATACACGATTGGAGTATCAATAAATTGATTAAAGCAGTAAACTAAAACAACTAAATTTGGAAAATCACATTTTCCTGAAAGCTAATTATCAGTATGATAAATACTTCAATTTTCCAACGTTATTTTTAAATAACCACTCCGTTATTTTATTCGTTAAATTAATGTAACTTAGCATCATTTTCCAGTGTGATGATTATTAGTTAAAAGTTCCTCCACAAAGTCAAAGTGTTTCCAGCACATTAATCGCCAGCATAGTAATGCCGTCAGTAACCACAAGATGCGCCTCAAAAGTCCTATGAATGGATGTATATCCCATAAGCAAGCATTGCTACAATTCTCCCCTGTTGAGTGGGGGGATCATCAGTATGTATAGTTTTCCCCAACCAGGTAGCTCCCACCTGCCTGGGACCGTTCCAGTTGGGACAAGCTCTAAGCTTCCGACTGGTGTCCCAACAGGTCTGGTAGTTGATTGATTGCTTATACGGTGATTTGGGGCGCGCCAACTGCTATAGACATTAGTCCCATAAGGGTAGTGAATTTTCCCTCGGGAAGTGGCGGTGATTTTTGCCCTTTTGATGGACAGATCTGGCGCCGATCTATCGTCGAGTAGCGAAATTTTCCCCAACCAGATAAACCCCTCCAGCGGTGCACCGCTCCAGCCGGGACAAGCTCTGAGCCGTCTCCCGGCATGTGGGTAGTGTAGTACATTTGAGAAGAAATAAAAGAGGTCATCTTCGTCAACATATTACAACACATTACAACATATAATATGTTGACGAAGATGACATCTTTTATTTCTTCTTATAAGATCGTCAACAACATCAAATCAGAGTTCCCACAATTCGTAGTGCATTTAAGTGTGCGTGTACGTATGAGATGAGGATAGGATAAGGGGGCGCGTGCGGCCCGTTTGTTAGGGTACTGCTGCGACATTCGTTGAGTGTTGATCGGGAACCACGGGAAGCTACTGATAAGAGCAGACTGCCGATAGAATTTTCCTCCTGACAGTGGCTGACTTCAACCTAGCTATGAAGCTGGTGGCGAAAATCCTGTCACCATCAGAACTCGAAGCTAGGACTTCCCAGTCAGCGACACTGCAGACACATCATTTGATTCCTTGTGCCAAATAAGTCAGACATCATTGACTGACGAGCTGATGGAATATTTCAGCTGTGGAATACTTCACGCATCCATTTGATCACAACGCTACCTTATTTCAAGCTAACGTTACAGGCATTGAGAGCTGGTGCTATTAGTACGATTCGGAGTCGAAACGGCAATGAATGAAATGGTTGGAGGGTTTTCACAGGCGTTCCCGCGCTCCAATGAAGAGCTTCGTCACCAAGTCCTTGTTTGTGAATTTCGGACAACAATGGCGTGATCTGCCACAAATTCGTCGCAGAAGGGAAAACTGCCAATAGAGAATTCTACGCATCTGCTTAATGCTGCGCATCCTACGAGTGCTTCCACAGAATGTGTGTGCAAACGTAGCACATCGGATGTACATGAGTGGCAAGAGGAGTTTGTTGCAAGCAACTTCTTGGTTCTACGCCGTGAAATTATTCTCGCACATCCCCTTTCTCACCCGATCTGGCGCGTGCCACCTTTCTTTTGTTCCCCAGCCTGACGAGGATCCAGAAAGGCAGATGTTTTGCAGTTGTAGCAGACATCCAACGAATTGTAACAGCCGGGTTTCGTTCAATTTCAAAAATGCACGTGTTGTTCTATTACATTTCCCTTTATCACTGATCTCAAAAGCGAGTTGTAGCCAAAGAATGTTACTTTGAGGGTGAATAAAGGAATTTTGTTTTCACACTTTGTTTTACGCGTTCATTCACCGATCTTTTCTATTCAGTTTACAGCTTATATTTTACTGACTAATTTAAAATCTAGAAGCGATCAGGACC